>JAWZYU010000002.1:99283687-99713687 GCA_038380435.1 Ryuthela nishihirai
ATCAGTGTCCGGTATCACTAATCCTCTTGTGACATTCATTTTAACTTCATCTTTCGAACTCCTAAGTGATTTAGGGGTGGGTTTTGCTCAGTCGGTGGCTCTCCAGGCTCGTACTTTGCAGTTCCCAGGTTCGAGTCCCAGCTGGGTCAGCTTTGAAATTTATTTCCGCAAAATTCCCCGCCCTGACCACGGTCAGTAGGGGACACCCATGGGCTTGGAAAGGCCGCCGTCCGTCTGATGGGACGTTAAGCCGTGGCCCCGTGTGCGGGAGAGCCATACCCTGTGCACGTTAAAGAACACGCTGGATGGCCTTGACGGGAGGCTACCATCTGTCTTCCAACAACTTTTCCAGTGGGTTCCCTCCCCCAACCTTCTCTGAGCCTTCGGGGTCCTTGTGACCTGACCATTTAGACCATGGTGTGCAAAAAAGTGCCGCTCAGAGGTGAAACAACCCAACATTAAGCGACTTAATTCTCGTCGCGTGCTACATGTCGAGTGTCACGTACTCTCACAATCCCTACATACATACATACATACAAAATCTTCATGCATTCATGAGCTACGAGGTCAAACCAGAGTGGATAATGGTTTTCTCCAAACATTTCTATTCTTGTCCACACCTGCTGCATCTCGTCAATACAGACCAATTCTAATAGCCGAACACAAGCCTAAAATCAACAAGATGAACGCCAAGCGTCGGTTGGAGTTGTGTAAAGCAGGATGACAATGGATTCGAGCACTGGAACAGCGTTCTCTGGAGTCACGCCTCACCATCTGGCAGTCTGACGGACGAGTCTGGGTGTGGAGAATGCCAGGTGAACTCTATCTGCCTGATGTATGCCAGCTGTGAAGTTTGGTGGATGAAACTTCATCCTCTGGGGCTCTTTTTCTTGGAGAGGTTTCTGCATCAATGAAAAGGGAAATTATCTTTTTCATTCTTTGGGAGAGCAAGAATTTATTCCGTGAAGTTAAAATGTGATCAGCCCAGTATCAGAGGTTGTTGGACATTAACAGTCAAAAATTTGTAACCGTTAGTGAAAAATCGTCGTGAGCCACCAGAAGAGACAACAATTAAGAGAGGGATTCATATTGACCTAGAGAGCATTGGAGGAGGGAGGGCTGAAAAGAGAGCTACCGCCACAACGTACGTGAGGGGAACTTTTATACACAGGGCTCAACTTTTTGTCATTTTTAATTAGAGAAATGGTTATCAAACTTTTATAATGGAATCGAAGTTTTACTCTGGAAATGTGTATGTTACTGGCGTACCCCTTTTATAGATAGATAAATCTATAGTTATAGTATAACAATGGGAATAAAATACCACATATAGATCAGTTGTTCTCAACATTTTATGCTTCAGGTACCCCCTGGAAATGTGTAACTGGAGTACCCCTTAAATAGGTAGATAAAACTATAGTTATAATATGGCAATGGCAATGAAATAAAACATATATATCAGTAGTTCTCAACCTTTATGCTTCAAGTACCCCTGGAAATGTGTATGTAACTGGCGTACAACCTGTATACATAGATAAAACTATAGTTATAGTATAACAATGGGAATAAAATACCACATATAGATCAGTTGTTCTCAACATTTTATGCTTCAGGTACCCCCTGGAAATGTGTAACTGGAGTACCCCTTAAATAGGTAGATAAAACTATAGTTATAATATGGCAATGGCAATGAAATAAAACATATATATCAGTAGTTCTCAACCTTTATGCTTCACGTACCCCCTGGAAATGTGTATATAACTGGCGTATCCGTTGTATAGATAGATAAATCTGTAGTTATAATATGGCGATTGAAATGAAATAAAACTGATATATATATATAACAATCTAGCGACTTTTAAACTCTCACTGCGAACCCCAAGATATTCCACGTTGAGAACCCCTGCTATAATCTATAAAGCGATCACTCCCAAATCGGAGGATGTTGGACATTAACTGTCAAAAATTCGGGACCGTTAGGGAGATGCGTCGCGAGCAACCAGGAGAGGCAAAAGTTAAGAGAGGTATCATATTAACGGAGAGCGCATGGAACGGAGGGAGAGCTGAAAAGAAAGCTGCCGCCACGAGGTGCTGGAGGTAACGTTTAGACACAAGACTCATCGTTGTGTCTTTATGAGTTAGAGAAACAAAATATCATACAAGGGAAAACCATAAGGAAAATAATATTGCGATAAAAACAATTGGCGGCAGTTACAATAGAAGACGTTCGGAATTATTTATGATTATTTTATAAAGGTTTATTATTTTTCATTTTTAGCAGTAAACGTTCCTAATAGTGAAAGAATTAGAGTCATGTATCAATAATATAAAAATAAATATCGATAATAAAGAATAATGTCATGAATCAATTAGACGTCTTATATACGCCGATAAATACAATGGGAAATGAAGTTATAAATTTTAGGTTGCAACAATTTTATTGTTAACATGTATATTTATGATAAATTTTATTTCAGATATTTTTACCTTATCCACTATAATAATATGCTAATATTTTAAAGCAATCTGGTGGCCAGATCGTCAAATCAAATTATAAATCGAAATGTATTTTTAACCAATTATGAGAAGATTGGTTTTGGTTGAATGGCAACTTTACCCTCTCATTAAACAGTTCGTAAATTGTCGTTTTGCGCAACGTTCTAAATTTCGAACCATGGTACCGATGACTTCTTTTAACTTAGGTGCATCGAATGACAGAAACATGGAATTATATATAGGAAAGTGTGCTATGAAATACTTGCCGGAATAGATGCCTCAGTTGACTAAGTGTCGAAATTCGTAACTGAAATATTGCATTTTACTAGATTGTCAGAAGATTACTTTCCATTGAGTGGCAACTTGATAGAACGGTCACAATACGACTTTACAATTTTTTATTTCGATCTCCGCTTCCGCAGAGATCTTCCTCGAACTAATGAGAGGAAATCGGAAGCATGTCGATTAAACGAAAAATATTATACTTCTATAGGTTTGCCTAAAGTTTATACAGGTAGCTCTTGTTAACTCTGAAAAGCTAACAAACTTAACAAAAGTAACAATAGAGAATATTATTTTTCTCCTTTCTATGTCATATGTTTTTACAAGAATATTGAAGTCTCACCACGAATACTTTAGCCGAATTATTATTCCATGCCATGTAATAAACTGTATAGCTGATATCACACGTATTTAAAAACACAAAGTGTGAATAAATATATTTTAACAAATTTTCAATTGTATTTGGATATTTAGCAATCGACAGCGAATTCAAAATTAATAAACAAACTATAAATGAACTGAATTAATAACACGGCAATAAAATTACATAAATCATAAACAATTTCTTAACAAATCACACAAAACACTAATATGCTATCAATCAGTATAAACTAACTAACTGCTAACCTCATAGTTCCTGTGAACGGTCCTATAATGGCATTCTCGACAATTCTGCACTCCGAACATGATGACAACAGTTCGGTGAAGACCCTTTCCTCTTCCAACATGACGACGTTCCCGTCCACAAAGCGAGGACCATGCGGGAATGGTTTCATGAGAGGGATGTCGAAGAACTTGACTGGTCTGCACAGATCCTGGATCTCAACACCATGGAACACTTTTGGGATGAATTGGAACTCGGACTGCGAGCCAGGCCGACCTGCCAGACATCAGTGACCGACATCGCTAATGCCTTTTGGCATTCATTTCAACTTCATCTTTCGAATTCCTAAGTGACTTAAATCTCATCCCGTGCTACATTTCTAGTCTCACGTACTGTCCCCTCCGGAGTGGGACCTCCTTGACGAGGGTGGGGGTCTCAAGGTGCCTTTGAGAAGTTGGGTTCGGATCGCTGGCATTCTGGAATTCATGATATCTTGTGGCCGCCGGTGGAGGGGATCTGTTGAGGGCTGGCGGACTGGTTTTGAGAGAGGGCCGTTCCAGTTGGCTTATTGACTTGTCCCCAGCAAAGCTGGGGGTTGCAGCCTCGGTTTAGGAGCCGTTCTAGAGTCCTGCGGAGTGAATGTGGGGAACCCTGTCTTGTGTGGGCACATCGGTGAGTACGGCGGACTGAGCTGTGCACCTCTTCGTGCACTATCATGTCGGCCCTTCGATGCGGTTTCAGTGATATCGTGGGTCGGATGATTGTTCACTGGGAGGCGTCGGCCCGTTCACAATGGGGAGGTAGAAGTTGGAGGCTCGCGTCAGGGCTTAGCTAACCTGGTTGACGGGCTTATCGATGGAACAGCCAAACTGAGAGTCCCACAGAATCTGTTTTGGCTCAACGGATAGCTTTCGTAGTGGAGGAACTTGGGTTCCTCTGAGAAGTCTGGTTCGGGTGCTGCAGTGATGTAAGCCCCGGTAGGCTAACGGCTTTGTCGGGGTTGTTGGATGACCGCTGACCGGCTTTGGAAGGACTCTGGTCCAGTGTTCCCCGACGTGGCCTCGGCACGGTTAAGGCCGAGACGGCGAGTGGGCTGTGGTTGCCCGGCTCGATGAAGAGGACGAAGTTGAAGGTCATGCTGAAAGGATTGGGGACCCAATTAGGTGTGGCTTATCAATGGAAGTACCCAGGAGTCCCTAGTGCGGAAGACCCAAAAAGTATGGACTTTTATATACGTTTGACATCAAAATTCAAAAGATACCATCTGAAATATTTTGGGCAGATATTTGGACAAAATCCAGTGAGTGATCGGCATATTCCTAGGCTCTGTTCCTAAAATAATTAAAAGATCCCTCTCACTGCACCTAAATGATTATTTCTACAGACAGGCTAAAAATCCCGAGCAGTGTTTCTCTCTTCACGAGGACTTCTCCAGCAGTAAGGCAGAACAAATCAGGCAAGATCTAACAGGCAGGATCCTAGTTTGAAGATTGGGGTTTCAGTGGCAATTCACTCAAGGGGATATGCAGTCACAGTACTGCGGTGCACCGGGATTGTCACGTATATTACGTTGTCACGTACTCTCACATATATACATACAAAATCTTCATGCATTCATGAGCTAGGAAGGTCAAACCAGAGTGGATAATGGTTTTCTCCAAACATGTCTATTCTTGTCTGCATCTGCTGCATCTCGTCAATATAGACCAATTCTAACAGTCGAACACAAGCCTAAAATCAACAAGATGAACTCCAAGCATCGATTGGAGTGGGGTAAAGCAGGGTGCCAATGGACTCGAGCACTGGAACAGCGTTCTCTGGAGTGGTGAATCACGCCTCACCATCTGGCAGTCTGACGGACGAGTCTGGGTGTGGAGGATGTCAGGTGAACTCTATCTGCCTGATGTCGTATGCCAGCTGTGAAGTTTGGTGGATGAAACTTCATCCTCTGGGGCTCTTTTTCTTGATTAAACCTGAGCAGTGTTCTGCATCTATGAAAAAGGAAATTACCTTTTTCATTCTTTGAGAGAGCAAGAAATTATTAATTGAAGTTAAAAAGTGATCACCCCACTATCAGAGATACTTGGACACTAACTGTAAAAAATTTGTAACCGTTATGGAGATGCGTCGCGAGCCACCAGTATGCAAGAATTAAGAGATGGGTTCATATTGACCTAGATCGCATTGGAGTAGGGAGGGTTGAAAAGAGAGCTGCCGCCACAAGGTACGTGAGGGGAACGTTTATACACAGGGCTCAACTTTGTGTCATTTTTAGTTAGAGCAGTGGTTATCAAACTTTTATAATGGAATCGAAGTTTAACTATGGAAATGTGTATGTAAGTGGCGTACCCCTTGTATACATAGATAAAGCTAGAGTTATAGTATAATAATCGGAATAAAATAAAACATATATAGATCAGTGGTTCTCAAACATTTATGCTTCACTTACCCCCTGGAAATGTGTATGTAACTGGCGTACCCCTTTCATAGATAGATAAAACTACGTTATATTATAACAATGGGAATAAAATAAGACATATATATCAGTGGTTCTCAATCTTTTATGCTTCACCCCCTGGAAATATGTATGTAACTGGCGTACCCCTTGTATAGATAGATGAATCTACATTTATAATATGGCAATGGGAATAAAATAAAACATTATATAAATATATAACACTGTCTAGCGACTTTTAAACTCTCACTGCGAACCCTAAAACATTCCACGTTGAGAACACCTGCTATAATCTATAAAGCGATCACCCCAAAATCGGAGGATGTTTGACTTTAACTGTCAAAATTTCGGGACCGTTAGGGAAATGCATCGCGAGCCACCAGGAGAGGCAAAAGTTAAGAGAGGAATCATATTAACGCATGGAACGGATGGAACGGAGTATTAACGCATGGAACGGAGGGAGAGCTGAAAAGAAAGCTGCCGCCACGAGGTACGTGAGGGAACGTTTAGACACAAGACTCATCGTTGTGTCATTATGAGTTAGAGAAACAAAAAAGTATACAGCGGAAAATTATGAGGAAAATAATATTGCGATAAAAACAATTGGCTGTAGTTTCCATAAAAGACGTTCGGAATTATTTACGATTATTTTATAAACGTTTATTATTTTTAATTTTTAGCAGTAAACGTTCCTAATAGTGAAAGAATTAGAGTCATGTATCAATAATATAAAAATAAATATCGGTAATGAAGAATACAGTAATGAATCTATTAGACGTCTTATATAAGCCGATAAATTCCATGGGAAATAAAGTTATAAATTTTAGGTTGAAACAACTTTATTGTTAACATGTGTATTTATGATAAATTTTATTTCAGATATTTTTACCTTATGCACTATAATAATATTCCAACATGTTAAAGCAATCTGGTGGCCAGATCGTCAAATCAAATTATAAATCGAAATGTATTTTTAACCAATTATGAGAAGATTGGTTTTGGTTGAATGGCAACTTCACCCTCTCATTAAACAGTTCGTAAATTGTCGTTTTGCTCAACGTTCTAAATTTCGAACCATGGTACTGATGACGTTTTTTAACTTAGGTACATCGAATGACAGAAAGATGGAATAGAAATTAGATATAGGAAAATGTGCTGTCAAATACTTGTCGGAATAGATGCCTCAGTTGACTAAGTGTCGAAATTTGCAACTCAAAAATGTATTCTACTAGATTATTAGAAGATTAGTTTTCATTGAGTGGCAACTTGATAGAACGGTCACAGTTACGACTTTACAATTTCTTATTTCTTATTTCAATCTCCGCTTCCGCAGAGATCTTTCTCGAATTCCTGAAAAGGACACGGAAACCAGATCGATTAAACGAAAAATATTAAACTTCCATCATTTTGTCTAAAGTTTATACAGGTAGCTTTTGTTAACTCTGAAAAGCTAAGAAACGTAACAAAAGTAACAATAGAGAATATTATTTTTCTCCATTTTTATGTCATATTTTTTACAAAAACATTGAAGTCTCATCACGAATACTTTAGCCGAATTATTCCATGCCATGTAATAGACTACATTACTGATATCACACGTATACAAAAGCACAATGTTTGAATAAATGTATTTTTACAAATTTTCAATTCTATTTGGATATTTGGCAATTGACAGCGAATTCAAAATAGATAAACAAACTATAAATGAACTGAATTAATAACATGGCAATAAAATTACATAAATCATAAATAATTTCTTAACAAATCACACAAAACACTAATATGCTATTAAGCAGTATAAACTAACTAACTGCTAACCTCATAGTTCCTGTGAACGGTCCTATAATGGCATTCTCGACAATTCTGCACTCCAAACATGATGGCAACAGTTCGGTGAAGACCCTTTCCTCTACCAACATGACGACGTTCCCGTCCACAAGGCGAGGACCATGCGGGGATGGTTTCATGAGAGGGATGTCGAAGAACTTGACTGGTCTGCACAGATCCTCGATCTCAACACCATGGAACACTTTTGTGAGGAATTAGAACTCCGACTGCGAGCCAGGCCGACCTGCCAGATATCAGTGACCGGCATCGCTAATGCTCTTGTGGCAGAAAGGCAGGCAATTCTAGCAGCAACGTACCAAAATCTAGTGTTGTACCAACGAGATATTAATTCCTTTCCTATTACCGGAAGGTTATGGATGAACGACTGTCTGGATACGTTTGTTCATATAGTGTATTTGATAAATACCGGGTGATCCAAGAATAACAGAAAAAGTTAAAATGCAAGAATTCGAAATATATAGACCGTAGCACGATGCGGTTTTCAGAGAAATGTAGAGAAAGACATGGAATTTTTACAATGACGAAAAATTATATTGCCAGAATACTTACATTTGCCACCGACAGGTGGCGCTTCAGATGTGTCAGTAGTAGAGGCCCTGTATATTTAGAGGTTGGCCATTACAATTTTGGGCGCCATGTTTTTTCGTTGATCGGATTGTTTAGCGTGTATAGCTGAATGGTATTGCACGGTACTTATGGATTCCACGAAAGGGTAGGGTAATATTTGATAGAGATTTCAGTGTTCATGATTGGAAGTACTTTAGAAAACGGCTAAAAAAGAAAAGTAAATTTTAGAACTTTTTTTTTAAATATTTATAATTTCGCTTTGTTGTCTGTCCGTCTGTAGAATTTTGCACAACTAGATATTGGGAAAAAAGATTATGTACAGTGTGCGTAGAAACGTGAAGAATTAAGGCTAGACATAAGATATGATTGGCAGACAATGTCAAACAGGACCTTGGTAGAATTGGCGTACAGTGGCCTTATGCAGCAGCTCAGAAGAGACATGTCTGAGAGGAAGATAAACAATCTGATAGAAGCTCGAAAGCCTGTCATTATATGAGAATTTTGTAGGTAAGTACGTAAAAAATGAGTTTCCGTTCTGAACAGAGACTTTTCCAGAATCAATTAGAAAGATTGAATACTACCTCTATTGAGGGTTTCAACATTATATGTAATATTTTAAATAATCTATCGAGTGGTAGCTGGGTTAATTGTTTCAATATTATCAATAAGGGATATAAAATATGCTATTTTTTTAAAAAATGAATTAAATTTAATTTTTTTTTCTCTTGTTTCCTCAGTCCAAATAAAATTGAAATACTGAAAAAATACAAATTTTTAATTCCAAATTTATTTCAATCATAACTTACTTTGAATTTAAACTAGGAAAACATATACAAAGGAATATGGTCACTTCTATTCAAAATCTTATCTAAGAGAGCAGGAGTACACAAAGAAGTCCCCCCCCCAGAGAGAAATACTACTGAAAGCAATAAAGACAAAAGGAAAAAAAATAAACTTTAACATAATTTAGGAATTTTTGAGGAAATATTTCAAAAGCCAACAGAGTGATGAAAATGTTATACTGATAAGAAAATTCAGAATATTCCACTGGAGCGAAAGAAATGAAAAATTAAAATGAAATGATTAATATGATATTCTATATTATCTATGAAGTCAGAATTTTATTTTCTGTTTTTTTTTTTAAATCTAATTGTAGTATCCGACATATACCCTGCGGCCAAAATTAAAATATGCAAAGACAACTGGTTTAGATTTTCAAAGCAGATAGACAAGTTCGGATATTTCAGTGGTAAAGTATCACATGAAACATCCTGTAGTTGGGTTGGGTTGTTTTACCTCTGAGAGGCAGTTTTTCGTCGGATGGGCTAAATGGCCAGGTCACATGGACCCTGAAGGCTCAGAGAAGGTTGGGGGAGGGGACCCACTGGAACAGCTGTTGGGAGACAGATGGTAGCCTCCAGTCAAGGCCATCCAGCGTGTTCTTTAACGTTGGGTTGTTTTACCTCTGAGCGGCACTTTTTTGTACACCATGGGCTAAATGGCCAGGTCACATGGACCCCGAAAGCTCGGAAAAGGTTGGGGGAGGGGACCCACTGGAACAGCTGTTGGGAGACAGATGGTAGCCTCCCGTCAAGCCCATACAGCGTGTTCTTTAACGTGCACAGGGTATAACTTTCCCGCACACGGGGCCACGGCTTAATGTCCCATCCGACGGACGGCGGCATTTGCAAGCCCATCGGTGTCCCCTACCGACCGTGGGCAGGGCGGGGAATTTTTGCGAAGATAAATCTCAACGCTGACCCAGCTGGGCCTCGAGCCTGGCAACTACAACCTGGGACTCGAACCTGGAAACTGCAACCTGGGACTCGAACCTGGGAACTACAGATTACGAGCCTGGCAGATACATTTCCAGGGAATCAGAAACTGAGAAAATGGTTTACTGGAAGTATTAACGGTATACAAAATATTTGCGATAATTTGTCTACTGGTAGCTATATTAACTATGGAATATAATCAATAAAGGCTGTAAAATGTGCTAATTTTCTAAAAGGATAATATGAACCAAATTTAAATTTTTGCTGTTCTCGTTTCTCCAGAAGTCCAAAACATATTTAAACGCTGGAACAGTAGAAATTTTGGATTACAAATTTATTGCAAAGTAAAGCTCACATTAAAGTTGAACAAGTATATCTAGACAGGAATATGATCGCTTACATTCAAAGACTTATCTACAGCAGAAAAGAAACGTTCGTCGGATCGGGCGTTAAGCAGTGGCCCCGTGTACGGGAGAGCCATAACCTGTGACCTTAAAGAATACTCTGAATGGCCTTGACGGGAGGCTACCATCTGTCTCCCAAAAGCTGTTCCAGTGGGTCTCCTCCCCCAACCATCTCTGAGCCTTCGAGGTTCTTGTGATTTGGCCATTTAGCCCATGGTGTGCAAAAAAGTGTCGCTCAGAAGTAAAACAACCTAACGTTAAAGAACACGCTGGATGGCCTTGAAGGGAGGCTATCATCTGTTTCCCAACAGCTGTTCCAGTGGGTCCCCTCCCCAAACCTTGAGCCTTCAGGGTCCTTGTGAACAGGCCATTTAACCCATTGTATGAAAAAAAGTGCTGTTTAGAGTTAAAACAACATGACTTTAAAGAACACGCTGGGTGGGCTTGAAGGGAGGCTATCATCTGTTTCCCAACAACTGCTCCAGTGGATCCCCTTCCCCAAACTTTTCTGAATCTTCGGGGTCCTTGTGACTTGGCATTTAGCCAATTATGTGGAAAAAAGTGTCGTTCACATGTAAAATAATCCAACTTAGTGTAGGAGGGAAATAATATTCGTGCCGCAAACTGTCTCTGAGAAAAATAATATTGAATGAAACAAAGGCTATAAAAATTTAAACTTATGCATAATTTACGCATTTTTCAAGAAATTATTCAAAGACCCCTAAAACGTAAGGGGAAAAAAATGCAACTCTCAAATGGAAATGCATTTTTTTCTTCTAATTTAGCACGGTTCCCCCTTCTATACACCATGCGGAGGGAGTGGCTACGTCGGTAGCGCGCCAAGCTCGTAATTTGTAGTTCCCAGGTTCGAGTCCGAGCTGGGTCAGTATTGAGATTTATCTCCGCAAAACTCTCCGCCCTGCCCACGGTCAGTAGGGGAACCGATGGGCTTGGAAAGGCCGCCGTCCGTCGGATGGGACGTTTAGTCGTGGCCCCGTGTATGGGAGAGCCATACCCTGTGCACTTAAAGAACACGCTGGATGGCCTTGACGGGAGGTTACCATCTGTCTCCCAACATCTGCTCCAGTGGGTCCCCTCCCCCAACCTTCTCTGAGCCTTCGGGGTCTTTGTGACCTGGCCACTTATCCCATTGCGGGCAAAAAAGTGCCGCTCAGAGGTCAAATAACCCAACGTTATGGAACACGCTGGATGGCCTTGACGGGAGGCTGCCATCTGTCTCCCAACAGGTGTTCCAGTGGGTCCCCTCCCACAACCTTCTCTGAGCCTTCGGGGCCCATGTGACCTGGCCATTTAGCCCCCTGGTGTGCAAAAAAGTGCCGCTCAGAGGGAAAAACAACCCAACCCAAAGATCTTATGTAAGGTTTATTATTCTGGCAAGATCCAATCACACCTCCATATGAAACAGCTGTTATAGATGCAGTATTGTTTTGTACTATTTATAATTCAGAGCGCAAATTATATGCAATTGAAAGCCTTAATAATATATTCTGATATTGTATTAATCACTAACTTGGAGGTCAATTTATAGCACTTAAATTTAATTGCATATGAGTGTGAATAGAAATCTTTGTTGTTTAAATCATTCTATCAGTTCTAAACGTTAACATTAATGTTTAAATAGTGGTTTATTCCTGCAATAAAAACCCGTCGATTGTGACATTAAGCCGTGTTTCCGTGTGAGGGAGAATCATACCCAGTGCACGTTAAAGAAGCCGCTGGTTGGTATCGATGGGAGGTTACCATCTGTATCCTAACAGCTGTTCTGTTTCGGGGTCCTTGTGACCTGGCCATTTAGCAAATTGTGTGCAATTTGTCTCCTTTTCTCTTTAGCTTGGTTATTGATTATGTTATGTGAAATTCACTTTAAGGGAAAGATTTCGGCCTTAAATGGACTGAAGATACGAAAATTTTTGACTTAGATTTCTCTGATGATTTTGCCATTTTGGCAAGCGATGTTGATGAGATGAACTCTATCATTCGAGCTGTTGATGAGAGTGGTTAGTTTGGTTATAAACAGAGAGAAAACTAAAGTGATGAAAATTGATCAGACAGGCAGTGATTCAATTAATCTGAATGGTTGCAGTCTTGAGCAGGTGTCACAGTTTAATTACCTTAGGAGCTATGTAACAGATACCGGAGATGTGCGGCATGAGATTAACAGACGAATAGGGATTGCTACCGCGACTTTTAAGAATCTATGGAGGGTGTGGTGAAATAGGCGTATACACCTAAAGACTAAAATTAGACTGTAGAATAGTTTGGTTCTTTCTAGGGTTTGTTACGGTAGCGAAACTTGGACACTTTGCAAACAAGATAACACGAAATTAGATGTTTTTTTTTCCAGATGCTTACGCAGTATCTTGGGCATTAGGTGGTTAAACTTTGTAACTAATGATGAGGTTAGGAAAAGGAGTCTGCAACCTCCTTCAAGCAGCATAATGTGAGGAGAGAGACTCCGCTGGTTTGGCCATGTTGGCGGTATGGATAATTATAGATTGGCGAATAGGGTTATGAACAGTGTGCCTAAAGGCCTCAGAAAGAGGGGGAGACCTAGGATGCGGTGGGCAGCCAATGTCAAACAGGACCTTATTAGAATTGGTGTGCAGTGGCCATATGCAGTAGATGTAGCTTAGGACAGACTCGCTTGGAGAACTAAATTGCACGGTCTGGTTCGACCTCCGTAGCCCATGACTGCTTTAGGATGATGATGATGATTAAGACGATAGGCAAAATGGAAAAATAAAGATTATAAATTTCAGGTTTCAAACAACTTTTTTGTTAACATGTATATACATGATAAATTTTATTTCAGATATTTTTACATTATCCATTATAAAAATAGACTAATTTTTTAAAGCAGTCTCGTGGCCAAATCGTCAAATCAAATTATAATTTGTAATGTATTTTAACCCATTATGAGAAGATTGATTTTCGTTGAATGGCTACTTCACCCTAAGAGTAAACAGTTCGAACATTAACGTTGTCACAACATTCGAAATTTCAAAGCATGGTACTGATGACTTTCTGAACTTAGGTGCATAGAATGATAGACAGATTGAATAATATTTAAATATAATGGAAAGTGTGCTGTGAAATACTTGCCGGAATAGATGCCTCAGTTGAATAAGAATCGAAATTTATAACTGAAAAATGTATTTTACTAGATTATCAGAAGATTAGTTTTCATAGAATGGCAACTTGATTAAATGATCAGAGTTACGACTTTACAATTTTTGTGTTAAACCCCGCTTTAACAGAGTCTTACTGGAATCTAGAACTTTCATGGGACTGACATGTATAAAACAAAAAAATTAAACTTCTACTCCTTTGTCTTAATTTTACACAGGTAGCTTTGTTAAATATGAAAAGCTAACAATTGTAACACAAAAGGAGAAATCGAGAATATTACTTTTTCTCCTTTTTTATGTCATAGGTTTTACAACAATATTGAAGTCTCATCACGAATACTTTAGCGATTTATTTTTCCATGCTATGTAATAGAATATGTAACTGTCAAACTTATTCAAAAAAACAAGGTGTGAATAAAAATATTTTTACTGATTTTCAATTCTATTTGGATATTTGGGAATCGAACGTGAATTCGAAATAAATAAACGAAATATAGAGTAACCGATTTAATAACTAAGGCAACGAAATTGCAAAAGTCATAAACAATTTCTTAACTGATCACACAAAACACCAATATGCTATCAATCAGTATAAAATTTTCCTGTTAATCAAAAATATCAGATTTCTTTAAAAAGAACATTTTTTGTGCGATACCAAAAAATAGCTATTTTAATTGAAACTGAAAACTTTCTTACTAGAATGAATTATGAATTTTGAAAACTCCAATTGATTCTAATTACCTAAAATTCAGTTAAACAGTAATTGCTCTTTCACCTATTAAGTTTAGAATTTATAATTTTGCTGCAAGGCGTACTATTTTTTAGACAAATAATCTAAAGAGGGTAACTAGAAATCACAATTAATTGCAGAAAATGAAGATTAATATTACATATTTTGCTACTGCATTACTTTCTTGTTATAATCAATTTTAGAGACTCAGAAAAAGGTTTTCGTTGGATATTTCTCTTTCTATTCAATTCGAATTTAAATAGAATATTAAATACGAAGTATCCTGAACGTCCGACCGGTGGCAGTATTCACCAATTAAATAATTTCCCTTTCGATTTTGCAAGAAATTTCCGCATAGTAACAGAATACACAATGTCTTCTCTGCAAGCTATAACCATATCGCAGAAAAACATTTTCAAGGATTAGACAAACAAATTTTATAAACTGATGGATCTTTTATAAACTGATGGATTTTATAAACATCTATATCCTAGATAGCCGTCCCATGGCCGAGTGGTTAGCGCGCTTGGCTACTGACCTAAGGGACCTGGGTTCGAGCCCCGGGTAAGGTATGGATGTTCGTGTTGTTTTCTGCTGAGGTCCTGCCATCCTCTCAGATCTTCTACTGTGGCATATAAACTGATGGGCTCCTGTCAGACCTCTGTGGCAAGCAGCTGCTTGAGGGGGTATTTATTTATTTTTATTTATATCCTAGATATTAGATGATCTAACACAAGTCATTACGATTTTTTACATTCATGTAATCGACGTGGAAATCATTTTGACCACATGCGGTCGATAGTGGCGGATCATTTGAAATAGAGTATCCTTGTACCCTAAATATATCTGACCTGGCCATTTAGCCCATGGTGCGCAAATAATTGACGCTCAGAAGTGAAACAACAGAACGTTAAAGAACACGCTGGATGGCCTTGACGGGAGGCTACCATCTTTCCCCCAACTGCTGTTCCAGTGGGTCCCCTCCCCCAACCTTCTCTGAGACTTCGGGGTTCTCGTGACCTGGCAATTTCGCCCATGATGTGCAAAAATGTGCCGCTCAGAGGTAAAACAACCGAACGTTAAAGAACACGCTGGATGGCCTTGACGGGAGGCTACCATTTGTCTCCCAACAGCTGTTCCAGTGGATTCCCGCCCACAATCTTTCGTGAGCTTTCGGGGTCCATGTGACCTGGCCATTTAGCCCATGGTGCGCAAAAAACTGCCTCTCAGAGGAGAAATAACCCAACAAGAAAGAACACGCTGAACGGCCTTGACCATTCAGCGTGTTCTTTCTTGGATGGGTACCATCCGGGGAACTGCAGATAACGTCTGGCGCGCTACCGACTGAGCCACCGCTGCCCTAGAGGACTAAGAGATTACGTGGATCATATATCTCAATAATCGTATGTCTAGATATTTCTTCATCTCTTGACACTTGTCAGGTAGGGATGGGAGTAGTTCAGTCGGTAGGGCACCAGGCTTATAATCTATAGTTCCCAGATTGGGGAAGAGGTAAGATTTATATCCGCAAAACTCCCTGCCTTATCCTCGAACAATAAGGGACATCGATAGGCTTTGAAAAGTTGGCGTACATCAGACGGGATATTAAGCTATGGTTCCGTGAGCGGGAGAGCCATACCTTGGGTTTGGTTGTTTTACCTCTGAGCGGCAATTTTTTGCACACCATGGGCTAAATGACCAGGTCACATGGATCCCGAAGGCTCAGAGAATGTTGGGGGAGGGGACCCACTGGAACAGCTGTTAGGAGACAGATGGTAGTCTCCCGTCAAGGCCATCCAGCGTGTTCTTTAACGTTGGGTTGTTTTACCTCTGAGCGGCACTTTTTTGCACACCATGGGCTAAATGGCCAGGCCACAAGGACCCCGAAGGCTCAGAGAAGGTTGGGGGAGGGGACCCACTGGAACAGCTGTTGGGAGACAGATGGTAGCCTCCCGTTAAGGCCATCCAGCGTGTTCTTTAATGTTGGGTTGTTTTACCTCTGAGCGGCACTTTTTTGCACACCATGGGCTAAACGGCCAGATCACATGAACCCCGAAGGTTCAGAGAAGGTTGGGTGAGCGGACCCACTACAACAGCTGTTGGGAGACAGATGGTAGCCTCCCGTCAAGGCCATAAAGCGTGTTCTTTAACGTGCACAGGGTATGGGCTCTCCCGCACACGGGGCCACGACTTAACGTCCCATCCGACGGACGGCGGCCTTTCCAAGCCCATCGGTGTCTCCTACTGACCGT
This sequence comes from Ryuthela nishihirai, assembly GCA_038380435.1. Lineage (NCBI taxonomy): Eukaryota > Metazoa > Arthropoda > Arachnida > Araneae > Heptathelidae > Ryuthela > Ryuthela nishihirai. Next base: position 99,300,250 of record JAWZYU010000002.1, read on the forward strand.
GGGCAGGGCGGGGTATCTTGTGGAGAGGAGAGCCATATCCTGTGCACCTTAAAGAACATTCTGAACGGCTTTGACGGGAGACACCATATATCTCCTAACACTTTTCCAATGTGTTTCCTCAATTACAAACTATTCTGAGTCCTCGGGATCTCATGGCTAAAAGCAAGCATCCTCCCGTGAAATCTATCCAGTGTGTTCTTCAACGTGCACAGTGATCGGTTCTCTTGCGCATGGGACCATGGCATAATGATCCATCCGACGGACGGTGGCCTTTACTAGCCGTCGCAAAAAGCCGGGCAAGGAATTTTGCGGAGATAAATGTGAAAGCTGGCATAGGTGGCGCTTTGAGAGTGGGAAAATGAGAATTTCGGCTGGTTGCTAAAGGTGGCGCTGCAAGCAGTGGTATTGAGTCATCCAGGTGTGCCAACTAGTTATTCTGTGACGTTTAATACCTCTGCTCTAGAGTTAGCAATAAGGACTTGTTGACTCACCAATGATTTTATGCATTTGCCAAATATGAGATTCTTCCTGGAAAGAAACTTATCCAGAAGCAAGAAAAAAATATTAGAGGTGTTGAGAATTACAATTATTAATACCTTTATATAGAAAGTTATACTATTTTCAAACCGGTAGATATTCAATCATGTAATTTGAATTTTAAACATATGAATCTGAGATTGACTGACGTTAAGCTACGGACCCATATTTAGGAAAGCCGTACCCTGTGCACGATAAAAACTCACTGGATGGCCTTTGTTTGATGCTAACCTTTGGCTGGTAATAGCTGTTGGGTTCGTCCACACAATCTTCCTCACATCTAGGGGTCCTCGTGACCGGTATTTAGGCCACTGTTTGCAACAAAAGTCTTTCAGCTCTAAAGCAGCTCGATCCAACATTCTATTATTGTTTTGAAACTTTTGTTATATCCCTTCCGAAAATGTTTTGTGGTGTCGTAAGTAGTAATTTTGGTCCTCCTCCTCAAGCAGCCATGAGCTACGGAGGTCCAACCAGACCATGCAATTTAGTTCTCCAAGCAAGTCTGTCCTGAGCTACATCTACTGCATCTGGCCACTGCATATCAATTCTAATAAGGTCCTGTTTGACATTGTCTTCCCACCACATCCTAGGTCTCCTCCTCTTTCCGAGGCCTTAGGCACACTGTTCATAACCCTATTCGCCAATCTATAATTATCCATACGGGCAACATGGCCAAACCAACGAAGTCTCTCTATGCACAATATGCTGCTTAAAGGAGTTTGCAAACTCCTTTGCCTAACCTCATCATTAGTTACAAAGTTGAACCACCTAATGCCCAAGATACTGCGTAAGCATCTGGAATCAAAAGCATCTAGTTTCCTGTTATCTTGTTTACAAAGTGTCCAAGTTTCATTGCCATAACTAACCCTAGAAAGAACCAAACTATTATACAGTTTAATTTTAGTCTTTAGGTGTATACGCCTATTTCTCCACACTCTCCATAGATTCCTAAAAGTCCCGGCAGCAATTGACTTTGAAAAGTTAGATCTATTTATTTATTATAAACCAGTTCTTTATATATAATAGATGAGAATTACGCAGATACTAAAAGCTTCCGTTACGTGCCCGAGTGGTTAGCGCTCTTGGTATCTGATTTACAGGACCTGGGTTCGAGGCCGAGGAATGGCATGGATGTTTGTGGTGTTTTTCTGCTGAGGTCTGCCATTCTCTCAGACTTTCTACTGTGGCATAAAAATTGACAGGCTCCTGTCAGACCTCTGTGGTCAAGCAGCTGCTTGAGGGGGTATTTATTTATTTAATATTTTATTCCTACCTAAACCAGAAATTTTTTATTTATCTCTAAAACCAACTATTAACTGCTAAAACTAAAAAAAAGTGTGTTTTTCCACCCCTTCTGTGTTTAAGGGGTCAACTAGTTGTTGGCAGTGGAAACTTCGTGACCTTTATATTTATATATGAGGCCTTATCTGGGGTAGTAGGGGGAGGCATAAAGAATATATGCCCTCCCACCAAGAATGCTAATTATGGTCAAAAAAAAAATATATATGTTTTACATATTTTTCAAGAAATTATTAAAGTCTTCCTAAAACGGGAAGCAGCACCCACTGGACTGGACAGATGTATGGCTCTGAGCTTGATTATGGATCCTGATTTTGCTGCACTGGTGGGCTTCTGTGGAGGGAAAATCTTCCGCTGTGTTTTCTGTTTGTTTGTGGGTTGAAAGCCCCAAGTGAATAGATTCACAGGATATGTTTATCAGCTGGTGGATAATCCTGATCAGAGGTCATCGCAGGCACCTGAATTCTTTGCTTCTATTGGCATCGTCAAATTCTACATTGGAGGAAGTCTTCCAGTGTAGATGGCTTCAGCTTTTAGTGGTGGGGGAACCGGTCTATGCCCCATGTCTGCGATTAGGGGGCTGTTTGATATTGACGGCATTCCCTCTCTCAATAAACATAGTTTCTTTAACATCCTACTAACCATTTTCTCTCCATAGGTAGTTGGAATGTGAGGACTCTGCACAGAGCTTTTTTTCTTGATGTCCTCACACAAGAATTCCACCATTATAATTTAGATATTTTCGGCTTGCAAGAGACCAGATGGACAGATAAAGGTCAGATTCTTAAAAATAATCTTAAATTTCCCTTTTCAGGAAGGGACGACAATAAGCATCACCAAGGCGTGGGTCTGCTTCTCAGCAGTCACGCTAGTGATGCTCTTCTAGGATATGAGTGCATTAATGAAAGGTTTCTTACAGCAAAATTTCAGACAAGCGTTAAAGACCTGAATGTTATCTGCTGTTATGCCCCAACTGAGGATGCCGATGAGAATGAGAAGGATAGGTTTTATGAACAACTTCAGGATATTTTGAATTCTGTCAAGAAAGGAGATATTACCCTTGTTCTTGGTGACTTCAATGCCAAAGTTGGTACTGACTCTGACCTTTGAGGAGGGGTGATTGGCCCTTTTGGTATTGGTAGCTGCAATGGCAATGGGCAACGTCTCCTACAGGTAAGTAAACTCAATGGTTTCAGAATAATTAACACATATTACAAACACCGCGACATACATAAGGACACATGGGTTTCACCTGATGGGCTGCATAGGAATATGATTGATTATATATTAATTAACTGCAAATGGGCTAGTTCTGTTAGAAATACCAGGGCATATAGGGGAGCTGAAATTGGATCTGACCATTACCTTGTTAAAAGTGTCTTGCAACTTAAACTTAAAAAGTGTTGTGCTAGGGTTAAAAAATTTTTCTTTTAATACTGAAGCTCTGAAAGATCCAGTTATAGCCAAAGCTTACCATGATAGGTTGCTTAGTCATTATGACAGTCATGGTATGCTTACTACTGAAGTTGAGGAAGAATGGGATCATTTTAAACAGGCTTTTTTGGACACTAAGAGTACTCTTTTAGGAAAAAAGGAGCAGAAGAGTTAGAATTATCTGAGTGATAAGGCACTTGAGCTTATTTCGGAAAGCAAGAACTGCAGGAATGTCTTTGATCAATACCCTACTAGTCCTAATAGAAAGATTTATAGAGAACTTAATAAACGTGTAAATGATCAGTTAGCTGCTGATAAGAATATTTCGCTTGATTGTTTGGCTGAAAAAGCCGAGGAAGCAGTTAGACAGCACAACAGCAGAGAGCTGTACCAGATAGTTAATGTTTTGTGTGGTAGAAAACGGACAGGTATACAGGGATTGAAGGATAAACAAGGTAAGGTTATAGAAGGTTAAGATTTCTGTCATGGCTAGGTGGGCTGAGCATTTCAGTGATATTCTAAACAATGCGGTTTGTTCTATTCCCATTGTTTGCAATGACGATAGATGCATTGGTGGCTTTAATGCTGGCCCTATAACACAATCTGAAGTTATTTTGGCTGTTTCTAAACTTAAACTTCATAAATCCCCAGGGGTAGATGAAATTACTACAGAAATGCGTAGAGCTGGGAATGTTTCGGTTACCACTTGGATGACTGAAATTCTGAATATCTTTTATGATAAAGGCATGGTTCCTAAGGATTTTACCAGAGCTATTGTTATCCCTATTTTCAAAAAAGGTGATCGCAGTTCTTGTGATAACTATAGGGATATCAGCCTACTCTCTGTTCCAGGTAAAGGTCTTTCCATGATTGTGCTTAATAGAATTAAGAATCTGGTTGACAGTCAATTGCGTGATGAGCAATGTGGATTCAGAAGTGGTAGGGGATGTGTGGATCAAATATTTTCACTTAGGCAGATTCTTGAGAAATGTTTAGAGTTTCAGAAACCTTTGGTTGCTAGCTTTGTTGATTTCAAAAAGGCTTTCGACTCTGTTGATCGTCATAATTTGTGGTTGATTGTGAAATCATATGGTATACCAGACAAATTAGTTAACCTAATGAAAGCTTTCTATAATAACACTGAGTCGTGTGTCAGAGTTGGTAAGGCTTGTAGCAATTGGTTTAGCATTACTTCTGGTGTTCGACAAGGGTGCATTTGTCTCCTTTTTTCTTTAGCTTGGTTGTTGATTATGTTATGAGAAATTCACTTCAAGGGAAAGAATTTGGCCTTAAATCGACTGGAGATACGAAAATGTCTGATTTAGATTATGCTGATGATTTAGCCCTTTTGGCAAATGATGTTGATGAGATGAACTCTTTCATTCGAGCTGTTGATGAGACTGGTAGTAGAGTAGGTTTGGTTATAAACAGAGAGAAAACTAAAGTGATGAAAATTGGTCAGGCAGGCTGTGATTCAGTTAATCTGAATGGTTGCAGTCTTGAGCAGGTGTCACAGTTTAATTATCTTAGGAACTATTTAACAGATACTGGTACTGGTGATGTGCGGCATGAGATTAACAGACGAATAGGGATTGCTGCCGGGACTTTTAAGAATATATGGAGAGTGTGGAGAAATAGGCGTATACACCTAAAGACTAAAATTAGGCTGTATAATTGTTTGGTTCTTTCTAGGGTTAGTTATGGTAGTGAAACTTGGACACTTTGTAAACAAGATAACAGGAAACTGGATGCTTTTGATTCCAGATGCTTACGTAGTATTTTGGGCATTAGGTGGTTCAACTTTGTAACTAATGATGAGGTTAGGCAAAGGAGTTTGCAACCACCTTTAAGCAGCATATTTTGCAGAGAGAGACTCTGTTGGTTTGGCCATGTTGCCCGTATGGATAATTATAGATTGGCGAATAGGGTTATGAACAGTGTGCCTAAAGGCCTCAGAAAGAAGGGGAGACCTAGGATGCCGTGGGCAGACAATGTCAAACAGGATGTAGCTCAGTATAGACTTGCTTGCTACATCAGTAGATGTAGCTCAGTATAGACTTGCTTGGAGAACTAAATTGCACGGTCTGGTTGGACCTCGGTAGCCCATGGCTGCTTGAGGATGATGATGATGAAAACGGGAGTGGGTGAATTTTTTCTGTAATGGAAATCCAGTCTGTTGGCCCCCTCTTCCCACTTACTCTTTTGTGGTTCAATAGAGTTAATAAGTCCCATCTCACACAGTGACGTGGGGCGGGGGTGGCTCAGTCGGTAGCGCGCCAGGCTCGTAATCTGCAGTTCACTGGTTCGAATCTCAGCTGGGTCAGCGTTGAGATTTATCTCCGCAAAACACCCCGCCCTGCCCACGGTCAGTAGGGGACACCGATGGGCTTGGAAAGGCCGCTGTCTATCGGATGGGGCGTTAAACCGTGGCACCGTGTGAGGGAGATCACGCTGGATGGCCTTGATACAATTATTATTTAAACTCCGCTTCGGCAGAGAAGTTTCTCGAAATGAGAATAAAAGAACTGGAACCCACTGCGATTAAACGAAAAAAATAAAACTTCTATCCGTATGTTTAAATTTTATACAGGTAACTTTTATTAACTATGAAATGCGAACAATCTTAACACAAAAGTAGCAATCGAGATTATAATTTTTCTCCTTTTTTATGTAATACGTTTTACAACAATATTGAAGTCTCATCACTTTAGCGATTTATTTTTCCATGCTATGTAATAGAATATGTAACTGTCAAACGTATTAAAAAAAACAAGGCGTGAATAAAAATGTTTTTACAGATTTTCAATTCTATTTGGATATTTGGGAATCGAGTGTGAATTCGAAATAAATAAACAAACTATAAAGTAACCGATTTAATAACTAAGGCAACGAAATTACACAAATCATGAACAATTTCTTAACTGATCACACAAAACACCAATGTGCTATCAATCAGTATAAAATTATCCTGTTAATCACAAATATCAGATTTTCTTTTAAAAGCACATTTTTCTGCGATACAAAAAAATTGCTATTTTAATTGAAACTGACAACTTTCTTACCAGAATGAATTATGAATTTTGAAAACTCCGATTCATTCTAATTACCTAAAATTCAGTTAAACAGTAATTGCTATTTCACCTATTAAGTTTAGAATTTATAATTTTGCTGCAAGGCCTACTATTTTTTAGACAAATTATTTAAAGAGGGTAACTAAGAAATCACAATTAATTACGGAAAATGAAGATTAATATTACATATTTTGCTACTACATTATTTTCTTGTTATAATCGTGAGCCACCAGAAGAAACAAGAATTAAAAGAGGGATACATATTGACCTACAGCGCATTGGAGGAGGGAGGGCTGGAAAGAGAGCTGTCGCCACAAGGTACGTGAGGGGAACCTTTATACACAGGGCTCAACTTTGTGTGATTTTGAATTAGAGCAGTGGTTATCAAACTTTTATAATGGAATCGAAGTTTTACTATGGAAATGTGTATGTAATTGGCGTACCCCATGTATACATAGATAAAACTATAGTTAGAGTATAACAATGGGAATAAAATAACACATCAGTGGTTCTCAACATTTTTGCTTCACGTACCCCCTGGAAATGTGTAACTGGAGTACCCCTTAAGTAGGAAGATAAAACTATAGTTAGAGTATAACAATATGAACAAAATAAGACATATATATCAATGGATCTCAACCATTTTTGATTCACGTACCCCCTGGAAATGTGTATATAACTGGCGTACCCGTTGTATAGATAGATAAATCTATAGTTATTATATGGCAATGGGAATGAAACAAAACATATATATATATAAAATTATCTAGAGACTTTTGAACTCTCACTGCGAACCCCAAAATACTTTACGGCGTATTCCACGTTGAGAACCCCTGCTACAATCTATAAAGCGATCACTCCCAAATCGGAGGATGTTGGACATTAACTGTGAAAAATTCGTGACCGTTAGAGAGATGACGGAGAGCGCATTGAACGGAGGGAGAGCTGAAAAGAGAGCTGCCGCCACGAGGTGCGGGAGGGAACGTTTAGACACAAGACTCATCGTTGTGTCATTTTGAGTTAGAGAAACAAAGAATTATACAGTAGAAAATTACGAGGAAAATAATATTGCGATATAAACAATTGGCAGTAGTTTCCATAGACGACATTCGGAATTATATACGATTATTTTGTAAACGTTTATTAGTTTTAATATTTAGCAGTAAACGTTCCTAATAGTGAAAGAATTAGAATCATGTATCAATAATATAAAAATAAATATCGATAATAAAGAATACAATAATGAATCAATTAGACGTCTTATATAAGCTGATAAATTTAATGGGAAATAAAGTTATAAATTTAAAGTTGCAACAACTTTATTGTTAACGTGTATATTTATGATAAATTTTATTTCAGATATTTTTACCTTATGCAATATAATAATATGCTAATATTTTAAAGCAATCTGGTGGCCAGATCGTCAAATCAAATTATAAATTGAAATGTTAAAAATTAAAACCAATTATGAGAAGATTGGTTTTGTTTGAATGGCAACTTCACCTTTTCATTAAACAGTTCGTAAATTGTCGTTTTGCGCAACATTCTAAATTTCGAACCAATATACCGAGGACTTTTTTTTTTTACTTAGTTGCTTTGAATAACAGAAAGAGGGAATAATAATTATATATAGGAAAATGTGCTGTGAAATACTTGCAGGAATAGATGCCTCAGTTGACTAAGTGTCAAAATTTGTAACTGAAATATTGTATTTTACTAGATTTTGAGAAGATTAGTTTTCATTAAGTGGCAACTTGATAAGAACGGTCACGTTTACGACTTTACAATTTTTTATTTCAATCTCCGCTTCCGCAGAGATCTTCCTCGAAACCCTAAAGAGGAAATGAAAATTCGGACGATTAAACGAAAAAAATTGAACTTCTATCTGTTTGTCTATAGTTTATATAGGTAGCTCTTGTTAACTCTAAAATCTAACAAACTTAACAAATGTAACAATAGAGAATGTTATTTTTCTCCTTCTATGTCATATGTTTTTACAAGAATATTGAAGTCTCATCACGAATTCTTTAGCCGAATTATCATTCGATGCCATGTAATAGACTATATAACTGATATCACACGTATTCAAAAACACAAAGTGTGAATAAATGTATTTTTACAAATTTTCAATTCTATTTGGATATTTGGCAATCGAGCGTGAATTCGAAATAAATAAACTATAAATTAACTGATTTATTAACTAAGGTAATAAAATCAGATAAATCATAAACAATTTCTTAACAAGTCACACAAAACACTAATATGCTATCAATCAGTATAAACTAACTAACTGCTAACCACATAGTTCCTGTGAACGGTCCTATAATGGCATTCTCGTCAATTCTGCACTCCGAACATGATGGCAACAGTTCGGTGAAGACCCTTTCCTCTACCAACATGACGACGTTCCCGTCCACAAAGCGAGGACCATGCGGGAATGGTTTCATGAGAGGGATGTCGAAGAACTTGACTGGTCTGCACAGATCCTGGATCTCAACATCATGGATCACTTTTGGGAGGAATTGGAACTCGGACTGCGAGCCAGGCCGACCTGCCAGACATCAATGACCGGCATTGCTAAAGCTTTGTGGCAGAAAGGCAGGCAATTCTAGCAGCAACGTACCAAAATCTAGTGGAAAGCATTTCCCGCAGACTGGGGGGTTGTGGTAGCACCAAATGTTGTACCAACGAGATATTAATTCCTTTCCTATTACCGGAAGGTTATGGATGAACGACTGTTTGGATACGTTTGTTCATATAGTGTATTTGATCAATAAAGGGTGATCCAAGAATAACAGAAAAACTTAAGATGCAAGAATTCGAAATGTGTAGACAGTAGCACGATGCGGTTTTCACAGAAAGGCATAGAAAGACATGGAATTTTTTTAATGACGAAAAATTATATTGCCAGAATAGTTACATTTGCCACCGACAGGTGGCGCTTCAGATGTGTCAGTAGTAGAGGCCCTGTATAGGTAGAGGTTGGCCATTTCAAATTTGGGCGCCATGTTTTTTCTTTGATCGGATTGTTTAGCGTGCATAGCTGAATGGTATTGGACGGTACTTATGGATTCCACGAAAGGGTAGGGTAATATTTGATAGAGATTTCAGTGTTCATGATTGGAAGTACTTTAGAAAACGGCTAAAAAAGGAATAGTAAATTTTGGAACTTTTTTATTAAAAAGATATAATTTCGCTTTGTTGTCTGTCCGTCTGTAGACATCGAACTCTTTTGTTTATACAGATAAATAAAAAAACTTTTTTTGTGTTCGATAGGTATTAATAATATATTACACTTTGCACTTTTCGAATCTCCCAAAAGTTATAGCTGCACCCTCTAACGGTGGAAAAATTTGAAAATTCCAAAGTATCAAACGAATATTCCAAACGATGTAGTTATGTTAGAAGTTTGAAATTTTGGTGTTGAAATGTGAAGGTTATGAAATTACCATTTACAACAATCACTTGACCCTTTAGACCCAGAGGGGGAGGTGAATGGAAATCTTTTTTTTTTTTAACAGAAATGTGTATGTTTTAAGAGATAAATTAAAAATTCTTTTTGGGTTGGACAGGTATTGATGAAATATTACAATTTGCATTTTGCGAATTTTCCAAAGGCTGTAACTGCGCCCTCTAACGGTGGAAAAGTATCGAAATATCCCAAATATTTAAAACGAATATTGGAAACGATGCAGTTATGCTAGAAATTTTGGTCGCAGAATAAAACAGTCTTGAAAATTCCATTGACAACAATAAGAGAGAAGCAGAGGCTACATCAATTAAACGAAAAAAATAACACTTTTATCCGTACGTTTAAATTTTATACAGGTAGCTTTTATTAACAATTAAAAGCTAACAAACTTAGCACAAAAGTAAAAATCGAGAATATTATTATATATATATATTTTACACAATATTGAAGTCTCATCACGAAAACTTTAGCGATTTATTTTTCCATGCTGTGTAATAGAATATGTAACTGTCAAACGTATTCAAAAAAGCAAGGTGTGAATAAAAGTGTTTTTACATATTTTCAATTCTATTTGGATATTTGGGAATCGAGAGTGAATTCGAAATAAATAAACAAACTAAAAAGTAACCGATTTAATAACTAAGGCAACGAAATTGCACAAGTCATGAACAATTTCTTAACTGATCACACAAAACACCAATGTGCTATCAATCAGTATAAAATTATCCTGTTAATCACAAATATCAGATTTTCTTTTAAAAGCACAATTTTCTGTGATACAAATAAATTGTTAATTTACCTGAAACTGAAAACTTTCTTACCAGAATGAATTATGAATTTTGAAAACTCCAATTCATTCTAATTACCTAAAATTCAGTTAAACAGTAATTGCTCTTTCAGCTATAAAGTTTAGAATTTATAATTTTGCTGCTTGGTCTACTGTTTTTTAGGGAAACTATCTAAAGAGGGTACCTAGGAAATCACAATTAATTACAGAAAATGAAGATTAATATTACATATTTTGCTACTACATTATTTTTTTGTTATAATCAATATTAGAGACTCTGAATAATGTTTTCGTTAGCAAATATAAAATCTTATCTGGATATTTCCCTTCCTATAGAATTAGAATTTAAATAGAATTTTTAAATGCGAAGTGTCCAAAACGTCCGACAGGTGGTAGTATTAAGCAATCAAATAAATTCCCTTTCGAATTTGCAAAAAATTTCCGCATAGCAACAGATTACCCAATGTCTTCTCTGCAAGCTATAACCATATCGCAGAAAACATTTTCAAGGTTTATAAACTGATGATGGAAGAAAATCATCCCCAAAGTACTTAGTAAAAATATCAAAATACTCTTGGTAAACTGTATAAAATGTTATATACTACACTACAGCTTAGTAACTAATAAAAGCTCAGAAAACGAAATCGTTTGTATTTCCGACTCAGAATTTTGAGGGAGGGGATGGGACCTTGGAATTATTAATCCCCTCGCTATATCGTAGTTACTAGATGATCTAACACAAGTCATTACGATATTTTACATTCTTTGAATCGACGTGGAAATCAATTTGACCTCATGCGGTCGATTGTGGCGGATCATATGAAATAGAGTATCCTTGTAGACTGAATCTTTGTGACCTGGCCATTTAGCCCATTATGTGGAAAAAAAGTTCCGCTCTGAGGTAAAACAACCCCAACGCTAAAGAACACATTTTATGACCTTCATGGGAGGCTGCCATCTGTCACCTAAAAGATGTCCAGTGGATATCCTCCTTCCAACTTTCTCTGAGCCTTTGGGGTTTTGAGACCTGGCGATGTAGCCTGTTGTGTGAAAAAAGGTGACCTTCGGAGGTAAAATATTCCAACGTTTAAGAACACACTAGATAGCTTTAATGGGAAGCTACCCTCTGTCTCCTAAAAGATGTCCACTGGATTTCATTCTCCAACATTCTCTGAGTCTTCGGAGTCCATGTGATCTGGCTATTTAGTCCATCGTGTGGAACAAACGACCATGACAAATCCGGACTACGGCAATTGCAGTATCATTGCTAATCAATGTGATAATAATTGTTCAATTCAGACTTCAAAAGAATTCACAAAGATAATGTTATATATATTTTAATACACAGCATATTTGTTTAGTAATGTACTAGTTTAAATGAATGTCTTTTTTAGAAAACTGTGTAGGGTGGATACCGAATGAACTAATCGATTGGAAGTGTTATCAATACATTTCGCGCCAAACCATTGGTGTGGGTTTAACTAGTAAAATAATAATTTCCACTTCAAATCCTAAATTAAATCAGATCAATATATTTCTTGTTTCAAGGATAATTATTTAAATTTTAACTACCTATTTTTTTATAGTTTCAAAACCTTTAGGAGAAAGATGAGCATAAGTTTATGAATCTTAATCCTTTCGTTTTACAAATAGAGGAAATGATTCTTCTCCTACTTTCAAAGACAGGGAAGATCTAATTTCATCGATGAAAATTTTAACGAAATTCTGCGAAAGGTATGTGCAAGTTTAGGCTTGATTGTTGTCTTCTTTTCCTTCTCTGCATCAGCGTCTTGTTGTTCCAAAACAGAAGAAGAAACATCATTAGTATAGTTCCATTAAACCATTTCCACCATAGAAAGTGTAAATCTCTGTGACGTCACATTCAGCATGCATATATAGTATCACATTCAGCATGCACATTCAGCATGAACATTCGCATATATAGTATCACATTCAGCATGCACATTCAGCATGAACATTCAGCATGCACATATAGTAGTTGATTACGCCCCTTCCGGTTGTCGTGATCGATGAAGTTCACTAAATTTTCAAGACGTCACGTGCTGCGAGTCCCGCAAAATTCGGTGAGACTTTTCGGTGACGTCATCGTCCACCGGAAGTGACGTAACGACACACCCACCGGATGTGACGTCATACAGGGGGAACAACACTGTCTGTGGAGGAACGGTATAATGGGACTGCAACACCTTGGTCAATCTCCTCCTGAGTGAGACTCTGATATCCAGGATCCAAGTCATCTGCATACCATAGAATAACTAGTTGCTCGCTCGCAAAACTAAACCTTTAACGCAAAGAAAAATAAGAATACACAGATTAAAAGTGTGCCTCGGACAGTTCCGGATGCAGTTCAACTAGTATCTTGTATACAGTCGACTGAGAGTGACTCATTGACTGACAGAGCATCACTATAATTCTTACAACTATTAGGCAGAAATGGAGAGCTCTGAAAATTTGCACGTAGGGGTAAACCTGGTCGTAGATCTCGGGAAAAATCCAAAATTTCACGTCCAACCTCTTTCCCAGAGTTAAATAGAAGTCACGTAGATGTCACCCCATGATCTACGAGCGCTAGATACGTGAAAATTTTAGAATTTTCGGTAAAAACATTATTGTAAAATATTTTTAAAATAATTATTATTATAATTATATATAACTATCAGTCAGTCAGTCAAAAAATCTTTAGACTATTAGAAACTCAGGGCTTTCGTCCCTCTCTTCCAGATCGTCAAGAATGGAGCAATTGCCTAAAAGCAAGACTTAATCTTAGTTCAAAGTTCCTTTAAATTCTTTCAAAAAAATTACAATTATGTAGAAATTTAAAAGTTTCTTGACAGCAAAATCTTCCTAAAGAAGATTCTTCTTGGCCTAATAGACTTTTAAGACTCAATTCAGTAACATTATTTCTTTTCAGACTGTTTATTAATTCTCTCCTTTGATTTTCATATTCTTCACAATTAAGAAGCACGTGTGATATTGTTTCTTTCACATTGCAAAGAATACCGTTCAGATAATTTACTTTTTTCCTTTTGAATAAGGAATCGTTTAATAAAGTTGAGCCCGTTCTGAGCCTGGTGATACAGATAATATTCCTTCTTGCCATACGAAGTTTCAAAAAGGAGAAATTCCATTCTGAATAATGCTTCGATGATCGAATCTCCCAGATGTTAATACCTCAAAATGATGTTGAAATGTTTCGTTTAATTTTTCTTGATTAACTTCTTGAGGTGTGTATTTCCCATGTAGGAGTAGAGGGATTTTTCATGCAAGAGTGCTGCTTTCGCCAAAAGGTCAGCGAATTCGCTGCCCTGTTCCCCCCCCCCCACATGATAATTATTATAATACTATAAATAATTTTGTAAAAGTATTGGTATTCTTGTAAAAAAAAACAAAAGCAGTAGCATCAAGATTGCCGATTCTACATAAGTATTCTTCACAACCAACTTCATAATTTGGAGTTTTTTAAATAATTTTTTTCCTTGAGTTACAGTGGCAATTATCCGCCAGAGCAGTTTTCTAAACTTGAATTTGAAACTGAATTTTTTGAAATTGAAACTGAAATGAAAAATCCCTTTTCGATCTTCGAGAGAACAATAAATTATTCCTTGAAGTTATAAAAGATCACCTCAATATAGGAGGTTGTTGGATATTGACATTCAAAGATTTGGAACCATTATGAAGATGCGTCGCGAGACACCAGTAGAGGCAAGAGAGGGATTAATATTACCGGAGAGCGCATGGAGGGAGGGAGGGAGGACTGAAAGGAGAGCAACCCCCCCCACACGAGGCATGGGAAGGACGACTCATCGTTGTGTCATTATGAGTTAGAGAAGCAAAAACTATATACTACAAAATTATGTGAAAATAACATTCTACTAAAGAAAAATTGACGGTAGCTTACAGTAAAACGGTGTATCACATTTAACAAAAAATTTAGTTATGATTGTTTTATAAAGGCTTATTATATTTTTAGCAATAAATATTCCTAATAGAGAAAGAATTAGAGCCAGGTATTTATTCGATAAACATAACGGAAAAAATAAACGATGTAAATTTCAGGTTATTAACAAATTTATGGTTAACAAATATATTTACGATAAATTATATTTCAGATATTTTTACCTCATCCACTATAATAATAGTCTAACATTTTAAAGCAGTCTGGTGGCCAGATCATCAAATCAAACTATAAATTAAAATGTTATTTTAACCGATTATCAGATAATTGGTGTTCGTTGAATGGCAACTTCACCCTCAGAGTAGACAGTTCGCAAGTTATCGTTTTGCGCAACATTCGAAATTTCAAAGCATGGTACTTTAATGACTTTTTAACTTAGGTGCATCGATTGATGAAAGAGGGAATGAAAATTATAAATGTAAGAAAGAATGCTGTGAAATACTTGCCCTATTAGATGCCTCAGTTGACTAAGAGTCGAAATTTGTAACTGAAAAATGTATTTTATTAGATTATCAGAAGATTAGTTTTCATAGAATGGCGACTTGATTATATGATCAGTGTTACGACTTTACAATTTTTATTTTAAATTAATCTCCGCTTCCGGAGAGACCTTTCTCGAACTGAATGTTCGTGGACACATCAGTTATTATTTAAACGAAAAAATAATACTTCTAACAGTATGTCTAAATTCCATACTGGTAGCTTTTGTTAACTATGAAAAGATGACAAACTTAACACAAAAATAACAACCGAGAATATATTATTTATCCTTTTTTATGACATATCTTTTACAAAATATTTGGCTAAACTCATCACGAATAGTTTAGCCAAATTATTTTTTCATGCCATGTAATAGAATATATAACTGTCAAACGTATTCAAAAACACAAATTGTGAAAAAAAGTATTTTATAAATTTCCAATTGTATTTGGCAATCGAGAGTGAATTCGAAATAAATAAACGAACTATAAAGTAACCGATTTAATAACTATGGCAACGAAATTGCACAAGTCATAAACAATTTCTTAACTGATCACACAAAACACCAATATGCCATCAATCAGTATAAAATTATCCTGTTAATAACAAATATTAAATTTTCTTTTAAAAGCACAATTTTCTGCGATACAAATAAATTGCTATTTTACTTGAAACTTAAAACTTTCTTACCAGAATGAATTATGAATTTTGAAAACTCCAATTCATTCTAATTACCCAAAATTCAATTAAACAGTAATTGCTCTTTCACTTATTAAATTTAGAATTTATAATTTTGCTGCTTGCTCTACTGTTTTTTAGAGAAACAATCTAAAGAGGGTAACTAAGAAATCACAATTAATTACGGAAAATGAAGATTAATATTACATATTTTGCTACTGCATTATTTTCTTGTTATAATCAATTTTAGATCCTCTGAAAAATGTTTTCGTTAGGAAATATAAAATCTTATCTAGATATTTCACTTTCTATAGAATTATAATTTAAAGAGAATTTTTAAATGCGAAGTGTCCAAAATGTCCGACAGGTGGTAGTATTAAGCAATCAAATAATTTCCTTTTGATTTTGAAAGATATTTACACATTGTAACAGAATACACAATGTCTTCTCTGCAAGCTATAACCTTGTAGCAGAAAAATATTTTCAAGGGGTTGTCAAAACAATTTTGAAAACTGATGGTGGAAGAAAATGATCCTCAAAGTACTGACTAAAAATATCAAAATATTCTTAGTAAACTGTATAAAATGATATATACTACACTACAGCTTAGTAAGAAATAAAAACTCAGAAAATGAAATCTTTTGCATTTCTGTCTCAGAATTTTTCAGGAGGGGAAGTAACCTAGGAATTATTATTCCCATGGCTATATCCTAGATAATAGATGATCTAAAACAAGTCATTTCGATATTTTACATTCATGTAATCGACGTGGAAATCATTTTGACCACATGCGGTCGATAGTGGCGGATCATTTACAATAGAGTGTCCTTGTACCCTGAATCTTTTTGACCTGGCCATTTAGCCCATTCTGTGAAAAAAAAAATGCCTCTCAGAGGTAAAACAACCCCAACGCTAAAGAACATATTTTATGGTCTTCATGGGAGGCTGCCATCTGTCACCTAAAAGCTGTCCAGTGGATATCCTCCTTCCAACTTTCTCTGAGCCTTTGGGGTCCTTGTGACCTGGCGATTTAGCCCCTTTTTCAAAAAAAGATGACCTTCAGAGGTAAAATATTCCAACGTTATAGAAGACGCTGAATAGACTTGAACGGAGGCTACCATCTGTCTCCTAAATGTTGTACAGTGGATATCCTTCTCCAACATTCTCTGAGTCTTTTGGTCTTGTGACCTTGTCATTTAGCCTATTGTGAAAAAAAGGTGACCTTAAGAGGAAAAATATTCTAACGTTAAAAAGCACTCCGTAAATTGCATAAAATTTGACGTGACACGATGACCTGTGCGTCACGTGACACGATCTGGCAGCCGTCGTGTCACGTGACACGACGGTTGCCAGATCACAAATTTCTAAAAATATCGTTGCAGATATTTTTTCTGAATTCTGTAATCAACCATAGTGTTCGGATATTTTTTGGAGCGACTGTACACGAAGGTTGTCAGATCACTAATTTGTAAAAAAAAAAGTTACGAGTTATTTTATCTGATTTCTGTAATCAACCATAGTTTTCGGATACTTTTTGAGCGACTGTAAACGAAAGTTGCCATATCACTAATTTATAAAAAAAATATCGTTGTAAGATATTTTTTCTTAATTCTGTAATCAACAATAGTGTTCGGATACTTTATTGTGCGACTGTACTCTCACAATCTCTAGATGTACTTTCCTGTACCAACCTGACGATGTTCCCATCCACAAAGCGATTACATTAGGGAATGGTTTGATGAGAGTGATGTTGAAGAACTTGACTGGCCCGCACAGAGCCCTGATCTCAACCCCATTGAACACTTTTTGGATGAATTGGAACTCCGACTGCGAGCCAGGCCGACCTGCCAGACATCAGTGACCGGCATCACTAATCCTCTTGTGGCATTCATTTCAACTTCATCTTTCGAACTCCTAAATGACTTAAGGGCGGGTTTTGCTCAGTCGGTAGCGCTCCAGGTTCGTACTTTGAAGTTCCCAGGTTCGAGCCCCAGCTGGGTCAGTTTGAGATTTATTTCCGCAAAATTCGCCGCCCTACTCACGGTCAGTAGGGGACTCCGACGGGCTAGGAAAGGCCGCCGTCCGTCTGATGGGACGTTAACCCATGGCCACGTGTGCAGGAGAGCCATACCCTATGCACGTTAAAGAACACGCTGGATGACATTGACGGGAGGCTACCATCTGTCTTCCAACAACTTTTCCAGGGGGTCCCCTACCCCAACCTTCTCTGAGTCTTCGGGGTCCTTGTGACCTGGCCATTTAGATCATGGTGTGCAAAAGAGTGCCGCTCAGAGGTGAAACAACCCAACCCTAAATCACTTAATTCTCATCCCGTGATAAATCTCCAGTGTCATGTACTCTCACAATCCCTTCATACATACATACAAAATCTTCTTGCATTCATGAGCTACGAGGTCAAACCACAGTGGATAATGGTTTTCTCCAAACATGTCTATTCTTGTCTACAGCAGCTGCATCTCCTCAATATAGACCAATTCTAACAGTCGAACACAAGCCTAAAATCAACAAGATCAACTCCAAGCGTCGGTTGCAGATGTGTAAAGCAGGATGTCAGACTTAAGCACTGGAACAGCGTTCTCTGGAGTGATGAATCACGCCTGACCATCTGGCAGTCTGACGGACGAGTCTGGGTGTTAAGGATGCCAGGTGAACTCTATCTGCCTGATGTCGTATGCCAGCTGTGAAGTTTGGTGGATGAAACTTCACCCTCTGGGGCTCTTTTTCTTCATTAAACCTGAGCAGTTTTCTGCATCTATGAAGAAAGGAAATTACCTTTTTCATTCTTTGAGAGAGCAAGAAATTATTCCTTGAAATTAAAAAGCGATCAGCCTAGTATCAGAGGTCGTTGGACATTAATTGTCAAAAATCTGTAACCGTTATGAAGATGCGTCGCGAGCCACCAGGAGAGGCAAGAATTAAGAGAAGGATTCATATTAACTTAGAGCGCATGAGAGGGTGGGATTGCTGAAAAGAGAGCTGCCGCCCCAAGTACGTGAGGGGAACTTTTATAGACAGGGCTCAGCTTCGTGTCACTTTTAGTTATGTATAACAATGGGAAAAAAACAAGACACATATCTCCTGGAAATGTGTGTATAACTGGCGTACCCGTTGTATAGATAGGTAAATCTATAGTTATAATATGGCAATGGGAATGAAATAGAACATATATATATAAAACTATCTAGCGACTTTTGAACTCTCACTGCGAACCCCACAATATTTTACAGCGTATTCCACGTTGAGAACCCCTGCTATAATCTATAAAGCGATCACTCCCAAATCGGAGGATGTTGGACATTAACTGTCAAAAATTCGGGACCGTTACGGAGATGCGTGGCGAGCCACCAGGAGAGGCAAAATTTAAGAGAGGAATCATATTAACGGAGAGCGCATGGAACGGAGGGAGAGCTGAAAAGCGAGCTGCCGCCATGAGGTGCGGGAGGGAGAGCTGAAAAGCGAGCTGCCGCCATGAGGTGCGGGAGGGAACGTTTAGACACAAGACTCATCGTTGTGTCATTATGAGATAGAGAAACAAAAAAAATATTCATTGGAAAAATATGAAGAAACTAATATTGCGATAAAAACAATTAGCGGCAGTTTCAATAGAAGAAGTAGGAAATTATTTATGATTATTTAATAAACGTTTATTTTTTTTTAATTTTTAGCAGTAAACGTTCCTAATAGTGAAAGAATTAGAGTCATGTATCAATAATATAAAAATAAATATCGATAATAAAGAATAAAGTCATGAATCGATTAGACGTCTTATATAAGCCGATAAATTCAATGGGAAATAAAGTTATAAATTTCATGATGCAACAACTTTATTGTTAACATGTATATTTATGATAAATTTTATTTCAAATATTTTACCTTATCCACTATAATAATATGCTAACATTTTAAAGCAATCTGGTGGCCAGATCGTCAAATCAAATTATAAATCGAAATGTATTTTTAAACAATTATGAGAAGATTGGTTTTGGTTGAATGGCAACTTCACCTTCTCATTAAACAGTTCGTAAGTTGTCGTTTTGCGCAACGTTCTAAATTTCGAACCATGATACCGATGACTTTTTTTTAACTTAGGTGCATTGAATGACAGAAACATGGAATTATATATAGGAAAGTGTGCTATGAAATACTTGCCGGAATAGATGCCTCAGTTGACTAAGTGTCGAAATTTGTAACTGAAATATTGCATTTTACTAGATTGTCAGAAGATTAGTTTTTATTGAGTGGCAACTTGATAGAACGGTCACAGTTACGACTTTACAATTTTTTATTTCAATCTCCGCTTCCGCAGAGATCTTCCTCGAAGTTACTGACATAAGCGGATGCTGCTCGGGTAAACGAAAAAAATTAAACTTCTATTATTTTGTATAAAGTTTATACAGGTAGCTCTTGTTAACTCTAAAAAGCTAACAGACTTAAGAAAGTAACAATAGAGAATATTATTTTTCTCCTTCCTATGTCATATGTTTTTACAAGAATATTGAAGTCTCATCAAGAAGAGTTTAGCCGAATTATTATTCCATGCCATGAAATAGACTATATAACTGATATCACACGTATTGAAAAACACAAAGTGTGAATAAATGTATTTTTAAAAATTTTCAATTCTATTTGGATATTTGGCAATCGAGCGTAAATTCGAAATAAACAAACTATATATTAACTGATTTGTTAACTAAGGTAATGAAATTACATAAATCATAAACAATTTCTTAACAAATCACACAAAACACTACTCAATCAGTATAAATTAACTAACCGCTAACCTCATAGATCCTGTGAACAGTCCTATAATGGCATTCTCGACAATTCTGCACTCCGAACATGATGGCAACAGTTCGGTGAAGACCCTTTCCTCTACCAACATGACGACGTTCCTGTCCACAAAGCGAGGAACATGCGGGAATGGTTTCATGAGAGGGATGTCGAAGAACTTGACTAATCTGCACAGATCCTGGATCTCAACACCATGGAACACTTTTGGGAGGAATTGGAACTCGGACTGCGAGCCAGGCAGACCTGCCAGACATCAGTGACCCGCATCGCTAATGCCTCGTGGCAGAAAGGCAGGCAATTCTAGCAGCAACGTACCAAAATCTAGTGTGAAGCATTTCCCGCAGACTGGGGGTGTTGTGGTAGCACCAAATGTTGTACCAACGAGATATTAATTCCTTTCCTATTACCGCAAGGTTATGGATGAACGACTGTCTGGATACGTTTGTTCATATAGTGTATTTGATAAATACCGGGTGATCCAAGAATAACAGAAAAAGTTAAAATGCAAGAATTCGAAATGTATAGCAGTAGCATGATGCGGTTTTCAGAGAAATGTAGAGAAAGACATGGAATTTTTCAATGACGAAAAATTATATTGCCAGAATAGTTACATTTTCCACCGACAGGTGGCGCTTCAGATGTGTCAGTAGTAGAGGCTCTGTATAGGTAGAGGTTGGCCATTTCAAATTTGGGCGCCATGTTTTTTCGTTGATCGGA
Organism: Ryuthela nishihirai; assembly: GCA_038380435.1. Lineage (NCBI taxonomy): Eukaryota > Metazoa > Arthropoda > Arachnida > Araneae > Heptathelidae > Ryuthela > Ryuthela nishihirai. The sequence continues at coordinate 99,321,513 of JAWZYU010000002.1, forward strand.
TTGTTTAGCGTGTATAGCTGAATGTTATTGCACGGTACTTATGGATTCCAGAAAGGGTAGGGTAATATCTGATAGAGATTTCAGTGTTCATGATTGGAAGTACTTTAGAAAACGGCTAAAAAAGAAAAGTAAATTTTAGAACTTTTTTTTAAAAAAGATTTATAATTTCGCTTTGTTGTCTGTCCGTCTGTAGACATCTGCACAACTAGATATTGGGAAAAAAGATTATGTACAGTGTGAGTAGAAACTTGAAGAATTAAGGCTAGACATAGGATATGATTGGCAGACAATGTCAAAAAGGGCCTTGGTAGAATTGGCGTACAGTGACCTTATGCAGCAGCTCAGAAGAGACATGTCTGAGAGGAAGATTAAACAATCTGGTAGAAGCTACAAAGCCTGTCATTATATGAGAATTTTGTAGGTACGTATGGAAAAAATGTGTTTCCTTCTGAACAGAAACTTTTCCAAAATCAATTAGAAAAATTGAATATTGCCTGTATTGAGGGTTTCAATATTATATGTAATACTTTAAATAATCTATCTAGTGGTTGCTGGGTTAATTGTTTCAATATTATAAATAAGGGATATAAAACATGCTATTTTTAAAAAAATGAATTAAATTTAATTTTTTTGTTTCTCTTGTTTCCTCAGTCCAAATAAAATTGAAATACTGGAAAAATGCCAATTTTTAATTCCAAATTTATTTCAATCATAACTTACTTTGAATTTAAACTAGGAGAACATATACAAACGAATATGATCACTTCTATTCAAAATCTAATCTAAGAGAGCAGGGATACACAAAGAAGACCCCCCCCCCCCAGAGAGAAATACTACTGAAGGCAATAAAGACAAAAGGAAAAAAATAAACTTTAGCATAATTTAGGAATTTTTGAGGAAATATTTCAAAAGCCAACAGAGTGATGAAAATGTTATACTGATAAGAAAATTCAGAATATTCCACTGGAGCGAAAGAAATGAAACATTAAAATGAAATGATTAATATGATATTCTACATTATCTATGAAGTCAGAATTTTATTTTGTGTTTCTTTTAAATCTATTTGTAGTATTCGACATATACACTGCGGCCAAAATTAAAATATGCAAAATCAACTGGTTTAGATTTTCAAAGCAGATAGACAAGTTCGGATATTTCAGTGGTAAAGTATCACAGGAAACATCCTGTAGTTGGGTTGGGTTGTTTTACCTCTGAGAGGCAGTTTTTCGTCGGATGGGCTAAATGGCCAGGTCACATGGACCCTGAAGGCTCAGAGAAGGTTGGGGGAGGGGACCCACTGGAACAGCTGTTGGGAGACAGATGGTAGCCTCCAGTCAAGGCCATCCAGCGTGTTCTTTAACGTTGGGTTGTTTTACCTCTGAGCGGCACTTTTTTGTACACCATGGGCTAAATGGCCAGGTCACATGGACCCCGAAAGCTCAGAGAAGGTTGGGGGAGGGGACCCACTGGAACAGCTGTTGGGAGATAGATAGTAGTCTCCCATCAAGGCCATCCAACGTGTTCTTTAACGTTGGGTTGTTTTACCTCTGAGCGGCACTTTTTTGTACACCATGGGCTAAATGGCCAGGTCACATGGACCCCGAAAGCTCAGAAAAGGTTGGGGGAGGGGACCCACTGGAACAGCTGTTGGGAGACAGATGGTAGCCTCCCGTCAAGCCCATCCAGCGTGTTCTTTAACGTGCAGAGGGTATGACTTTCCCGCACACGGGGCCATGGCTTAATGTCCCATCCGATGGACGGCGGCATTTGCAAGCCCATCGGGGCCCCTACCGACCGTGGGCAGGGCGGGGAATTTTTGCGAAGGTAAATCTCAACGCTTACCCAGCTGGGCCTCGAACCTGGCAACTACAACCTGGGACTCGAACCTGGCAACTACAGATTACGAGCCTGGCAGATACATTTCCAGGAAATCAGAAACTGAGAAAATGGTTTACTGGAAATATTAACGATATACAAAATATTTGAGATAATTTGTCTACTGGTAGCTATATTAACTATGGAATATAATCAATAAAGGCTATAAAACGTGCTAATTTTCTAAAAGGATAATATGAACCAAATTTAAATTTTTGCTGTTCTCGTTTCTCCAAAAGTACAAAACATACTTAAACGCTGGAACAGTAGAAATTTTGGATTACAAATTTATTGCAAAGTAAAGCTCACATTAAAGTTGAACAAGTATATCTAGACAGGAATATGATCGCTTACATTCAAAGACTTATCTACAGCAGAAAAGAAACGTTCGTCGGATCGGGCGTTAAGCAGTGGCCCCGTGTACGGGAGAGCCATAACCTGTGACCTTAAAGAATACTCTGAATGGCCTTGACGGGAGGCTGCCATCTGTCTCCGAACAGCTGTTCCAGTGGGTCTCCTCCCCCAACCTTCTCTGAGCCTTCGAGGTTCTTGTGATTTGGCAATTTAGCCCATGGTGTGCAAAAAAGTGTCGCTCAGAAGTAAAACAACCTAACGTTAAAGAACACGCTGGATGGCCTTGAAGGGAGGCTATCATCTGTTTCCCAACAGCTGTTCCAGTGGGTCCCCTCCCCAAACCTTGAGCCTTCAGGGTCCTTGTGACCTGGCCATTTAACCCATTGTATGAAAAAAAGTGCTGTTTAGAGTTAAAACAACATGACTTTAAAGAACACGCTGGATGGGCTTGAAGGGAGGCTATCATCTGTTTCCCAACAACTGCTCCAGTGGATCCCCTTCCCCAAACTTTTCTGAATCTTCGGGGTCCTTGTGACTTGGCATTTAGCCAATTATGTGGAAAAAAGTGTCGTTCACATGTAAAATAATCCAACTTAGTGTAGGAGGGAAATAATATTCGTGCCGCAAACTGTCTCTGAGAAAAATAATATTGAATGAAACAAAGGCTATAAAAATTTAAACTTATGCATAATTTACGCATTTTTCAAGAAATTATTCAAAGACCCCTAAAACGTAAGGGGAAAAAATGCAACTCTCAAATGGAAATGCATTTTTTTCTTCTAATTTAGCACGGTTCCCCCTTCTATACACGATGCGGAGGGAGTGGCTACGTCGGTAGCGCGCCAAGCTCGTAATTTGTAGTTCCCAGGTTCGAGTCCAAGCTGGGTCAGTATTGAGATTTATCTCCGCAAAACTCTCCGCCCTGCCCACGGTCAGTAGGGGAGCCGATGGGCTTGGAAAGGCCGCCGTCCGTCGGATGGGACGTTTAGTCGTGGCCCCGTGTATGGGAGAGCCATACCCTGTGCACTTAAAGAACACGCTGGATGGCCTTGACGGGAGGTTACCATCTGTCTCCCAACATCTGCTCCAGTGGGTCCCCTCCCCCAACCTTCTCTGAGCCTTCGGGGTCTTTGTGACCTGGCCACTTATCCCATTGCGGGCAAAAAAGTGCCGCTCAGAGGTAAAACAACCCAACGTTATAGAACACGCTGGATGGCCTTGACGGGAGGCTGCCATCTGTCTCCCAACAGGTGTTCCAGTGGGTCCCCTCCCACAACCTTCTCTGAGCCTTCGGGGCCCATGTGACCTGGCCATTTAGCTCCCTGGTGTGCAAAAAGTGCCACTCAGAGGGAAAACAACCCAACTCAAAGATCTTATGTAAGGTTTATTATTCTGGCAGGATCCAATGAGACCTCCATGTGAAACAGCTGTTATAGATGCAGTATTGTTTTGTACTATTTATAATTCAGAGCGCAAATTATATGCAATTGAAAGCCTTAATAATATATTCTGATATTGTATTAATCACTAACTTGGAGGTCAATTTATAGCACTTAAATTTAATTGCATATGAGTGTGAATAGAAATCTTTGTTGTTTAAATCATTCTATCAGTTCTAAACGTTAACATTAATGTTTAAATAGTGGTTTATTCCTGCAATAAAAACCCGTCGATTGTGACATTAAGCCGTGTTTCCGTGTGAGGGAGAATCATACCCAGTGCACGTTAAAGAAGCCGCTGGTTGGTATCGATGGGAGGTTACCATCTGTATCCTAACAGCTGTTCTGTTTCGGGGTCCTTGTGACCTGGCCATTTAGCAAATTGTGTGCAATTTGTCTCCTTTTCTCTTTAGCTTGGTTATTGATTATGTTATGTGAAATTCACTTTAAGGGAAAGATTTCGGCCTTAAATGGACTGAAGATACGAAAATTTTTGACTTAGATTTCTCTGATGATTTTGCCATTTTGGCAAGCGATGTTGATGAGATGAACTCTTTCATTCGAGCTGTTGATGAGACTGGTAATAGAGTAGGTTTGGTTATAAACAGAGAGAAAACTAAAGTGATGAAAATTGGTCAGACAGGCAGTGATTCAATTAATCTGAATGGTTGCAGTCTTGAGCAGGTGTCACAGTTTAATTACCTTAGGAGCTATGTAACAGATACCGGAGATGTGCGGCATGAGATTAACAGACGAATAGGGATTGCTACCGCGACTTTTAAGAATCTATGGAGGGTGTGGTGAAATCCACAAGAATCTATGGCATACCATAAGAATCTATGGAGGCGTATACACCTAAAGACTAAAATTAGACTGTAGAATAGTTTGGTTCTTTCTAGGGTTTGTTACGGTAGCGAAACTTGGACACTTTGCAAACAAGATAACACGAAATTAGATGCTTTTTATTCCAGATGCTTACGCAGTATCTTGGGCATTAGGTGGTTCAACTTTGTAACTAATGATGAGGTTAGGAAAAGGAGTCTGCAACCTCCTTCAAGCAGCATAATGTGAGGAGAGAGACTCCGCTGGTTTGGCCATGTTGGCGGTATGGATAATTATAGATTGGCGAATAGGGTTATGAACAGTGTGCCTAAAGGCCTCAGAAAGAGGGGGAGACCTAGGATGCGGTGGGCAGCCAATGTCAAACAGGACCTTATTAGAATTGGTGTGCAGTGGCCATATGCAGTAGATGTAGCTTAGGACAGACTCGCTTGGAGAACTAAATTGCACGGTCTGGTTCGACCTCCGTAGCCCATGACTGCTTTAGGATGATGATGATGATTAAGACGATAAGCAAAATGGAAAAATAAAGAATATAAATTTCAGGTTTCAAACAACTTTTTGTTAACATGTATATTCATGATAAATTTTATTTCAGATATTTTTACATTATCCATTATAAAAATAGACTAATTTTTTAAAGCAGTCTGGTGGCCAAATCGTCAAATCAAATTATAATTTGTAATGTATTTTAACCCATTATGAGAAGATTGATGTTCGTTGAATGGCTACTTCACCCTAAGAGTAAACAGTTCGAACGTTAACGTTGTCACAACATTCGAAATTTCAAAGCATGGTACTGATGACTTTCTGAACTTAGGTGCATAGAATGATAGACAGATTGAATAATATTTAAATATAATGGAAAGTGTGCTGTGAAATACTTGCCGGAATAGATGCCTCAGTTGAATAAGAATCGAAATTTATAACTGAAAAATGTATTTTACTAGATTATCAGAAGATTAGTTTTCATAGAATGGCAACTTGATTAAATGATCAGAGTTACGACTTTACAATTTTTGTGTTAAACCCCGCTTTAACAGAGTCTTACTGGAATCTAGAACTTTCATGGGACTGACATGTATAAAACAAAAAAATTAAACTTCTACTCCTTTGTCTTAATTTTACACAGGTAGCTTTGTTAAATATGAAAAGCTAACAATTGTAACACAAAAGGAGAAATCGAGAATATTACTTTTTCTCCTTTTTTATGTCATAGGTTTTACAACAATATTGAAGTCTCATCACGAATACTTTAGCGATTTATTTTTCCATGCTATGTAATAGAATATGTAACTGTCAAACTTATTCAAAAAAACAAGGTGTGAATAAAAATATTTTTACTGATTTTCAATTCTATTTGGATATTTGGGAATCGAGCGTGAATTCGAAATAAATAAACGAACTATAAAGTAACCGATTTAATAACTAAGGCAACGAAATTGCAAAAGTCATAAACAATTTCTTAACTGATCACACAAAACAATGTGCTATCAATCAGTATAAAATTTTCCTGTTAATCACAAATATCAGATTTTCTTTTAAAAAGAACATTTTTTGTGCGATACCAAAAAATTGCTATTTTAATTGAAACTGAAAACTTTCTTACCAGAATGAATTATGAATTTTGAAAACTCCAATTGATTCTAATTACCTAAAATTCAGTTAAACAGTAATTGCTCTTTCACCTATTAAGTTTAGAATTTATAATTTTGCTGCTTGGTGCACTGTTCTTTAGCGAAATAATCTAAAGAGGGTAACTAAGAAATCACAGTTAATTGCAGAAAATAAAGATTAATATTACATATTTTGCTACTGCATTACTTTCTTGTTATAATCAATTTTAGAGACTCAGAAAAAGGTTTTCGTTGGATATTTCTCTTTCTATTCAATTCGAATTTAAATAGAATATTAAATACGAAGTATCCTGAACGTCCGACCGGTGGCAGTATTCACCAATTAAATAATTTCCCTTTCGATTTTGCAAGAAATTTCCGCATAGTAACAGAATACACAATGTCTTCTCTGCAAGCTATAACCATATCGCAGAAAAACATTTTCAAGGATTAGACAAACAAATTTTATAAACTGATGGATCTTTTATAAACTGATGGATTTTATAAACATCTATATCCTAGATAGCCGTCCCATGGCCGAGTGGTTAGCGCGCTTGGCTACTGACCTAAGGGACCTGGGTTCGAGCCCCGGGTAAGGTATGGATGTTCGTGTTGTTTTCTGCTGAGGTCCTGTCATCCTCTCAGATCTTCTACTGTGGCATATAAACTGATGTGCTCCTGTCAGACTTCTGTGGCAAGCAGCTGCTTGAGGGGGTATTTATTTATTTTTATTTATATCCTAGATATTAGATGATCTAACACAAGTCATTACGATTTTTTACATTCATGTAATCGACGTGGAAATCATTTTGACCACATGCGGTCGATAGTGGCGGATCATTTGAAATAGAGTATCCTTGTACCCTAAATATATGTGACCTGGCCATTTAGCCCATGGTGCGCAAATAATTGCCGCTCAGAAGTGAAACAACAGAACGTTAAAGAACACGCTGGATGGCCTTGACGGGAGGCTACCATCTTTTCCCCAACTGCTGTTCCAGTGGGTCCCCTCCCCCAACCTTCTCTGAGACTTCGGGGTTCTCGTGACCTGGCAATTTCGCCCATGATGTGCAAAAATGTGCCGCTCAGAGGTAAAACAACCGAACGTTAAAGAACACGCTGGATGGCCTTGACGGGAGGCTACCATTTGTCTCCCAACAGCTGTTCCAGTGGATTCCCGTCCACAATCTCTTGTGAGCTTTCGGGGTCCATGTGACCTGGCCATTTAGCCCATGGTGCGCAAAAAACTGCCACTCAGAGGAGAAATAACCCAATAAGAAAGAACACGCTGAACGGCCTTGACCATTCAGCGTGTTCTTTCTTGGATGGGTACCATCCGGGGAACTGCAGATTACGAGTCTGGCGCGCTACCGACTGAGCCACCGCTGCCCCAGAGGACTAAGAGATTACGTGGATCATATATCTCAATAATCGTATGTCTAGATATTTCTTCATCTCTTGACACTTGTCAGGTAGGGATGGGAGTAGTTCAGTCGGTAGGGCACCAGGCTAATAATCTATAGTTCCCAGATTGGGGAAGAGGTAAGATTTATATCCGCAAAAATCCCTGCCTTATCCTCGAACAATAGGGGACATCGATAGGCTTTGAAAAGTTGGCGTACATCAGACGGGATATTAAGCTATGGTTCCGTGAGCGGGAGAGCCATACCTTGGGTTTGGTTGTTTTACCTCTGAGCAGCAATTTTTTGCACACCATGGGCTAAATGACCAGGTCACATGGATCCCGAAGACTCAGAGAATGTTGGGGGAGGGGACCCACTGGAACAGCTGTTAGGAGACAGATGGTAGTCTCCCGTCAAGGCTATCCAGCGTGTTCTTTAACGTTGGGTTGTTTTACTTCTGAGCGGCACTTTTTTGCACACCATGGGCTAAATGGCCAGGCCACAAGGACCCCGAAGGCTCAGAGAAGGTTGGGGGAGGGGACCCACTGGAACAGCTGTTGGGAGACAGATGGTAGCCTCCCGTCAAGGCCATCCAGCGTGTTCTTTAACGTTGGGTTGTTTTACCTCTGAGCGGCACTTTTTTGCACACCATGGGCTAAATGGTCAGGTCACAAGGACCCTGAATGCTCAGAGAATGTTGGGGAGGAGACCCACTGGAACAGCTGTTGGGAAACAGATGGTAGCCTCCCGTCAAGGCCATCCAGCGTGTTCTTTAACGTTGGATTGTTTTACCTCTGAGCGGCACTTTTTTCCACACCATGGGCTAAACGGCCAGATGACATGAACCCCGAAGGTTCAGAGAAGGTTGGGTGAGGGGACCCACTACAACAGCTGTTGGGAGACAGATGGTAGCCTCCTGTCAAGGCCATAAAGCGTGTTCTTTAACGTGCACAGGGTATGGGCTCTCCCGCACACGGAGCCACGGCTTAACGTCCCATCCGACGGACGGCGGCCTTTCCAAGCCCATCGGTGTCCCCTACTGACCGTGGGCAGGGCGGGGTATTTTGTGGAGAGTAGAGCCATACCCTGTGCACCGTAAAGAACATTCTGAACGGCTTTGGCGGGAGACACCATATATCTCCTAACACTTTTCCAATGTGTTCCCTCCTTACAAACTATTCTGAGTCCTCGGGGTCTCATGGCTAAAAGCAAGCATCCTCCAGTGAAATCTATCCAGTGTGTTCTTCAACGTGCACAGTGATCGGTTCTCTTGCGCATGGGACCATGGCTTAAGGATCCATCCGACGGACGGTGGCCTTTACTAGCCGTCGCAAAAAGCCGGGCAAGGAATTTTGCGGAGATAAATGTGAAAGCTGGCATAGGTGGCGCTTTGAGAGTGGGAAAATTAGAATTTCGGCTGGTTGCTAAAGGTGGCGCTGCAAGCAGTGGTATTGAGTCATCCAGGTGTGCCAACTAGTTATTCTGTGACGTTTAATACCTCTGCTCTAGAGTTAGCAATAAGGACTTGTTGACTCACCAATGATTTTATGCATTTGCCAAATATGAGATTCTTCCTGGAAAGAAACTTATCCAGAAGCAAGAAAAAAATATTAGAGGTGTTGAGAATTACAATTATTAATACCTTTATATAGAAAGTTATACTATTTTCAAACCGGTAGATATTCAATCATGTAATTTGAATTTTAAACATATGAATCTGAGATTGACTGACGTTAAGCTACGGACCCATATTTAGGAAAGCCGTACCCTGTGCACGATAAAAACTCACTGGATGGCCTTTGTTTGATGCTAACCTTTGGCTGGTAATAGCTGTTGGGTTCGTCCACACAATCTTCCTCACATCTAGGGGTCCTCGTGACCGGTATTTAGGCCACTGTTTGCAACAAAAGTCTTTCAGCTCTAAAGCAGCTCGTTCCAACATTCTATTATTGTTTTGAAACTTTTGTTATATCCCTTCCGAAAATGTTTTGTGGTGTCGTAAGTAGTAATTTTGGTCCTCCTCCTCAAGCAGCCATGAGCTACGGAGGTCCAACCAGACCATGCAATTTAGTTCTCCAAGCAAGTCTGTCCTGAGCTACATCTACTGCATCTGGCCACTGCATATCAATTCTAATAAGGTCCTGTTTGACATTGTCTTCCCACCACATCCTAGGTCTCCTCCTCTTTCCGAGGCCTTAGGCACACTGTTCATAACCCTATTCGCCAATCTATAATTATCCATACGGGCAACATGGCCAAACCAACGAAGTCTCTCTATGCACAATATGCTGCTTAAAGGAGTTTGCAAACTCCTTTGCCTAACCTCATCATTAGTTACAAAGTTGAACCACCTAATGCCCAAGATACTGCGTAAGCATCTGGAATCAAAAGCATCTAGTTTCCTGTTATCTTGTTTACAAAGTGTCCAAGTTTCATTGCCATAACTAACCCTAGAAAGAACCAAACTATTATACAGTTTAATTTTAGTCTTTAGGTGTATACGCCTATTTCTCCACACTCTCCATAGATTCCTAAAAGTCCCGGCAGCAATTGACTTTGAAAAGTTAGATCTATTTATTTATTTTAAACCAGTTCTTTATATATAATAGATGAGAATTACGCAGATACTAAAAGCTTCCGTCCCGTGCCCGAGTGGTTAGCGCTCTTGGTATCTGATTTACAGGACCTGGGTTCGAGACCCAGGAATGGCATGGATGTTTGTGGTGTTTTTCTGCTGAGATCTGCCATCTTCTCAGACCTTCTCTTGTGGCATAAAAATTGACAGGCTCCTGTCAGACCTCTGTGGTCAAGCAGCTGCTTGAGGGGGTATTTATTTATTTAATATTTTATTCCTACCTAAACCAGAAATTTTTTATTTATCTCTAAAACCAACTATTAACTGCTAAAACTAAAAAAAAGTGTGTTTTTCCACCCCTTCTGTGTTTAAGGGGTCAACTAGTTGTTGGCAGTGGAAACTTCGTGACCTTTATATTTATATATGAGGCCTTATCTGGGGTAGTAGGGGGAGGCATAAAGAATATATGCCCTCCCACCAAGAATGCTAATTATGGTCAAAAAAAAAATATATATGTTTTACATATTTTTCAAGAAATTATTAAAGTCTTCCTAAAACGGGAAGCAGCACCCACTGGACTGGACAGATGTATGGCTCTGAGCTTGATTATGGATCCTGATTTTGCTGCACTGGTGGGCTTCTGTGGAGGGAAAATCTTCCGCTGTGTTTTCTGTTTGTTTGTGGGTTGAAAGCCCCAAGTGAATAGATTCACAGGATATGTTTATCAGCTGGTGGATAATCCTGATCAGAGGTCATCGCAGGCACCTGAATTCTTTGCTTCTATTGGCATCGTCAAATTATACATTGGAGGAAGTCTTCCAGTGTAGATGGCTTCAGCTTTTAGTGGTGGGGGAACCGGTCTATGCCCCATGTCTGCGATTAGGGGGCTGTTTGACATTGTCGGCATTCCCTCTCTCAATAAACATAGTTTCTTTAAACATTCTACTAACCATTTTCTCTCCATAGGTAGTTGGAATGTGAGGACTCTGCACAGAGCTTTTTCTCTTGATGTCCTCACACAAGAATTCCACCATTATAATTTAGATATTTTCGGCTTGCAAGAGACCAGATGGACAGATGAAGGTCAGATTCTTAAAAATAATCTTAAATTTCCCTTTTCAGGAAGGGACGACAATAAGCATCACCAAGGCGTGGGTCTGCTTCTCAGCAGTCACGCTAGTGATGCTCTTCTAGGATATGAGTGCATTAATGAAAGGTTTCTTACAGCACAATTTCAGACAAGCGTTAAAGACCTGAATGTTATCTGCTGTTATGCCCCAACTGAGGATGCCGATGAGAATGAGAAGGATAGGTTTTATGAACAACTTCAGGATATTTTGAATTCTGTCAAGAAAGGAGATATTGCCCTTGTTCTTGGTGACTTCAATGCCAAAGTTGGTACTGACTCTGACCTTTGAGGAGGGGTGATTGGCCCTTTTGGAATTGGTAGCTGAAATGGCAATGGGCAACATCTACTACAGGTAAGTAAACTCAATTGTTTTAGAATAACTAACACATATTACAAACACCGCGACATACATAAGTACACATGGGTTTCACCTGATGGGCTGCATAGGAATATGATTGATTATATATTAATTAACACAAATGGGCTAGTTGTGTTAGAAATACCAGGGCATATAGGGGAGCTGAAATTGGATCTGACCATTACCTTGTTAAAAGTGTCTTGCAACTTAAACTTAAAAAGTGTTGTGCTAGGGTTAAAAAATTTTTCTTTTAATACTGAAGCTCTGAAAGATCCAGTTATAGCCAAAGCTTACCATGATAGATTACTTAGTCATTATGACAGTCATGGTATGCTTACTACTGAAGTTGAGGAAGAATGGGATCATTTTAAACAGGCTTTTTTGGACACTAAGAGTACTCTTTTAGGAAAAATGGAGCAGAAGAGTTAGAATTATCTGAGTGATAAGGCACTTGTGCTTATTTCGGAAAGCAAGAACTGCAGGAATGTCTTTGATCAATACCCTACTAGTCCTAATAGAAAGATTTATAGAGAACTTAATAAACGTGTAAATGATCAGTTAGCTGCTGATAAGAATATTTCGCTTGATTGTTTGGCTGAAAAACCCGAGGAAGCAGTTAGACAGCACAACAGCAGAGAGCTGTACCAGAGAGTTAATGTTTTGTGTGGTAGAAAACGGACAGGTATACAGGGATTGAAGGATAAACAAGGTAAGGTTATAGAAGGTTAAGATTTCTGTCATGGCTGGGTGGGCTGAGCATTTCAATGATATTCTAAACAATGCGGTTAGTTCTATTCCCATTGTTTGCAATGACGATAGATGCATTGGTGGCTTTAATGCTGGCCCTATAACACAATCTGAAGTTATTTTAGCTGTTTCTAAACTTAAACTTCATAAATCCCCAGGGGTAGATGAAATTACTACAGAAATGCGTAGAACTGGGAATGTTTCGGTTACCACTTGGATGACTGAAATTCTGAATATCTTTTATGATAAAGGCATGGTTCCTAAGGATTTTACCAGAGCTATTGTTATCCCTATTTTCAAAAAAGGTGATCGCAGTTCTTGTGATAACTATAGGGATATCAGCCTACTCTCTGTTCCAGGTAAAGGTCTTTCCATGATTGTGCTTAATAGAATTAAGAATCTGGTTGACAGTCAATTGCGTGATGAGCAATGTGGATTCAGAAGTGGTAGGGGATGTGTGGATCAAATATTTTCACTTAGGCAGATTCTTGAGAAATGTTTAGAGTTTCAGAAACCTTTGGTTGCTAGCTTTGTTGATTTCAAAAAGGCTTTCGACTCTGTTGATCGTCATAATTTGTGGTTGATTGTGAAATCATATGGTATACCAGACAAATTAGTTAACCTAATGAAAGCTTTCTATAATAACACTTAGTCGTGTGTGAGAGTTGGTAAGGCTTGTAGCAATTGGTTTAGCATTACTTCTGGTGTTCGACAAGGGTGCATTTGTCTCCTTTTCTCTTTAGCTTGGTTGTTGATTATGTTATGTGAAATTCACTTCAAGGGAAAGAATTTGGCCTTAAATCGACTGGAGATACGAAAATGTCTGATTTAGATTATGCTGATGATTTAGCCCTTTTGGCAAATGATGTTGATGAGATGAACTCTTTCATTCGAGCTGTTGATGAGACTGGTAGTAGAGTAGGTTTGGTTATAAACAGAGAGAAAACTAAAGTGATGAAATTTGGTCAGGCAGGCTGTGATTCAGTTAATCTGAATGGTTGCAGTCTTGAGCAGGTGTCACAGTTTAATTATCTTAGGAACTATTTAACAGATACTGGTACTGGTGATGTGCGGCATGAGATTAACAGACGAATAGGGATTGCTGCCGGGACTTTTAAGAATATATGGAGAGTGTGGAGAAATAGGCGTATACACCTAAAGACTAAAATTAGGCTGTATAATTGTTTGGTTCTTTCTAGGGTTAGTTATGGTAGTGAAACTTGGACACTTTGTAAACAAGATAACAGGAAACTGGATGCTTTTGATTCCAGATGCTTACGTAGTATCTTGGGCATTAGGTGGTTCAACTTTGTAACTAATGATGAGGTTAGGCAAAGGAGTTTGCAACCACCTTTAAGCAGCATATTTTGCAGAGAGAGACTCTGTTGGTTTGGCCATGTTGCCCGTATGGATAATTATAGATTGGCGAATAGGGTTATGAACAGTGTGCCTAAAGGCCTCAGAAAGAAGGGGAGACCTAGGATGCCGTGGGCAGACAATGTCAAACAGGATGTAGCTCAGTATAGACTTGCTTGCTACATCAGTAGATGTAGCTCAGTATAGACTTGCTTGGAGAACTAAATTGCACGGTCTGGTTGGACCTCGGTAGCCCATGGCTGCTTGAGGATGATGATGATGATGATGAAAACGGGAGTGGGTGAATTGTATTCTGTAATGGAAATCCAGTCTGTTGGCCCCCTCTTCCCACTTACTCTTTTGTGGTTCAATAGAGTCAATAAGTCCCCTCTCACACAGGGACGTGGGGCGGGGGTGGCTCAGTCGGTAGCGCTCCAGGCTCAGTCTGTAGCGCGCCAGGCTCGTAATTTGCAGTTCACTGGTTCGAATCTCAGCTGGGTCAGAGTTGATATTTATCTCCGCAAAACACCCCGCCCTGCCCACGGTCAGTAGTGGACACCGATTGGCTTGGAAAGGCCGCTGTCTATCGGATGGGGCGTTAAACCGTGGCACCGTGTGAGGGAGATCACGCTGGATGGCCTTGAAACAATTATTATTTAAACTCCGCTTCTGCAGAGACGTTTCTCGAAATGAGAATAAAAGAACTGACACCTACTTCTATCCGTATGTTTAAATTTTATACAGGTAGCTTTTATTAACTATGAAATGCGAACAATCTTAACACAAAAGTAGCAATCGAGATTATTATTTTTCTCCTTTTTTATGTAATACGTTTTACAACAATATTGAAGTCATATCACGAACACTTTAGCGATTTATTTTTCCATGCTATGTAATAGAATATGTAACTGTCAAACGTATTAAAAAAAAGAAGGCGTGAATAAAAATGTTTTTACAGATTTTCAATTCTATTTGGATATTTGGGAATCGAGCGTGAATTCGAAATAAATAAACAAACTATAAAGTAACCGATTTAATAACTAAGGCAACGAAATTGCACAAATCATGAACAATTTCTTAACTGATCACACAAAACACCAATGTGCTATCAATCAGTATAAAATTATCCTGTTAATCACAAATATCAGATTTTCTTTTAAAAGCACATTTTTCTGCGATACAAAAAAATTGCTATTTTAATTGAAACTGAAAACTTCCTTACCAGAATGAATTATGAATTTTGAAAACTCCGATTCATTCTAATTACCTAAAATTCAGTTAAACAGTAATTGCTATTTCACCTATTAAGTTTAGAATTTATAATTTTGCTGCAAGGCCTACTATTTTTTAGACAAATAATTTAAAGTGGGTAACTAAGAAATCACAATTAATTACGGAAAATGAAGATTAATATTACATATTTTGCTACTACATTATTTTCTTGTTATAATCGTGAGCCACCAGAAGAGACAAGAATTAAAAGTGGGATACATATTGACCTACAGCGCATTGGAGGAGGGAGGGCTCGAAAGAGAGCTGCCGCCACAAGGTACGTGAGGGGAACTTTTATGCACAGGGCTCAGCTTTGTGTCATTTTGAATTAGAGCAGTGGTTATCAAACTTTTATAATGGAATCGAAGTTTTACTATGGAAATGTGTATGTAATTGGCGTTCCCCATGTATACATAGATAAAACTATAGTTAGAGTATAACAATGGGAGTAAAATAACACATATATATCAGTGGTTCTCAACATTTTTTGCTTCACGTACCCCCTGGAAATGTGTAACTGGAGTACCCCTTAAGTAGGAAGATAAAACTATAGTTGGAGTATAACAATATGAACAAAATAAGACATATATATCAATGGATCTCAACCATTTTTGATTCACGTACCCCCTGGAAATGTGTATATAACTGGCGTAAGAATTATACAGTAGAAAATTACGAGGAAAATAATATTGCGATATAAACAATTGGCAGTAGTTTCCATAGACGACGTTCCTAAACGTTCCTAATAGTGAAAGAATTAGAATCATGTATCAATAATATAAAAATAAATATCGATAATAAAGAATACAATAATGAATCAATTAGACGTCTTATATAAGCTGATAAATTTAATGGGAAATAAAGTTATATATTTAAAGTTGCAACAACTTTATTGTTAACATGTATATTTATGATAAATTTTATTTCAGATATTTTTACCTTATGCAATATAATAATATGCTAATATTTTAAAGCAATCTGGTGGCCAGATCGTCAAATCAAATTATAAATTGAAATGTTAAAAATTAAAACCAATTATGAGAAGATTGGTTTTGTTTGAATGGCAACTTCACCTTCTCATTAAACAGTTCGTAAATTGTCGTTTTGCGCAACATTCTAAATTTCGAACCAATATACCGAGGACTTTTTTTTTACTTAGTTGCTTCGAATAACAGAAAGAGGGAATAATAATTATATATAGCAAAATGTGCTGTGAAATACTTGCAGGAATAGATGCCTCAGTTGACTAAGTGTCAAAATTTGTAACTGAAATATTGTATTTTACTAGATTTTGAGAAGATTAGTTTTCATTAAGTGGCAACTTGATAAGAACGGTCACGTTTACGACTTTACAATTTTTTATTTCAATCTCCGCTTCCGCAGAGATCTTCCTCGAAACCCTAAAGAGGAAATGAAAATTCGGACGATTAAACGAAAAAAATTGAACTTCTATCTGTTTGTCTATAGTTTATATAGGTAGCTCTTGTTAACTCTAAAATCTAACAAACTTAACAAATGTAACAATAGAGAATGTTATTTTTCTCCTTCTATGTCATATGTTTTTACAAGAATATTGAAGTCTCATCACGAATACTTTAGCCGAATTATTGTTCCAAGCCATGTAATAGACTATATAACTGATATCACACGTATTCAAAAACAGAAAGTGTGAATAAATGTATTTTTACAAATTTTCAATTCTATTTGGATATTTGGCAATCGACCGCGAATTCAAAATAAATAAACAAACTATAAATGAACTGAATTAATAACACGGAAATAAAATTACATAAATCATAAACAATTTCTTAACAAATCACGAAAAAAATTAATATGCTATCAATCATTATAAACTAACTAACTGCTAACCTGATAGTTCCTGTGAACGGTCCTATAATGGCATTCTCGACAATTCTGCACTCCGAACATGATGGCAACAGTTCGGTGAAGACCCTTTCCTCTACCAACATGACGACGTTCCCGTCCACAAAGCGAGGACCATGCGGGAATGGTTTCATGAGAGGGATGTCGAAGAACTTGACTGGTCTGCACAGATCCTGGATCTCAACACCATGGAACACTTTTGGGATGAATTGGAACTCGGACTGCGAGCCAGGCCGACCTGCCAGACATCAGTGACCGGCCTCGCTAATGCTCTTGGGTAGAAAGCCAGGCAATTCTAGCAGCAACGTACCAAAATCTAGTGGAAAGCATTTCCCGCAGACTGGGGGGTTGTGGTAACACCAAGTGTTGTACCAACGAGATATTAATTCCTTTCCTATTACCGGAAGGTTATGGATGAACGACTGTTTGGATACGTTTGTTCATATAGTGTATTTGATCAATAAAGGGTGATCCAAGAATAACAGAAAAACTTAAGATGCAAATATTCGAAATGTGTAGACAGTAGCACGATGCGGTTTTCACAGAAAGGCATAGAAAGACATGGAATTTTTTTAATGACGAAAAATTATATTGCCAGAATAGTTACATTTGCCACCGACAGGTGGCGCTTCAGATGTGTCAGTAGTAGAGGCCCTGTATAGGTAGAGGTTGGCCATTTCAAATTTGGGCGCCATGTTTTTTCTTTGATCGGATTGTTTAGCGTGCATAGCTGAATGGTATTGGACGGTACTTACGGATTCCACGAAAGGATAGGGTAATATTTGATAGAGATTTCAGTGTTCATGATTGGAAGTACTTTAGAAAACGGCTAAAAAAGGAAAAGTAAATTTTAGAACTTTTTTATTAAAAAGATATAATTTCGCTTTGTTGTCTGTCCGTCTGTAGACATCGAACTCTTTTGTTTATACAGATAAATTAAAAACCTTTTTTTGTGTTAGATAGGTATTAATAATATATTACAATTTGCACTTTTCGAATCTCCCAAAAGTTATAGCTGCACCCTCTAACGGTGAAAAAATTTGAAAATTCCAAAATATCAAACGAATATTCCAAACGATGTAGTTATGTTAGAAGTTTGAAATTTTGGTGTTGAAATGTGAAGGTTATGAAATTACCATTGGCAACAATCACTTGACCCTTTAGACCCAGACTGGGAGGTGAATGGAAATCTTTTTTTTTTAACCGAAATGTGTATGTTTTTAGAGATAAATTAAAAATTCTTTTTGGATTGGACAGGTATTGATGAAATATTACAATTTGCATTTTGCGAATTTTCCAAAGGCTGTAACTGCGCCCTCTAACGGTGGAAAAGTATCGAAATATCACAAATATTTAAAACGAATATTGGAAACGATGCAGTTATGCTAGAAATTTTGGTCGCGGAATGAAACAGTCTTGAAAATTCCATTGACAACAATAAGTTGACCCTACACCCAAGGTAGGTAAGGAATGGAACTGTTTTGTTTTAAGAGATAATTGGAAATCTCTTTTTTAGTTTGTTACTAATGAAATATAATTCGCGTTTTCAAAGGTAGTTTTAACTTATATCATTAGAGATCACTAAATATCGAAGCTGCAAAACTTTTAACGAATATTTCAAGTGATCTGTTTGTGGTTGAAATTTCGGAGTGTAGAGTTCTGTTATGGAAGAAATTCCACTGACAGCAATGATCTGCCCACTATTTTCAGAGGAGCGAGAGAGAAGCAGAGGCTACATCGATTAAACGAAAAAAATAACACTTTTATCCGTACGTTTAAATTTTATACAGGTAGCTTTTATTAACTATGAAAAGCTAACAAACTTAGCACAAAAGTAAAAATCGAGAATTTTATTTTATATATATATATTTTACACAATATTGAAGTCTCATCACGAAAACTTTAGCGATTTATTTTTCCATGCTATGTAATAGAATATGTAACTGTCAAACTTATTTAAAAAACCAAGGTGTGAATAAAAGTGTTTTTACGGGGTTTCAATTCTATTTTGATATTTGGGAATCGAGCGTGAATTCGAAATAAATAAACGAAATATAAAGTAACCGATTTAATAACTAAGGCAACGAAATTGCACAAGTCATGAACAATTTCTTAACTGATCACACAAAACACCAATGTGCTATCAATCAGTATAAAATTATCCTGTTAATCACAAATATCAGATTTTCTTTTAAAAGCACAATTTTCTGCGATACAAATAAATTGTTAATTTACCTGAAACTGAAAACTTTCTTACCAGAATGAATTATGAATTTTGAAAACTCCAATTCATTCTAATTACCTAAAATTCAGTTAAACAGTAATTGCTCTTTCAGCTATAAAGTTTAGAATTTATAATTTTGCTGCTTGGTCTACTGTTTTTTAGGGAAACTATCTAAAGAGGGTACCTAGGAAATCACAATTAATTACAGAAAATGAAGATTAATATTACATATTTTGCTACTACATTATTTTCTTGTTATAATCAATATTAGAGACTCTGAATAATGTTTTCGTTAGCAAATATAAAATCTTATCTGGATATTTCCCTTCCTATAGAATTAGAATTTAAATAGAATTTTTAAATGCGAAGTGTCCAAAACGTCCGACAGGTGGTAGTATTAAGCAATCAAATAAATTCCCTTTCGATTTTGCAAAAAATTTCCGCATAGCAACAGATTACCCAATGTCTTCTCTGCAAGCTATAACCATATCGCAGAAAAACGTTTTCAAGGTAAGCAAATTTTATAAACTGATGATGGAAGAAAATTATCCCCAAAGTACTTAGTAAAAATATCAAAATACTCTTGGTAAACTGTATAAATGTTATATACTACACTACAGCTTAGTAACTAATAAAAGCTCAGAAAACGAAATCGTTTGTATTTCCGGCTCAGAATTTTGAGGGAGGGGATGTAACCTTGGAATTATTAATCCCCTCGCTATATCGTAGTTACTAGATGATCTAACACAAGTCATTACGATATTTTACATTCTTTGAATCGACGTGGAAATCAATTTGACCTCATGCGGTCGATTGTGGCGGATCATATGAAATAGAGTATCCTTGTAGACTGAATCTTTGTGACCTGGCCATTTAGCCCATTATGTGGAAAAAAAGTTCCGCTCTGAGGTAAAACAACCCCAACGCTAAAGAACACATTTTATGACCTTCATGGGAGGCTGCCATCTGTCACCTAAAAGATGTCCAGTGGATATCCTCCTTCCAACTTTCTCTGAGCCTTTGGGGTTTTGAGACCTGGCGATGTAGCCTGTTGTGTGAAAAAAGGTGATCTTCGGAGGTAAAATATTCCAACGTTTAAGAACACACTAGATAGCTTTAATGGGAGGCTACCCTCTGTCTCCTAAAAGATGTCCACTGGATTTCATTCTCCAACATTCTCTGAGTCTTCGGAGTCCATGTGATCTGGCTATTTAGTCCATCGTGTGGAACAAACGACCATGACAAATCCGGACTACGGCAATTGCAGTATCATTGCTAATCAATGTGATAATAATTGTTCAATTCAGACTTCAAAAGAATTCACAAAGATAATGTTATATATATTTTAATACACAGCATATTTGTTTAGTAATGTACTAGTTTAAATGAATGTCTTTTTTAGAAAACTGTGTAGGGTGGATACCGAATGAACTAATCGATTGGAAGTGTTATCAATACATTTCGCGCCAAACCATTGGTGTGGGTTTAACTAGTAAAATAATAATTTCCACTTCAAATCCTAAATTAAATCAGATCAATATATTTCTTGTTTCAAGGATAATTATTTAAATTTTAACTACCTATTTTTTTATAGTTTCAAAACCTTTAGGAGAAAGATGAGCATAAGTTTATGAATCTTAATCCTTTCGTTTTACAAATAGAGGAAATGATTCTTCTCCTACTTTCAAAGACAGGGAAGATCTAATTTCATCGATGAAAATTTTAACGAAATTCTGCGAAAGGTATGTGCATGTTTAGGCTTGATTGTTGTCTTCTTTTCCTTCTCTGCATCAGCGTCTTGTTGTTCCAAAACAGAAGAAGAAACACCATTAGTATAGTTCCATTAAACCATTTCCACCATAGAAAGTGTAAATCTCTGTGACGTCACATTCAGCATGCATATATAGTATCACATTCAGCATGCACATTCAGCATGAACATTCAGCATGCACATTCAGCATGAACATTCAGCATGCACATCTAGTAGTTGATTACGTCCCTTCCGGTTGTCGTGATCGATGAAGTTCACTAAATTTTCAAGACGTCACGTGCTGCGAGTCCCGCAAAATTCGGTGAGACTTTTCGGTGATGTCATCGTCCACCGGAAGTGACGTAACGGCCACACCCACCGGATGTGACGTCATACAGGGGGAACAACACTGTCTGTGGAGGAACGGTATAATGGGACTGCAACACCTTGGTCAATCTCCTCCTGAGTGAGACTCTGATATCCAGGATCCAAGTCATCTGCATACCATAGAATAACTAGTTGCTCGCTCGCAAAACTAAACCTTTAACGCAAAGAAAAATAAGAATACACAGATTAAAAGTGTGCCTCGGACAGTTCCGGATGCAGTTCAACTAGTATCTTGTATACAGTCGACTGAGAGTGACTCATTGACTGACAGAGCATCACTATAATTCTTACAACTATTAGGCAGAAATGGAGAGCTCTGAAAATTTGCACGTAGGGGTAATCCTGGTCGTAGATCTCGGGAAAAATCCAAAATTTCACGTCCAACCTCTTTCCCAGAGTTAAATAGAAGTCACGTAGATGTCACCCCATGATCTACGAGCGCTAGATGCGTGAAAATTAGTGTCTCGGGGTTTTTCGGTAAAAATATTATTGTAAAATATTTTTAAAATAATTATTATTATAATTATATATAACTATCAATCAGTCAGTCAAAAAATCTTTAGACTATTAGAAACTCAGGGCTTTCGTCCCTCTCTTCCAGATCGTCAAGAATGGAGCAATTGCCTAAAAGCAAGACTTAATCTTAGTTCAAAGTTCCTTTAAATTCTTTCAAAAAAATTACAATTATGTTGAAATCTAAAAGTTTCTTGACAGCAAAATCTTCCTAAAGAAGATTCTTCTTGGCCTAATAGACTTTTAAGACTCAATTCAGTAACATTATTTCTTTTCAGACTGTTTATTAATTCTCTCCTTTGATTTTCATATTCTTAACAATTAAGAAGCACGTGTGATATTGTTTCTTTCACATTGCAAAGAATAGAGTTCAGATAACTTACTTTTTTCCTTTTGAATAAGGAATCGTTTAATAAATTTGAGCCCGTTCTGAGCCTGGTGATACAGATAATATTCCTTCTTGAAATACGAAGTTTCAAAAAGGAGAAATTCCATTCTGAATAATGCTTCGATGATCGAATCTCCCAGATGTTAATACCTCAAAATGATGTTGAAATGTTTCGTTTAATTTTTCTTGATTAACTTCTTGAGGTGTGTATTTCCCATGTAGGAGTAAAGGGATTTTTCATGCAAGAGTGCTGCTTTCGCCAAAAGGTCAGCGAATTCGCTGCCCTGTTTCCCCCCCCCACATGATAATTATTATAATACTATAAATAATTTTGTAAAAGTATTGGTATTCTTGTAAAAAAAAACAAAAGCAGTAGCATCAAGATTGCCGATTCAACATAAGTATTCTTCACAACCAACTTCATCATTTGGAGTTCTTTAAATAATTTTTTTCCTTGAGTTACAGTGGCTATTATCCGCCAGAGCAGTTTTCTAAACTTGAATTTGAAACTGAATTTTTTGAAATTGAAACTGAAATGAAAAATCCCTTTTCGATCTTCGAGAGAACAATAAATTATTCCTTGAAGTTATAAAAGATCACCTCAATATAGGAGGTTGTTGGATATTGACATTCAAAGATTTGGAACCATTATGAAGATGCGTCGCGAGACACCAGTAGAGGCAAGAGGCAAGAGAGGGATTAATATTACCAGAGAGGGCATGGAGGGAGGGAGGACTGAAAAGAGAGCAACCCCCCCCCACAACCCCACAAACGAGGCATGGGAAGGACGACTCATCGTTGTGTCATTATGAGTTAGAGAAGCAAAAACTATATACTAAAAAATTATGTGAAAATAACATTCTACTAAAGAAAAATTGACGGTAGCTTACAGTAAAACGGTGTATCACATTTAACAAAAAATTTAGTTTTGATTGTTTTATAAAGGCTTATTATATTTTTAGCAATAAATATTCCTAATAGAGAAAGAATTAGAGCCAGGTATTTATTCGATAAACATAACGGAAAAAATAAACGATGTAAATTTCAGATTATTAGCAAATTTATTGTTAACACATATATTTATGATAAATTATATTTCAGATATTTTTACCTTATCCACTATAATAATAGTCTAACATTTTAAAGCAGTCTGGTGGCCAGATCATCAAATCAAACTATAAATTAAAATGTTATTTTAACCGATTATCAGATAATTGGTGTTCGTTGAATGGCAACTTCACCCTCAGAGTAGACAGTTCGCAAGTTATCGTTTTGCGCAACATTCGAAATTTCAAAGCATGGTACTTTAATGACTTTTTAACTTAGGTGCATCGATTGATGAAAGAGGGAATGAAAATTATAAATGTAAGAAAGAATGCTGTGAAATACTTGCCCTATTAGATGCCTCAGTTGACTAAGAGTCGAAATTTGTAACTGAAAAATGTATTTTATTAGATTATCAGAAGATTAGTTTTCATAGAATGGCGACTTGATTATATGATCAGTGTTACGACTTTACAATTTTTATTTTAATCTCCGCTTCCGGAGAGACCTTTCTCGAACTGAATGTTCGTGGACACATCAGTTATTATTTAAACGAAAAAATAATACTTCTAACAGTATGTCTAAATTCCATACTGGTAGCTTTTGTTAACTATGAAAAGATGACAAACTTAACACAAAAATAACAACCGAGAATATATTATTTATCCTTTTTTATGACATATCTTTTACAAAATATTTGGCTAAACTCATCACGAATAGTTTAGCCAAATTATTTTTTCATGCCATGTAATAGAATATATAACTGTCAAACGTATTCAAAAACACAAATTGTGAAAAAAAGTATTTTATAAATTTCCAACTGTATTTGGCAATCGAGAGTGAATTCGAAATAAATAAACGAACTATAAAGTAACCGATTTAATAACTATGGCAACGAAATTGCACAAGTCATAAACAATTTCTTAACTGATCACACAAAACACCAATATGCCATCAATCAGTATAAAATTATCCTGTTAATAACAAATATTAAATTTTCTTTTAAAAGCACAATTTTCTGCGATACAAATATATTGCTATTTTACTTGAAACTTAAAACTTTCTTACCAGAATGAATTATGAATTTTGAAAACTCCAATTCATTCTAATTACCCAAAATTCAATTAAACAGTAATTGCTCTTTCTCCTATTAAATTTAGAATTTATAATTTTGCTGCTTGGTCTACTGTTTTTTAGAGAAACAATCTAAAGAGGGTAACTAAGAAATCACAATTAATTGCAGAAAATGAAGATTAATATTACATATTTTGCTACTGCATTATTTTCTTGTTATAATCAATTTTAGATCCTCTGAAAAATGTTTTCGTTAGGAAATATAAAATCTTATCTAGATATTTCACTTTCTATAGAATTATAATTTAAAGAGAATTTTTAAATGCGAAGTGTCCAAAATGTCCGACAGGTGGTAGTATTAAGCAATCAAATAATTTCCTTTTGATTTTGCAAGATATTTACACATAGTAACAGAATACACAATGTCTTCTCTGCAAGCTATAACCTTGTAGCAGAAAAATATTTTCAAGGGGTAGGCAAAACAATTTTGAAAACTGATGGTGGAAGAAAATGATCCTCAAAGTACTGACTAAAAATATCAAAATATTCTTAGTAAACTGTATAAAATGATATGTACTACACTACAGCTTAGTAAGAAATAAAAAGTCAGAAAATGAAATCTTTTGCATTTCCGTCTCAGAATTTTTCAGGAGGGGAAGTGACCTAGGAATTATTATTCCCATGGCTATATCCTAGATAATAGATGATCCAAAACAAGTCATTACGAAATTTTACCTTCATGTAATCGACGTGGAAATCATTTTGACCACATGCGGTCGATAGTGGCGGATCATTTACAATAGAGTGTCCTTGTACCCTGAATCTTTTTGACCTGGACATTTAGCCCATTCTGTGAAAAAAAAAAAAATGCCGCTCAGAGGTAAAACAACCCCAACGCTAAAGAACACATTTTATGGTCTTCATGGGAGGCTGCCATCTGTCACCTAAAATCTGTCAAGTGGATATCCTCCTTCCAACTTTCTCTGAGCCTTTGGGGTCCTTGTGACCTGGCGATTTAGCCCATTGTGTGAAAAAAGATGAAATTCAGAGGTAAAATATTCCAACGTTATAGAAGACGCTGAATAGATTTGAAGGGAGGCTACCATCTGTCTCCTAAATGTTGTACAGTGGATATCCTTCTCCAACATTCTCTGAGTCTTTGGGTCTTGTGACCTTGTCATTTAGCCTATTGTGAAAAAAAGGTGACCTTCAGAGGAAAAATATTCTAACTTATAAAGCACTCCGTAAATTGCATAAAATTTGACGTGACACGATGACCTGTGCGTCACTTGACACGATCTGGCAGCCGTCGTGTCACGTGACACGACGGTTGCCAGATCACAAATTTCTAAAAATATCGTTGCAGATATTTTTTCTGAATTCTGTAATCAACCACAGTGTTCGGATATTTTTTGGAGCGACTGTACACGAAGGTTGTCAGATCACTAATTTGTAAAAAAAAAAGTTACGAGATATTTTATCTGATTTCTGTAATCAACCATAGTTTTCGGATACTTTTTGAGCGACTGTAAACGAAAGTTGCCATATCACTAATTTATAAAAAAAATATCGTTGTAAGATATTTTTTCTTAATTCTGTAATCAAGAATAGTGTTCGGATACTTTATTGTGCGACTGTACTCTCACAATCTCTAGATGTACTTTCCTGTACCAACCTGACGATGTACCCATCCACAAAGCGATTACATTAGGGAATGGTTTGATGAGAGGGATGTTGAAGAATTTGACTGGCCCGCACAGAGCCCTGATCTCAACCCCATTGAACACTTTTTGGATGAATTGGAACTCCGACTGCGAGCCAGGCCGACCTGCCAGACTGCGAGCCAGGTCGATTCCTCTGAGAAGTCTGGTTCGGGTGCTGCAGTGATGTAAGCCCCGGTAGGCTAACGGCTTTGTCGGGGTCGTTGTATGGCCGCTGACCGGCTTTGGAAGGACTCTGGTCCAGTGTTCCCCGACGCGGCCTCGGCACGGTTAAGGCCGAGACGGCGAGCGGGCTGTGGTTTCCCGGCTCGATGGTGAAGACGAAGTTGAAGGTCATGCTGAAAGGATTGGGGACCCGATTAGGTGAGGAATTATCGATGGAAGTACCCTTATCGATGGATGTACCCATGAGTCCCTACTGCGGAAGACTAAAAAAGTAAGTACTTCTATATACGTTTGGCATCAAAATTCAAAAGATACCATCTGAAATATTTTGGCAGATATTTGGACAAAATCCAGTGAGTGATCGGCATATTCCTAGGCTCTGTTCCTAAAATAATTAAAAGATCCCTCTCACTGCACCTCAATGATTATTTCTACAGACAGGCTAAAAATCCCGAGCAGTGTTTCTCTCTTTACGAGGACTTCTCCAGCAGTAAGGCAGAACAAAGCAGGCAAGATCTAACAGGCAGGATCCTAGTTTGAAGATTGGGGTTTCAGTGGCAATTCACTCAAGGGGATATGCAGTCACAGTATTGCGGTGCACCGGGATTGTCACGTATATTACGTTGTCACGTACTCTCACAATCCCTTCATACATACATACAAAACTTTCATGCATTCATGAGCTACGAGGTCAAACCAGAATGGATAATGGTTTTCTCCAAACACGTCTGTTCTTGTCTACATCTGCTGCATCTCGTCAATATAGACCAATTTTAACAGCCGAACACAAGCCTAAAATCAAGAAGATGAACTCCAAGCGTCGGTTGCAGTGGTATAAACAGGGTGCCAATGGACTCGAGCACTGGAACAGCGTTCTCTGGAATGATGAATCACGCCTCACCATCTGGCAGTCTGACGGACGAGTCTGGGTGTGGAGGATGCCAGGTGAACTCTATCTGCCTGATGTCGTATGCCAGCTGTGAAGTATGGTGGATGAAATGGTTTTGCGCAACATTCTAAATTTCGAAACATGGTACGGATTACTTTTCTTAACTTAGGTGCATCGAATGACAGACACATGGAATTATATATAGGAAAGTGTGCTATGAAATACTTGCCGGAATAGATGCCTCAGTTGACTAAGTGTCGAAATTTGTAACTGAAATATTGCATTTTACTAGATTGTCAGAAGATTAGTTTTCATTGAGTGGCAACTTGATAGAACGGTCACAGTATGACTTTACAATATTTTATTTCAATCTCCGCTTCCGCAGAGATCTTTCTCGAACTTACGGACATAGACGGATGCTTCTCGATTAAACGAAAAAAATTAAACTTCTATTATTTTGTATAAAGTTTATAGAGGTAGCTCTTGTTAACACTAAAAAGCTAACGGATTTAAGAAAAGTATAAATAGAAATATATTATTTTTCTCCATTTATATGTCATATTTTTTACAAAAACATTGAAGTCTCAGCACGAATACTTCAGCCGAATTATTATTCCATGCCATGTAATAGACTATATAACTGATATCACACATATTCAAAAACACAAAGTGTGAATAAATGTATTGTTACAAATTTTCAATTCTATTTGGATATTTGGCAATCGATTGCGAATTCAAAAAAATAAACAAACTATAAATGAACTGAATTAATAAGACGGAAATAAAATTACATAAATCATAAACAATTTCTTAACAAAACTCACAAAACACTAATATGTTATCAATCAGTATAAACTAACTAACTGCTAACTTCATAGTTCCTGTGAACGGTCCTATAATGGCATTCTCGACAATTCTGCACTCCGAACATGATGGCAACAGTTCGGTGAAGACCTTTTCCTCTACCAACATGACGACGTTCCCGTCCACAAAGCGAGGACCATGCGGGAATGGTTTCATGAGAGGGATGTCGAAGAACTTGACTGGTCTGCACAGATCCTGGATCTCAACACCATGGAACACTTTTGGGATGAATTGGAACTCGGACTGCGAGCCAGACCGACCTGCCAGACATCAGTGACCGGCCTCGCTAATGCTCTTGTGGTAGAAAGGCAGGCAATTCTAGCAGCAACGTACCAAAATCTAGTGGAAAGCATTTCCCGCAGACTGGGGGGTTGTGGTAACACCAAGTGTTGTACCAACGAGATATTAATTCCTTTCCTATTACCGGAAGGTTATGGATGAACGACTGTCTGGATACGTTTGTTCATATAGTGTATTTGATCAATAAAGGGTGATCCAAAACTAACAGAAAAATTTAAATTGCAAGAGTTCGAAATGTATAGACGGTAGCACGATGCGGTTTTCAGAGAAATGTAGAGAAAGACATGGAATTTTTTTAATGACGAAAAATTATATTGCCAGAATAGTTACATTTGCCACCGACAGGTGGCGCTTCAGATGTGTCAGTAGTAGAAGCCCTGTATAGGTAGAGGTTGCCCATTTCAAATTTGGGCGCCATGTTTTTTCGTTGGTCGCATTGTTTAGCGTGCATAGTTTCATGGTATTGCACGGTACTTATGGATTCCACGAAAGGGCAGGGTAATATTTGATAGAGATTTCAGTGTTCATGATTGGAAGTACTTTAGAAAACGGCTAAAAAAGGAAAAGTAAATTTTAGAACTTTTTTTTTATATATATAATTTCTCTTTGTTGTCTGTCCGTCTGTAGACATCGAACTTTTTTGTTTATACAGATATATAAAAAAACTTTTTTGTGTTAGATAGGTATTAATAATATATTACAATTTGCACTTTTCGAATCTTCCATAAATTATAGCTGCACCCTCTAACGACGGTGGAAAAATTTGAAAATTCCAAAACGTCAAAGAAAAGAAATTCCAAAACGTCAAAGGAAAAATTTGAAAATTTCCAAAACGTAACGTGAAGGTTATGAAGTTACCATGGCAACAATCACTTGACCGTTTAGACCCAGAGGGGAGGTGAATGGAAATCTTTTTTTTTTTTTTTTTTAACAGAAATGTGTATGTTTTTAGAGATAAATTAAAAATTCTTTTTGGGGGTGGACAGGTTTTGTTGAAATATTACAATTTGCATTTTGCGAATTTTCCAAAGGCTGTAACTGCACCCTCTAACGGTGGAAAAGTATCGAAATATCACAAATATTTAAAACGAATATTGGAAACGATGCAGTTATGCTAGAAATTTTGGTCGCGGAATGAAAAAGTCTTGAAAATTCAATTGACAACAATAAGTTGACCCTACACCCAAGGTAGGTAAGGAATGGAACTGTTTTGTTTTAAGAGATAATTGGAAATCTCTTTTTTAGTTTGTTACTAATGAAATATATTTCGCGTTTTCAAAGGTAGTTTTAACTTATATCATTAGAAATCACTAAATATCGAAATTGCAAAACTTTTAACGAATGTTTCAAGTGATCTCTTTATGCTAGAAATTTCGGTGTGTAGATTTCTGTTATGGAAGAAATTCCCTTGACAGCAATGATTTGCCCACTATTTTCAGAGGAGCGAGAGAAAAGCAACTTTTTAAATTTAAGAAGTAAACGACAAATACTTTATATGTTTTATAATTATTAATAAAATACTACTATATGCATTCCTCCCATCATACATTAAAAATATATAAATACCCCCTGAAGCATAAATAATACCCCCTGAAGCATAAATAATACCCCCTTAAGTTTCTAGCAAAATTAGATCGTTTGCAATATTTATTTAAATATTTGGTATTTTCCAGCTTCTTCCGCCGCTAGAGGTCGCCTTTCGAGTTTTTATTTCCCGCTTTTATCACTCTCTGACACTGGAAATTGTAGCTGATGGGGATTCGAAAAACGTTAATATTAGTATTTTTGTGGAAAAGAAATTCGCCAACATACGGGATTGGAATCCCTCAACTCTCCAGAAATATGCTAGAGCATTCTAACCTGTTGAACTAAAGCCGGCGTCTTTCACAAAAAACATTTATTGATTTATAGACGTTTACACATCTACAGTTAATGATGAAAATATCAAATATTGTTTAAATAATTAATATTTTTTTTTAGTGTTTGTGAAACTAAAAAGAAGGAAAAAAAATGTGTTTAGTTTATCTCTTAAAAATGTTTTATTTTCGCACCCTCCCTTCTGGTTAAGATGGCAAAACGTTGTTGCCGTTGTAAACCTTCTGACCATAACACTCTACTACCGAAATTTCAGATTTCCAGTGTAAATAGTTTGCTTGTATTATTCGTTTGAAATTTTAACATTTTCCATTTTTTCCCATCGCTAGAGGGCGCTATTAAAGCTAAAGAAAATTTTCAAAATTGCTAATCACAATATTTGTTCGACATCTATCCAACCTAAAAAGAATTTTTCATTTAGCTCTAAAAGTAAAAAAAAATTGAGTGTCTATAGACGGAAAGACAGGTTGAAAGACAGATGGACAGACAACAGTTAACAGAGAGACGGACAGACAGACGAACAAATACTGGCATAGGCAGACGACAAAGTGAAAATATTAGTTTCGTTTTTCAAACGAACCTTAAAAGAAATTATTTGTTGGTTTTCAGTTAGTTCATTTCACTTTTGTTGCCAATTGCCGTCTTCTGATGGAGTTTCTCGGAAAAAAATGTTCATTAAATTATTTCTTTGAGTGAAATATTTACACCCAAATGCCGCGCAGTGAGGCATTTCGTAAAATATGACGGCTTTTATAGACAAAACAGGGGTAGAAATATATAAAATTATGAAAAATGAGAAGTTTTAACTTGATACACACACTAACTCATAGGCTTTCGTCCCACGACACGACAAAACATGGCGTCCATAGACCACGTGACTCAATCAACCAATGGCAGTGAATCACCGAGATGGCCAGCCTCTAACTATACAGGACTTCTAGTCAGCAGTTTGTACAGTGGCGCAGCACAGTTCGCAACGCAGCTAGAAAAAAAATTTAAAAATTAAATTATTTTTCCCCTTAAAACAGACTGGAAAAATGTTATACTCTAATGGAAATGCAATCTCAAGGATCCCTCATCCATTATATTTTTGTGGCTTGATAGAGTCACAAAGAGTCACCTCCACCTTTTTTTTAGGGGTCAGGGTTGGGGGTGTATCTGAAAATTTGATTTTGAGGAGGGTTCGAGATATAATTTTTGGGTGGCGGGTTTGAGAATTAGATTTAAATAAGTTTTCATAATTAATAAAATATTCGTCTGCACCGAAAGAAAGAAGATATGAACATGAGATTGTTAAAACGATATTCTATGTATTCTGTGGAATAGAATTTTATAGTGCGTTTTTTAAATATATTTTTAGTATCGAAAACATACTATGGGGCTAAATTAAAATTACACGAAGACAATTGCTTTGGATTGCAAAGCAGGTAGACAAGATATTTCGTATAAGACGGCACGGGAGTGGCTCAGTCGGTAGCGCGCCAGGCTCGTAATCTGTACTTCACAGGTTCGAGTCCCAGCTGGATCAGCGTTGAGATTTATCTCCTCAAAACTCCCCGCCCTGCCCACGGTCAGTACGGGACACCGATGGGCTTGGAAAGGCCGCCGCCCGTCGGATGGGACGTTAATCCGTGGCCCAACGTGCGGGAGAGCCATACACTGTGTACGTTAAAGAATACGCTGGATGGCCTTGGCGGGAGGCTACCATTTGTCTCCCAACAGCTGTTCCAGTGGGTCCCCTCCCCCAACCTTCTCTGAGCCTTCAGGGTCCTTGTGAGCTGGCCATTTAGCGCAAGGTGTGCAAAAAAGTGCCGCTCAAAACAACCCAACCCGAGAGCTGGTGGGGTAGTTTGTTTTCCTGTGAGAAGCACTGCTTTGCACACTACGGGCTAAATGACCAGGTCACAAGGACCTCGATGGCTCAGAGAAGGTTGGGGGAGACAGCTGGGGGAAGACAGATGGTGTCCTCCCGTGAAGGGCGTATAGTGGATTCTTTAAGGTGCACAGAGTATGGACCATAAGAATCAATGGTTTAACATCCCATTAAACGGACGGCGGACTTTCCATGCCAATTGGTATTCCCTACTCGACGAATGGCAGGGCGAAGAGAAAATGCGGAGATTGGGACTTTGAGAGTTAGGGAGAAAATGGTAGTTACGGCCTGCTGCTAAATGTGGGACTGAGAGCAGGGATACTCAGTCGTCCATTTGTGCTAACTAGTTATTCGCTGAACTTTAACACTGCTGCACTAGATTGGGTTGGGTTGTTTTACCCCTGAGCGGCACTTTTTTGCACACCATGGGCTAAACGGCCAGGTCACATGGACCCCGAAGGCTCAGAGAAAGTTGGGGGAGAGGACCCACTGGAATAGCTGTTGGGAGACCGATGGTAGCCTCCCGTCAAGGCCATCCAGCGTGTTCTTTAACGTTGGGTTGTTTTACCTCAGAGCGGCAATTTTTTGCACACCATGAGCTAAATGGCCAGGTCACATGGACTCCGAAAGTTCAGAGAAAGTTGCGGGAGAGGACCCACTGGAATAGCTGTTGGGAGACAGATGGTAGCCTCCCGTCAAGGTCATCCAGCGTGTTCTTTAACGTTGGGTTGTTTTACCTCTGAGCGGCAGTTTTTTGCACACCATGGCCTAAATGGCCAGGTCGCATGGACCCCGAAGGCTCAGAGAAGGTTGCGGGAGAGGACCCACTGGAATAGATGTTGGGAGAGAGATGGTAGCCTCCCGTCAAGGCCATCCAGCGTGTTCTTTAACGTTGGGTTCTTTTACCTCAGAGCGGCAATTTTTTGCACACCATGGGCTAAATGGCCAGGTCACATGGACCCCGAAGGTTCAGAGAAAGTTGCGGGAGAGGACCCACTGGAATAGCTGCTGGGAGACAGATGGTAGCCTCCCGTCAAGGCCATCCAGCGTGTTCTTTAACGTTGGGTTGTTTTACCTCTGAGCGGCAGTTTTTTGCACACCATGGCCTAAATGGCCAGGTCACATGGACCCCGAAGGCTGAGAGAAGGTTGGAGGAGGAGACCCACTGGAACTGCTGTTGGGAGACAGATGGTAGCCTCCCGTCAAGGCCATCCAGCGTGTTCTTTAACGTTGGGTTGTTTTACCTCTGAGCGGCAATTTTTTGCACACCATGGGCTAAATGGCCAGGTCACATGGACCTCGAAGGCTCAGAGAAGGTTGCGGGAGGGGACCCATTGGAACAGCTGTTGGGAGACATATGGTAGCCTCCCGTCAAGGCCATCCAGCGTGTTCTTTAAGGTGCACAGGGTATGACTCTCCCGCACACGGGGCCACGGCTTAACGTTCCATCCGACGGACGGCGGCATTTGCAAGCCCATCGGTGTCCCCTATTGACAGTGGAAAGGGCGGGGAATTTTCGGAGATAAATCTCAACGCCGACCAAGCTGGGACTCGAACCTGTGAACTACAGATTACGAGCCTGGCGCGCTACCGACTGAGCCACCCCCGCCCTTAATATTCTGTAGACACGGAACAGATGAAATAATAAGCTGAAAAAGTTGGTTTTGCCCGGAGTGGGATTCGAACCCAAGTCTCTCAGTGACCAGCCAGATATGCTATCCATTACAATATCAATGTATAATGCTCCTTCTTCTTTAGTGTGACTTGGTATGTTTTCAGAAAAAAAAAATATCGTTTGTTTTGATTTGATTATTTTTTTTCAGCTTATTATTTCATGTGTTTCATGTCTACAGGATATTTCTTACGATACTTTACCATTGAATTTTTGATATAACGCCGTGTGTGTGACTGACAAGTAATAAGTTTCAATCTCTAAGACACAATAGAGTCATCAACTTCCAGATAGATGGCGCCACTATGAGAGTTAAATAGGATTGGATTGGAATGTTTTACCTCTGAGGGGCAGTTTTTTTGCACACCATGGGCTAAATGGCCAGCTCACAAGGACCCTGAAGGCTCAAAGAAGGTTGGGGGAGGGGACCCACTGGAACAGCTGTTGGGAGACAGATGATAGCCTCCCGTCAAGGCTATCCAGCGTGTTGTTTAACGTTTGGTAGTTTTACCTCTGAGTGACACTTTTTTGCACACCATGGGCTAAATGGCCAGGTCAAAAGGACCCCGAAGGCTCAGAGAAGGTTGGGGGAGGGGACCCACTGGAACAGCTGTAGGGAAACAGATGGTAGCCTCCCTTCAAGGTCATCCAGCGTGTTCTTTAATGTTGGATTGTTTTACCTCTGAGCGGCACTTTTTTCACACCATGGGCTTAATGGCCAGGTCACAAGGACCCCGAAGGCTCAGAGAAGTTTGGGGGAGCGAACGCACTGGAACAGCTGTTGGGAGACAGATGGTAGCCTCCCTTCAAGGCCATCCAGCGTGTTCTTTAATGTTGGATTGTTTTACCTCTGAGTGGCACTTTTTTCACATCATGGGCTAAATGGCCAGATCACAAGGACCCTGAAGGCTCAGAGAAAGTTGGGGGAGGGGACCCACTGGAACAGCTGTTGGCAGACAGATGGTAGCCTCCCGTCAAGGCCATCCAGCGTGTTGTTTAAAGTTGTGTTGTTTTACCTCTGAGTGGCTCTTTTTTCACACCATGGGCTAAATTGCCAGGTCACAAGGACCCCGAAGGCTCAGAGAAGGTTGTGTGAGGGGACCCAATGGAACAGCTGTTGGGAGACAGATTGTAGCCTCCCTTCAAGGCCATCCAGCGCGTTCTTTAATGTTGGATTGTTTTACCTCTGAGCGGCACGTTTTTGCACACCATGGGCTAAATGGCCAGATCACAAGGACCCTGAAGACTCAGAGAAAGTTGGGGGAGGGGACCCACTGGAACAGCTGTTGGCAGACAGATGGTAGCCTCCCGTCAAGGCCATCCAGCGTGTTGTTTAAAGTTGGGTTGTTTTACCACTGAGTGGCTCTTTTTTCACACCATGGGCTAAATTGCCAGGTCACAAGGACCCCGAAGGCTCAGAGAAGGTTGGGGGAGGGAACCCACTGGAACAGCTGTTGGGAGACAGATGGTAGCCTCCCTTCAAGGCCATCCAGCGTGTTCCTTAATGTTGGATTATTTTACCTCTGAGCGACTCATTTTTGCACACCATGGGCTAAATGGCCAGGTCACAATGACTCCGAAGGCTCAGAGAAGGTTGGGGGAGGGGACCAACTGGAACAGCTGTTGAGAGAGAGATGGTAGCCTCCCTTCAAGGCCATCCAGCGTGTTCTTTAATGTTGGATTGTTTTACCTCTGAGTGGCACTTTTTTCACACCATGGGCTAAATGGCCTTTTAACAAGGACCCCGAAGGCTCAGAGAATGTTGGGGGAGGTGACCCACTGGAACAGCTGTTGGGAGACAGATGGTAGCCTCCCTTCAAGGCCATCCAGCGTGTTCTTTAATGTTGGATTGTTATACCTCTGAGCGGCACTTTTTTCACACCATGGGCTAAATTTCCAGGTCACAAGGACCCCGAAGGCTCAGAGAAGGTTGGGGGAGGTAACCCACTGGAACAGCTGTTGGGAGACAGATGGTATCCTCCCTTCAAGGCCATCCAGCGTGTTCTTTAATGTTGGATTGTTTTACCTCTGAGTGGCACTTTTTGCACACCATGGGCTAAATGGCCAGGTCACAAGGACCCCGAAGGCTCAGAGAATGTTGGTGGAGGGGACCCACTGGAACAGCTGTTGGGAGACAGATGGTAGCCTCCCTTCAAGGCCATCCAGCGTGTTCTTTAAGGTTGTATTGTTTTACCTCTGAGTGGCACTTTTTTCACACCATGGGCTAAATGGACAGGTCACAAGGACCCCGAAGGCTCAGAGAAGGTTGGGGGAGGGGACCCACTGGAACAGCTGTTGGGAGACAGATGGTAGCCTCCATTCAAGGCCATTCACCCCCTGGAAATATGTATGTAACTGTCGTAACCCTTGTATAGATAGATAAAACTATAGTTATAGTATAACAATGGGAATAAAATAAAGGACATATATCAGTGGTTCTCAAACTTTTATGATTCACGTACCCCCTGGAAAGGTGTATGTAACTGGCGTACCCCTTGCATAGATAGATAAAACTATAGTTATAGTATAACAATGGGAATAAAATAACACATATATATTAGTTGTTCTCAGCATTTTATGCTTCACGTACCCCCTGGAAATGTGTAACTGGCGTACCCCTTTTATAGATAGATAAAACTATAGTTATAGTATAACAATGGGAATAGAATAAAACATATATATCAGTGGTTCTCAACCTTTTATGCTTCAAGTACCCCGTAGAAATATGTATGTAACTGTCGTAACCCTTGTATAGATAGAACTAAATATAGCTATAGTATAACATTAGGAATAAAATAAAACATATATAGATCAGTGGTTCTCAAATTTTTTGCTTCACGCACCCCCTTAAAATGTGTATATAACTATCGTACCCGTTGTATAGATAGATAAATCTATAGTTAAAATATGGCAATGGGAATGAAATTAAACATATATATATATATAAAACTATCTAGCGACTTTTGAACTCTCACTGTGAACCCCAAAATATTTTACGGCGTATTCCACGTTGAGAACCCCTGCTATAATCTATAAAGCGATCACTCGCAAATCGGAGGATGTTAGACATTAACTGTGAAAAATTCGGGACCGTTAGGGAGATGCGTCGCGAGAAACCAGGAGACGCAAAAGTTAAGAGAGGAATCATATTAAGGGAGAGTCCATGGAACGGAGGGTGAGTTGAAAAGAGAGATGACGCCACGAGGTGCGGGAGGGAACGTTTAGACACAAGACTCATCATTGTGTCATTATGAGTTAGAGAAACAAAAAAGTATACAGTGGAAAATTATGAGGAAAATAATATTGCGAAAAAAACAATTGGCGGTAGTTTCAATAGAAGAAGTACGAAAGTATTTATGATCATTTTATAAAGGTTTATTATTTTTAATTTTTAGCAGTTAGCGTTCCTAATGGTGAAAGAATTAGAGTCATGTATCAATAATATAAAAATAAATATCGATAATGAAGAATACAGTCACGAATCAATTAGACGTCTTATATAAGCCGATAAATTCAATGGGAAATAAAGTTATAAATTTTAGGTTGCAACAACTTTATTTGTAATATGTATATTTATGATAAATTTTATTTCAGATATTTTTACCTTATCCACTATAATAATATGCTAACATTTTAAAGCAAACTGGTGGCCAGATCGTCAAATCAAATTATAAATCGAAATGTATTTTTAACCATTATGAGAAGATTGGTTTTGGTTGAATGGCAACTTCACTCTCGCATTAAACAGTTCGTAAATTGTCGTTTTGCACAAATCGAACTATGCTCCCAACGATTTTTTTTTTAACTTAGGTGCGTCGAATAACAGAAACAGGGAATAATAATTATATATAGGAAAATGTGCTGTGAAACAGTTGCCGAAATAGATGCCTCAGTTGACTAAGTGTCGAAATTCGTAACTGAAATATTGCATTTTACTAGATTGTCAGAAGATTAGTTTTCATTGACTGGCAACTTGATAAGAACGGTCACAGTTACGGTTTTACAATTTTTTATTTCAATCTCCGCTTTTGCAGAGATCTTCCTCGAAATGTGGAAGAACATGGTATGACTGTGTCGATTAAACGAAAAAAATTAAACTTCTATTTCTTTGACTAAAGTTTACACAGGTAGCTTTTGCTAACCCTAAAAAGCTAACAACTTAACAAAAGTAACAATAGAGAATATTATTTTTCTCCATTTTTATATCATATGTTTTTACAAAACCATTGAAGTCTCATCACGGATACTTTAGACGAATGATTATTCCATGCCATGTAATAGACTATATAACAGATATCACACGTATTCAAAAACACAAAGTGTGAATAAATGTATTTTTACAAATTTTCAATTCTATTTGGATATGTGGCAATCGACCGCGAATTCAAAATAAATCAACAAACTATAAATCAGCTGAATTAATAACACGGCAATAATATTACACAAATCATAAACAATTTCTTAAGAAATCACACAAAATATTAATATGCTATCAATCAGAATAAACTAACTTAACTGCTAACCTCATAGTTCCTGTGAACGGTCCTATAATGGTATTCTCGACAATTCTGCACTCCGTACATGATGGCAACAGTTCGGTGAAGACCCTTTCCTCTACCAACATGACGACGTTCCCGTCCACAAAGCGAGGACCATGCGGGAATGGTTTCATGAGAGGGATGTCGAAGAACTTGACTGGTCTGCACAGATCCTGGATCTCAACACCATTGAACACTTTTGGGAGGAATTGGAACTCGGACTGCGAGCCAGCCGACCTGCCAGACATCAGTGACCGGCATCGCTAATGCTCTTGTGGCAGAAAGGCAGGCAATTCTAGCAGCAACGTACCAAAATCTAGTGGAAAGCATTTCCCGCAGACTGGGGGGTTGTGGTAGCACCAAATGTTGTACCAACGAGATATTAATTCCTTTCCTATTACCGGAAGGTTATGGATGAACGACTGTCTGGATACCTTTGTTCATATAGTGTATTTGATAAATACCGTTTGATCCAAAAGTAACAGAAAAACTTAAAATGCAAGAATTCAAGATGTATAGACAGTAGCACGATGCGGTTTTCAGAGAAATGTAGAGAAAGACATGGAATTTTTACAATGACGAAAAATAATTACATTTACAAAATAGTTACATTTTCTACCGACAGGTGGCGCTTCAGATGTGTCAGTAGTAGAGGCCCTGTATATTTAGAGGTTGCCTATTTCAAATTTGGGGGC
Source organism: Ryuthela nishihirai (assembly GCA_038380435.1). Taxonomy (NCBI): domain Eukaryota; kingdom Metazoa; phylum Arthropoda; class Arachnida; order Araneae; family Heptathelidae; genus Ryuthela; species Ryuthela nishihirai. The sequence goes on from JAWZYU010000002.1 coordinate 99,360,333, forward strand.
CATGTTTTTTCGTTGATCGGATTGTTTAGCGTGTATAGCTGAATGGTATTGCACGGTACTTATGGATTCCACGAAAGAGTAGGGTAATATTTGATAGAGATTTCGGTGTTCATGATTTGAAGTACTTTAGAAAACGGCTAAAAAAGAAAAGTAAATTTTAGAACTTTTTTTTTAAAAGATTTATAATTTCGCTTTGTTGTCTGTCCGTCTGTAGACATCTGCACAACTAGATATTGGGAAAAAAGATTATGTACAGTGTGCGTAGAAACTTGAAGAATTAAGGCTAGATATAGGATATTATTGGCAGACAATGTCAAACAGGACCTTGGTAGAATTGGCGTACAGTGGCCTTATGCAGCACCTCAGAAGAGACATGTCTGAGAGGAAGATTAAACAATCTGGTAGAAGCTCCAAAGCCTGTCATTATATGAGAGTTTTGTAGGTACGTATGGAAAAAATTAATTTCCGTTTGAACAGAAACTTTTCCAGAATCAATTAGAAAAATTCCAATTGCCTCTACTGAGTGTTTCAACATTCTAATCATTCTAATCATTTCTAATCATTCACAATCTATTTAGTGGTAGCTGGGTTAATTGTTTCAATATTATCAATAGCAGATATAAAATATGCTATTTTTTAAGAAAAGGAATTAAATTTAATTTTTTGTTTCTCTTGTTTCCTCAGTCCAAATGAAATTGAAATACTGGAAAAATACAAATTTTTAATTCCAAATTTATTTCAATCATAACTTACTTTGAATTTAAACTAGGAAAACATATACAAAGGAATATGATCACTTCTATTCAAAATCTTATCTAAGAGAGCAGGGGTACACAAAGAAGTCCCCCCCCAGAGAGAAATACTACTGAAGGCAATAAAGACAAAAGGAAAAAAATAAACTTTAGCATAATTTAGGAATTTTTGAGGAAATATTTCAAAAGCCAACAGAGTGATGAAAATGTTATACTGATAAGAAAATTCAGAATATTCCACTGGAGCGAAAGAAATGAAACATTAAAATGAAATGATTAATATGATATTCTATATTATCTATGAAGTCAGAATTTTATTTTGTGTTTTTTTTAAATCTATTTGTAGTATCCGACATATACCCTGCGGCCAAAATTAAAATATGCAAAGACAACTGGTTTGGATTTTCAAAGCAGACAGACAAGTTCGGATATTTCAGTGTTGGGTTGGGTTCTTTTACCTCTGAGAGGCACTTTTTTAAACACCATGGGCTAAATGACCAGGTCACATGGACCCCGAAGGCTCAGAGAAGGTTGTGGAAGGGGACCCACTGGAACAGCTGTTGGGAGACAGATGATAGACTCCCGTCAAGGCAATCCAGCGTGTTCTTTAATGTGCAGTGGGTATGGCCCTCCCATACACGGGGATGCGGTTTAACGTCCCATCCGGGGAAAGGCGGACTTTTCAAGCCTATCGGTGTCCCCTACTGACCGTGGGAAGGGCGGGAAAGAGTTAAATAGGAAATATTGGAAAGTTTATAAATCGCATTAGCAGAAGTAGAAAAGGTGAATGTTGATGGTGTAATGATTAGCATACCTGGCCTGTTATTGGGAGATGTGAATTTGAATCTCACTCATGACAAAAAACCATTTTTTCTCCATGTTATTAATTCAAGTTTGTGCGTTTTGTATAAGGCGATCGAATATTCATGGGGGGGGGGGGGTTATTCAAGGTCTCCTAGAAGACAAGGCCATGATAGCGATACTGTGACGTCACGGACGGAGGGAGAACAGGCGAATGAGTTATCTCCTTTAAAACCAACGCAACAAACAAGGCTTATATACAGCTCAGTTCATTCGCCTGTTCTCCCTGGAGGGATGACGTCACATTATCGCTGTCATGACCTTGTCTTCTAGGTGGCCTTGCCTAAATCCGATTGAACATTCATCTTACAAGGCGATAACACTCGTCCACACAGAACTCGACCAGTGGAACAATACCTTCAAGAGGAGACCATTATGCGCATGGAGTGGCCAGCTCATATCTCCCGACCAAAATCAAGGCCTGCTAGAAGACAAGGCCATCATAGCGATACTGTGACGTCACGGACGGAGGGAGAACAGGCGAAAGTGGTATCTCCTTTAAAACCAATGCAACAAACAAGCTTTTATACAGCTCAGTTCATTCGCCTGTTCTCCCTGGAGGGATGACATCACATTATCGCTGTCATGACCTTGTCTTCTAGGTGGCCTTGCCCAAATCCGATTGAACATTCATCTTACAAGGCGATAACACTCGTCCACACAGAACTCGACCAGTGGAACAATACCTTCAAGAGGAGACCATAATGCGCATGGAGTGGTTAGCTCATATCTCCCGACCAAAATCAAGGCCTGCTAGAAGACAAGGCTATGATAGCGATACTGTGACGTCATGGACGGAGGGGGAACAGGCGAATGAGGTACCTCCGTTAAAACCAACGCAACAAACAAGCTTTTATACAGTACAGTTCATTCGCCTGTTCTCCCTGGAGGAATAACGTCATAGTATCGCTGTCATGGCCTTGTCTTCTAGGTGGCCTTGGGTTATCCCTGGTCCCCAAGTTGGGTTGGGTTGTTTTACCACTGAGTGGCACTTTTTTTGCACACCATGGTCGAAATGGCCAGGTCACATGGACCCCGAAGGCTCAGAGAAGGTTGGGGGAGGGGACCCACTGGAATAGCTGTTGGGTGACAGATGGTAGCCTCCCGTCAAGGCCATCCAGCGTGTTCTTTAACGTGCACAGGCTTTCCATAGACAACCTAAGCCTCACTATTTCCATTTATAAGACCGTTGGAATTATAAGACCGTTGCCATTATAAGACTCATCCATCGCCATGACTGAAAGGACTTCTAAAATGTTTATTAAGACATCGCCCTGACCGCCAATGACTTCTAAAATGTTTAAAAGACTTACCAACTCTCACACACGACTCAGTGTTATTATGGAGAGCTTTCATTATGTAAACTAATGTTTTACCTCTGAGCAGCACTTTTCTGCACACCATGGGCAAAATGGTCAGATCACAAGGTCCCTGAAGGCCCATAGAAGGTTGGGGGAGGGGACCCACTGGAACAGCTGTTAGGAGACAGATGGTAGCCTCCAGTCAAGGCCATCCAGCGTGTTCTTTAACGTGCACAGGGTATAACTCTCCCGCACATGGGGCCACGGCTTAACGTCCCATCCGACGGACGGCGGCATTTGCAAGACCATCGATGTCCCTTACTGACCGTGGGCAGGGCGGGGAATTTTGCGGAGAAAAATCTCAACGCTGACCAAGCTGGGACTCGAACCTGGGAATTACAGATTACGAGCTTGGCGCGCTACCGATTGAGCCACCCCCGCTCCTAATATTCTGTAGACACGGAACAGATGAAATAATAAGCTGAAAAAGTTGGTTTTGCCCGGAGTGGGATTCGAACCCAAGTCTCCCAGTGACCAGCCAGATACGCTAACCATTACAATATCAATGTCTAATGCTCCTTCTTCTTTAGTGTGACTTGGTATATTTTTAGAAAAAAAAATATCGTTTGTTTTCATTTGATTATTTTTTCAGCTTATTATTTCATGTGTTTCATGTCTACAGGATATTTCCTGCGATACTTTACCATTGAATTATTGATAAAACGTCGTTAGCGTGAATGACAAGTAATGTTTCCACCTCTAAGACACTAGAGTCATCAACTTCCCGATAGATGGCGCCATTATGAGAGTTATATAGGATTGGATTGGATTGTTTTACCTCTGAGGGGCAGTTTTTTTGCACACCATGGACTAAATGGACAGCTCACAAGGACCCTGAAGGCTCAAAGAAGGTTGGGGGAGGGGACCCACTGGAACAGCTATTGGGAGACATATGGTAGCCTCCCTTCAAGGCCATCCAGCGTGTTCTTTAATGTCGGATTTTTTACCTCTGAACTGCTCTTTTTTGCACACCATGGGCTAAATGGCCAGTTCACAAGGACCCTGAAGGCTCAAAGAAGGTTGGGGGAGGGGACCAACTGGAACAGCTGTTGGGAGACATGTGGTAGCCTCCCTTCAAGGATATCCAGCGTGTTCTTTAATGTTGGATTTTTTACCTCTGAACGGCTCTTTTTTGCACACCATGAGCTAAATGGCCAGGTCACAATGACTCCGAAGGCTCAGAAAAGATAGGGGGAGGGGACCCACTGGAACAGCTGTTGGGAGACAGATGGTAGCCTACCTTCAAGGCCATCCAGCGTGTTCTTTAACGTTGGGTTGTTTTACCTCTGAACGGCTCTTTTTTGCACACCATGGGCTAAATGGCCAGGTCACAAGGACCCTGAAGGCTCAAAGAAAGTTGGGGGAGGGGACCCACTGGAACAGCTGTTGGGAGACATATGGTAGCCTCCCTTCAAGGCCATCCAGCGTGTTCTTTAATGTTGGATTTTTTACCTCTGAACGGCTCTTTTTTGCACACCATGGGCTAAATGGCCAGGTCACAAGGACCCTGAAGGCTCAAAGAAAGTTGGGGGAGGGGACCCACTGGAACAGCTGTTGGGAGACATATTTTTTTTAATAATAATAATAATAATAATCTTTATTCATATTCATGTTAGTTATATAAAATTTTAAACAAATGACCCGCAAAGCATTTGCTTATCTGCAGGAGAGAAGAATAATAACGTTACATGAAAATACATAAGATATAGTTTAAAACAATGTCATCAAATTATATGAATTTCAGTGGAAGCTCCATTGTAGTGGTTGAAATTTTTATTTAAAATTTAGTGCCTAGAAGAAAATTTTTTGTCTTATTTTTGATTTCTTTAAAATTGTTTAATAAAGTAATTTCCCTTGGCAGTTGATTGAACACGTAAGGTATTGTATATGCCCTTGTACATTTCCCGTAATTGTTTAATATTTTTGGAAGTTGGAAATAATTTTTGGATTGTAACCTTGTGTTTTTCCCATGAGAGATTTTATATTTAAATTGATTATCAAAAAAATATTTTAAAGTGATGCTGTATTTGTAAAGGTTGTGAAAAGAGAGTATGCCTAGATAATTTAGTCTTTCTTCGCTATGATAAAATGAATTTCTTAAGTTGTATGGGATTATATTTTTAGCAATGGATGATTGAACAGTTTCTATTTTCTTTATATTTGTGAGGTTAGTTGAGCCGTATATTGTCAAACCATAGGTCAATATAGATTCACAGATAGCTTTGTAAACCAAAATACATGTATGTGTGCTTGCAACAAATTGTAGTTTATAAAGTTTAGATGCACATAGACGCAATTTCCCTGCTAACTTTTGAATATGTGTATTCCATCGGAAGGTTGTGTCCATGTAGAGTCCAAGATATTTATGGCTCTCAACACGCTCAATAACATCACAGTCGCAGCAGTCAGGGTCATGAGTTATCATGTTGTGGGAACACAAGGGTTCGTGGTTTTTAATTGCATAAGATGAGAGATCATAGTATCCTGGTGAATGAAAGCTCATCCATTTGGTTTTTTCTGAATTTATGTAAATACGATTAATGTTAGACCAGTAAATAATTTTGTTAAAATCATCCTGTGTATCTCGGACTGCGTCTCCTATATTGTGATTCACGTTAACCAAGGCGGTGTCATCAGCATATATATATAAAGAGAGCCCTTCAGTTTAAGGTTAGCTAGATCATTAATATAAATAATAAATAAAAGCGGACCTAAAATTGAACCTTGTGGAACACCAGTGTACACTGTTCTCTTCTCACTAAAAACGTCATTAATTTTGGTAACATGCACTCTATTTTTTAAATAATTTTCAAACCATTTAAGGGTAATACCTCGGACACCATAAATATACAATTTTTGAAGCAAAATATCGTGATCCAACGTGTCAAATGCCTTACGAAAGTCCAGAAAGAGAGCTGATGCTTTTTTTCCGTTGTTTAAAGTTCCGTTAATGACGTCAGAAAACTCCGTTAAAAGTGTAATTGTATTTTTACCTTTTTGGAAACCATATTGCTTTTCACTAATAATGTTATGTTTTTTCAAGAAATTGGCTAGAACGTTAGCTACATATCTTTCAAGTATTTTGTGAAGGACGGGTAAGATGGCAATGGGCCTATAGTTAGTGCAATCGGATTTAGTTCCACTTTTGTAAATTGGTCTTAGAATAGCAATTTTGAGTTTATTAGGGATGTTTCCTGTAGATATGCTTTCATTGATAAAGTTTGTCACGAGATCAGCTAAGGAGGTTTTGCATGCTTTAATGTGCTTTATGTGTACCTGATCGTATCCACATGATTTTCTTTCATTTAAGTCACTTAGAATTTTGAAAGTTTCTTGTTTTGAGATGGGAGGAATAAAAATTGAGGGGACAGAAGGTTGGATATGTTTAGGAACTGTAGAGAGATTCTGTATACGGTTATCGTCTCTGAGATTGACAATAATGTCTGCAAAGGTGTTGTTAAATTTCTCTGCTGCTTGAGTTTCAGACATACCTTGTGGCATATTCTTCATGATAAAATCGTCAATGGCAGTTTTAGGTTTATTGTTGATAATTTGGTTGATGAGTTCCCAATTTTGTTTCGGTTTATTTTTACATGACTCAAATTGTTTGAAGTAATATTTTTTCTTTTCCTGCCTAATAACGGACGTGACTGTGTTTCTTAAGTTTGTGTATAGTAATTTAAAATTTCTGTTTCTCTTGTTATTTTTGTAATCAATCCAAGCCGAGTCTCTTTTACGTATTAAGTTTATTATTTCCTGATTTATCCAGTCTTTGCTACAATTTCGTTGTTTCATTTTTGAGCCATCCGATAGTTTATTAATTTTGTTATTGTTGACAATCGCCATATATTTTTTTATGAATTATTCATAAAGTACGTCTATTAGTTCTGAATTTGGGGTTTCGTTTCCAGTGCCTCTGTCCAGCCAGTCTGTTAGACTTATTTCTTTGCATATGTTTTTATGATCTAAGATAGTTTTCGTGTTAAAATTGCTGTCTAGCTTTTTAGTGTGATTGGACGAATTCCCAAGTTTTTTCCCCCCGCAAATTGCCGCGATTAAGTAGTGGTCTGCGATCCTACTGCCAAAAATCATTGAATTTGTGTCGAGTTTAATGTCAAGTCGGACGTTAATGTGATCAATGCATGTCTGAGAAAGAGAGTCACCAATGATGTCTTCCCTGGTGATACCAGTAATGATAGGTGAGAAACCAAACTCGGTTAACAATTCTACGTATTTGGCAACTCCGTGTTTTTTGATATTTTTGATATCTAAATTAAAGTCTCCAACTAGTATTTGATTGCGTTGTTTATCAGTTGTTTCGAACCAATTTTTGAGATTAGAAAGAAAAGTGTTAATGTTCGAGCTTGGTGATCTGTAAATAGCAAGTAAATTGAAAGTTAAATTACCCTTGTAGATATTTATATTCAATGTTTCAGCAGGAATTACAAGTGAAGGTATCGTTTTGACTAATAATGTGTCGCGGAAGAAAAGTAGAATCCCATGTTCAAACGCACCAGTAGTTCTCGTAAAAAGTTGATTAAAATTTTCTAGATTGAACAATGGAGCATCCGTGCTGAGGATGTTAGTTTCTGTTAATATAATAATATCTAAGAAATTCAAGATATCTTTAAGATAAACACAGAGAGTATCCCAGTTTTTTTTCAGACTTCGAATGTTCACATGCAGAAAGCTTAAATGTTCATCAGATTCATAACATAATTTACTAGTCAAGAACCATTTCTTAACTTCTTCATAGTCGCACAGGACATTTTCGTTGTCATCAAATGTTGGTAAGTCATCAAAATGAAAAGTCGCCATGGCAGAACAAATAAGGTGGAGCAAATAAACAATATAGTTCCCGTTTAAAATTCGTCGAAATTCGTTTGCATATCAATTCGAATTACGCTGTCACCATCAGTTTTTCTCATCATGATTTTCCCGTTCCGAAACCAGACGTATTTAAAATTTTTTGATTTGGCCAGGCACCTCGCTTTCCAGAAAAGTTCTCTGTTTATTGGAGTTAAATTTTCATTTATATACACTGGAGTTTTTTTAGCGTCATCAATAACGTTACTGGCAAAGATTTTCGATTTCTTTTTTGACATCCATTGTTCACGTTCGTTTCTAGATTTAAATTGGGCAATAATCGCAGGTGTTTTTTTCTTGTTCCTTGTTGGCAGTCTATGTAAGGCTTCAAGTTGATCAATGTTAAAATTATTTATATCTAGCGCTTTTGCAACGTTGATCATTATCTGATTTAGATTTTCATTCTCATCCTGGTCGTCCATTGGAATGCCATGTATCTCGATATTTCGGTTTCTGCCGTATTGTTCAAGATCATTAATTTGCGACTTTAGAGCCGTATTCTCTTGAGTGCGATCTGCACATGTAGTTTCAATGGTAGCTAGTTTACTCATAGTGTCTAGTTGCGTCGCTTCATATTCGTGAAATTTATTCAATAGTGTATCATATTGAGATGAGAAAAATTCTACTGAATGCCTTAAGTCTTTGATTTCGTTTCTTAAGTGCGTTATTTCATTTAGTAATGTTTGAAAGTTTCTAGCTTCTTGTTGCGCCGAAGACGGGGGCCGTATACTATTAGAGTTACAGCCTTCTCCAGGTGTCTTAGAGGAGCGGTGACCCAAGGATGTCTCCTGGCTATAGTTACTATTGTTATTCGATGTCGGTGAGGGTGATACACGTGTGTTGTTCTTTAGAGGCGTATTGTCTCTGTTTTCTTTATCTGAAACGGGCCTGTTGTTTGTCCTGCTTAATTTGCAGTCAGTACAGAGCCACGTTTTTTTCTTCTCTTGAGTCATCTTTTTATAGTTTCTCTCCGTTGTGCCAGAGCACCCAAAATGCAGTTTCCCTTTGCATCCACTGCATAGGATATGGTCGGCATTAGGAGCAATTGTTTCTCCACAGCTGTAGCACAATGAATTCATTGTGTAGAGAGTTTTGGCTCACAAGTTCAGCGGCGGGAACCACTAATGGGAGATGCACAAATTGGGCCCTAAAGTCCAGGTGCTTAATTGATTTTAGCCAGCTCACTCTACACAAGACACTGTGTAAAGCACGACGGACTGATGCAAGGGGGAGAGGACGCGTAGGAGCAATAAAGTTTATGGCACTTACTAGTCCGGTGACGGCCCGAAGGTCAACCGACGATGGTCGCGGTCACGGGAGGGCAGCGGACACACCCTGCTGGCAGGAGCTCTGCGAAGAACGTCCGATCGCAACGACTGCTGGTAGCCTCCCTTCAAGGCCATCCAGCGTGTTCTTTAATGTTGGATTTTTTACCTCTGAACGGCTCTTTTTTGCACACCATGAGCTAAATGGCCAGGTCACAATGACTCCGAAGGCTCAGAAAAGGTAGGGGGAGGGGACCCACTGGAACAGCTGTTGGGAGACAGATGGTAGCCTACCTTCAAGGCCATCCAGCGTGTTCTTTAATGTTGGATTTTTTACCTCTGAACGGCTCTTTTTTGCACACCATGGGCTAAATGGCCAGGTCACAAGGACCCTGAAGGCTCAAAGAAAGTTGGGCAAGGGGACCCACTGGAACAGCTGTTGGGAGACATATGGTAGCCTCCCTTCAAGGCCATCCAGCGTGTTCTTTAATGTTGGATTTTTTACCTCTGAACGGCTCTTTTTTGCACACCATGGGCTAAATGGCCAGGTCACAAGGACCCTGAAGGCTCAAAGAAGGTTGGGGGAGGGGACCCACTGGAACAGCTGTTGGGAGACATATGGTAGCCTCCCTTCAAGGCCATCCAGCGTGTTCTTTAATGTTGGATTTTTTACCTCTGAACGGCTCTTTTTTGCACACCATGTTCTAAATGGCCAGCACAAGGACCCTGAAGGCTCAAAGAAGGTGGGGGAGGGGATCCACTGGAACAGCTGTTGGGAGACAGGTGGTAGCCTCCCCTCAAGGCCATCCAGCGTGTTCTTTAATGTTGGATTGTTTTATCTCTGAGCTGCACTTTTTTCCACACCATGGGCTAAATGGCCAGATCACAAGGACACCGTAGGCTCAGAGAAGGTTGGGGGAGGGGATCCACTGGAACAGCTGTTGGGAGACAGATGGTAGCCTCCCTTCAAGGCCATGCAGCGTGTTCTTTAACGTTGGATTTTTTTACCTCTTAGCTGCTATTTTTTGCACACCATGGGCTACATGGCCAGGTCACAAGGACTCCGAAGGCTCAGAGAAGTTTGGGGGAGGGGACCCACTGGAAGAGCAGTTGGGAGACAGAGGGTAGCCTTCCGTCAAGGCCATCCAGCGTGTTCTTTAACGTGCATAGAGTATGGCTCTCCCGCACACGGGCCATGGCTTAACGTCCCATCCGACGGACGGCGGTTTTTTCAAACCCATCGGTGTCCCCTACTGACCGTGGGCAGGTCGGGGAATTTTTGCGGAGATAAATCTCAATGCTGACACAGCTGGGCCGCGAACCTGGCAACTACAACCTGTGACTCGAACCTGGGAACTACAGATTACGAGCCTGGGGCACTACCGAGTGAGCCACCCCCGCTCATTTGGTTTGGCTATGTTGCCCGTATGCAGAGCTACAGATTGGCAAACAAGATTAGGAATAATGTACGTAGAGGCTTCAGGAAAAGTGAAAGACCTAGGATGCGATGGACAGACAATATCAAACAGGACCTTGCTAGAATTGACCTTCAATGACCTATTGCAGCAGCTGCACCTCGGAACAGACATGTCTCGAGAGGAAGATTAAATAGTTTTCCCCTTCAGACATGTCTGGTAGGAACTTCACGTCATGTAATTGTATGGGAATTTTGTTCGCACGAATTTAAAGAGGATTTTACTTCTGAACAGATACATTTCCAGGGAATCAGAAACTGAGAAAATGGTTTCCTGGAACGTCATTATAAAATCATTACAAAAAAAATAACATTATACAGAATAATTGAGATAATTTGTCTACTGGTAGCTATGTAAACTATGGAATATAATCAATAAAGGCTATAAAATGCACTAATTTTCTAAAAGAATAATATGAACCAAATTTAAATTTTTGCTGTTCTTGTTTCCCCAGAAGTCCAAAACATATTTAAACACTGGAACAGTAGAAATTTTGGATTACAAATTTATTGCAAAGTAATGCTCACATTAAAGTTGAACAAGTATATCTAGACAGGAATATGATCGCTTACATTCAAAGACTTATCTACAGCAGAAAAGAAGCGTTCATCGGATCGGGCCTTAAGCAGTGGCCCCGTGTACGGGAGAGCCATAACCTGTGACCTTAAAGAATAATCTGAATGGACTTGACGGGAGGCTACCATCTGTCTCCCAACAGCTGTTCCAGTGGGTCTCCTCCCCCAATCTTCTCTCAGCCTTCGAGGTTCTTGTGATTTGGCCATTTAGCCCATGGTGTGCAAAAAAGTGTCGCTCAGAGGTAAAACAACCTAACGTTAAAGAACACGCTGGATGGCCTTGAAGGGAGGCTATCATCAGTCTCCCAACAGCTGTTCCAGTGGGTCCCCTCCCCCAACCTTCTCTGAGCCTTCAGGGTTCTTGTGACCTGGCCATTTAGCCCATGGTGTGTAAAAAAGTGTCGCTAAGAGGTAAAACAACTCAACGTTAAATAACACATTGGATGGCCTTGAAGGGAGGCTATCATCTGTCTCCCAACAGCTGTTCCAGTGGGTCTCCTCCCCCAACCTTAAGCCTTCAGGGTCCTTGTGACCTGGCCATTTAACCCATTGTGTGAAAAAAAGTGCTGTTCAGAGTTAAAACAACATGACTTTAAAGAACATGCTGGATGGCCTTGAAGCGAGCCTATCATCTGTTTCCCAACAACTGTTCCAGTGCGTCCCCTCCCCCAACCTTTTCTGAATCTTCGGGGTCCTTGTGACCTGCCATTTAGCCAATTATGTGGAAAAAATGTCGTTCACATGTAAAATAACCCAACTTAGTGTAGGAGCGAAATAGTATTCATGCCGCAAACTGTCTCTGAGAAAAATAATATTCAATGAAACAAAGGCTTTAAAAATTTAAACTTATGCATAATTTACGCATTTTTCAAGAAATTATTCAAAGACCCCTAAAACGTAAGGGGAAAAAATGTAATACTCAAAGGGAAATGCATTTTTTTATTATAATTTAGCACGGTTCCCCGTTCTATACACCATGAGGAGGGAGTGGCTCAGTCGGTAGCGCGCCAGGCTCGTAATCTGTAGTTCCCAGGTTGGAGTCCCAGCTGGGTCAGTATTGAGATTTATCTCCGCAAAACTCTCCGCCCTGCCCACGGTCAGCAGGGGATACCGATGGGCTTGGAAAGGCCACCGTCCCTCGGATGGGACGTTAAGCCGTGGCCCCGTGTGCAGGAGAGCCATACCCTGTGCACTTTAAAGAACACGCTGGATGGTCTTGACGGGAGGCTACCATCTGTCTCCCAACACCTGCTCCAGTGGGTCCCCTCGCCCAACCTTCTCTGAGCCTTCGGGGTCTTTGTGATCTGGCCACTTATCCCATTGCGCGCAAAAAATGCGCGCTCAGAGGTAAAACAACCCAACGTAAAAGAACACGCAGGATGGCCTTGAAGGGAGGTTACCATCTGTCTCCCAAGAGCTGTATCAGTGGGTCCCCTCCCCCAACCTTCTCTGAGAATTCGGGGTCCGTGTGACTTGGCCATTTAGCCCCCTGGTGTTCAAAAATGTGCCGCTCATAGGTAAAACAACCCAAAAATCTTATGTAAGGTTTATTATTCTGACAGGATCCAATCAGACCTCCATGTGAAACAGCTGTTATAGATGCAGTATTTTTCTTGTACTATTTATAATTCAGAGCGCAAATTAGATGCAATGAAAGTCTTAATATTATATTCTGATATTATATTAATCATCAACTTGGAGGTCAATTTATAGCACTTAAATTTAATTGCATATGAGTGTGAATAGAAATCTTTGTTGTTTAAATCATTCTATCAGTTCTAAACGTTAACATTAATGTTGCAATAGTGGTTTATTCCTATAATAAAAACCCGTCGGTTGTGACGTTAAGCCGTATTTCCGTGTGAGGGAGAATCATACCCTGTGCACGTTAAAGAAGCCGCTGGTTAGCATCGATGGGAGGTTACCATCTGTATCCTAACAGCTGTTCTGATTCGGGGTCCTTGTGACCTGGCAATTTAGCCCATTGTGTGCAATTTGTCTCCTTTTCTCTTTAGCTTGGTTATTGATTATGTTATGTGAAATTCATTTCAAGGGAAAGATTTTGGCCTTAAATGGACTGGAGATACGAAGATTTCTGATTTAGATTATGCTGAAGATTTAGCCGTTTTGGCAAACGATGTTGATGAGATGAACTCTTCCATTCGAGCTGTTGATGAGACTAGTAATAGAGTAGGTTTGGTCATAAACAGAGAGGTAACTAAAGTGATGAAAATTGGTCAGGCAGGCAGTGATTCAATTATTCTGAATGGTTGCAGTCTTGAGCAGGTGTCACAGTTTAATTACCTTGAGAGCTATATAACAGATACCGGTGATGTACGGCATGAGATTAACAGACGAATAAGGATTGCTGCCGCGACTTTTAAGAATCTATGGAGGGTGTGGAGAAATAGGCGTATACACCTAAAGACTAAAATTAGACTGTATAATAGTTTGGTTCTTTCTAGGGTTAGTTATGGTAGTGAAACTTGGACATTTTTCAAACAAGATAACAGGAAACTAGATGCTCTTGATTCCAGATGCTTACGCAGTATCTTGGGTATTAGGTGGTTCAACTTTGTAACTGACGATGAGGTTAGGAAAAGGAGTCTGTAACCTCCTTCAAGCAGCATAATATGAAGAGAGAGACTCCGCTGGTTTGGCCATGTTGCCGGTATGGATAATTATAGATTGGCGAATAGGGTTTTAAACAGTGTGCCTAAAGTCCTCAGAAAGAGGGGGAGACCTAGGATGCTGTGGGCAGACAATGTCAAACAGGACCTTGTTAGAATTGGTGTCCAGTGGCCAGATGCAGTAGATGTAGCTCAGGACAGACTTGCTTGGAGAACTAAATTGCACGGTCTGGTTGGACCTCCGCATCCCATGGCTGCTTTAGGATGATGATGATGATTAAGACGATAAGCAAAATGGAAAAATAAACAATGTAAATTTCAGGTTTCAAACAACTTTTTTGTTAACATGTATATTTATGATAAATTTTATTTCAGATATTTTTACTTTATCCATTATAATAATAGAGTAATTTTTGAAAGCAGTCTGGTGGCGAGATTGTCGAATCAAACTATAATTTGTAATGTGTTTTTAACCGATTATGAGAAGATTGATGTTCGTTGAATGGCTACTTCACCCTAACAGTAAACAGTTCGAACGTTAACGTTGTCACAAGATTCGAAATTTCAAAGCATGGTACTGATGACTTTTTGAACTTAGGTGCGTCGAATGATAGAAAGATTGAATAATAATTACATATAAAGGAAAGTGTGCGGTGAAATACTTGCCGGAATAGATGCCTCAGTTGACTAAGTGTCGAAATTCATAACTGAAAAATGTATTTTACTAGATTATCAGAAGATTAGTTTTCATAGAATGGCAACTTGATTAATTGGTCAGTGTTACGACTTTACAATTTTTGTTTTAAACTCCGCTTTAGCAGAGATCTTACTGGAATCTACAACTGTCGTAGGACTGACATGGATTAAACGAAAAAAATAAAACTTCTATTCCTGTGTCTTAATTTTACACAGGTAGCTTTTGTTAACTATGGAAAGCTAACAATTGTAACACAAAAGAAGAAATCGAGAATATTACTTTTTCTCCTTTTATATGTCATAGGATTTACAACAATATTGTTACGACAGAAGGAATCTGGCAACCGAAAGCGAAAAGTTTCAGCCAACGAATAAGAACGTTGGGAGAATTTGGAGAAGAAGAGTGGAGCGTTAACGGTCGTTTTGTATTGTAACGGTCGTTGTGTGTTGTAACGGTCGGAGAGTTCGAAAATGGACGGTGAGCTGTTCTGAGACAGTGCGCGTAAGTATCAAGAAGTAACTTGATGTGTTGTGTATACGCGGAAGGATAAAAGTGGGGATCTTTTATCGTTAAGTATCAAGAAGTAACTTGATGTGTTTGTGTATACACGGAAGTATAAAAGTGGGAACTTTTATGGCTAACTTCGAATGTCTACACGGACTGTCTTTTTGTTCGGCTAGTGTGTGAACAGTTATTAGCACAGGACGAGAATTGGTTTACGAGTGAAGATCTTCGGGTGACCTGGTAAATCAAGTAAAAGGTAGTATTTAGTAAAATACACAGAGCTGATATTGTGTGCTCTACGCAGGAAGATTGATGACTTGTGCATGTTAATAGTTGATTTGTTAATAAGATACTTCATCCATATTTCCTTTGTAACAATTTACCTTGTATTGAATTTGGTTTTGAAATATAGCTTTTAATACTCACGCTCAGTGGCTATCCATTTTTGTAATCCGCAACATTTGGTGTCAGAAGTGGGATTAATTAATTGAATGCCGTTAACTAGAAGTATGGATGAATTAGTAAAGTTGATAAATAGCTTCAAAGCCGATATGACTACGCAGATGACTGATATGGCTACACAGATGAATGACATTAAAAGTCAAAATAGCGAAATGGCCGCACAAAATAATGAGTTAAGAACTGAGATAGTTTCTCAAAAAGATGATTTGAAAGCCGAAATGGCCGCACAAAATAATGAGTTGAGAAATAAAATAGGTGACCTGGCCGCACAAAATACTGAGATGAGAGCTGAAGTGGCTTCTCAAATTGATAAGATTTCTGATAAGTGTAAGGACATTATGACCGAACTAAATAGTGTAAAAGATGATCTTGATAGTGTTAAGTTAGATTATAAACACGAAATTGAAATTGTAAAAACTGATTGTGAACGCCAGTTTCAGATTTTGAGAAATGAAATGTTACCTTCTGCCTGTGATAATAATAATTCTAGTGGAAATAATGTTATTACACATATCGCTAAAAATACAACTAAACCTTCTACATATGATGGTCAATCATCTTGGACAGTATTTAAAACACAATTCGAAGTTATCGCTACAGCCAATGAGTGGAATGAATTCCAAAAGGCCAGTTTTCTTGCAGCTTCCTTAAGAAATTCTGCTGCGGAAGTTTTGCAGTCTGTTCCAGAAGAAAAACGACTTGATTATCAAAGTCTAGTTTCTGCATTAGAACTAAGGTTTGGTGATAGTTATTTAAAACAATATTACGTGACTCAATTTAAACATCGCATGCAGAAAAATGGTGAAACTTTGCAAGAGCTTGCTAGTGATATTGAGCGTCTAGCTAGATTGGCTTATAGTAACTGTCCACCAGAAATTCAAGATAATTTAGCTCAATTACAATTTATTGATGCTATTGCTGACCCTGACACTCAGCAATCTCTGAGGATGTTGGAAGGTGAATCCTTAAAGTCAGCTGTGGTACATGCTATGAAATACGAGTGCTCCAGGCTTTCCTCCCGAGCGAACAAACGTGCAGTGAGATTTGTGAGTGCAGAAGAAACTGTAGAAAAGGATAATGAAATGAAAGAACTAACCAAAGCCATACTATCCGTTTTGAAAGATATAAAAGGTTCTTCAAAACCTACAACAGACCTCCAGTGTTGGAATTGTGGCAAGACCGGACACATTCGTACCAACTGCACTAGGAAACGAATGAGGAGTCCAAGTCCATCAACTAGACAACAAGATCAGGGAAACAGAAATTAGTCAGTCTTGCGGGGCAAAGGCTGGCAGTTGATTGGTTGGCCCCAGGGGAAGTCGCCCACGTTTCAACATTACATGGCGATAATAATGGATTAGTAGCTGATGGAGCCATAAATGGAATACCTTGCCGTATGATAGTCGACACTGGTGCAAATGTAACTTTACTCAGAACGGATATAATAAAGAAAATAATACCTCACCCAAACTTGAATACTACACAGTCTAGAATAAGCCTACAAACGGCCACTGGAGATCGTGCAAAGGTTCATGGAAAAATAGAACTTAATATTCGAGTTGGTAGCTGTCTGGTTCGCCATCCTGTTTACATCGCTGACATCTACGACGAATGCATATTAGGCCTTGATTTTCTTAAGAAACATGGATTCAACATTAGACCCAGTGATAACCTACTCATCTATGAGACAGAAGAGATTCCTCTGCTTAGCCGGACGACTGATTCTTTATCAAGCGTAACTCCAATATTAGTGACGGAAGACACAGAGATCCCAGCACAAAGTGAAGTTATAGTCCGTGGACATCGGGCGGAGACTTCTGGGGCCTTCCGATTGGCAGTTACTGATGCCTCTGGTAAAGGAGCTTTGGCTCATAATATCCTGGTTGCAAGGACTTTAGTCAGAATAGATAAAGAACAGATCCCTATCAGAGTGATGAACTGTAACAAATCCAGTAGAATGTTAAAAAAAGGTGAGGAATTAGCAATATGTGAAGCTGTTACCTGTGTAACAAGTATAAATAAAATAGAAGTTACCGATTCATATCAAAATCATACAGACATCCCGTCTCATCTTACTGAATTATGGAGAGAAACAAGACAAATATTAACTGAAAACCAAGCTGTTAAGGCCGAGAACCTATTAAAAGAATTTTCTGACATTTTTTCTGCCACATCAAATGATTATGGCCGTACTAACCTGACAGAACATAAAATCAACACTGGTGATTCTCCTCCAGTCCATCTGCCGGCAAGAAGGCTTCCATTGGCAAAAAGAGAGGAGACGGAACAACTCGTAAAGGACATGGAAGCTCAGGGCATTATAGAACCATCACAGAGTCCTTGGACATCACCAGTAGTTCTTGTCAAGAAAAAAGATGGATCTACACGATTTTGTGTAGATTATCGCAGATTAAATGACGTAACAAAGAAAGATTCCTTTCCTTTACCCAGGATTGACGATACACTAGACACTTTATCTGGGTCAGAATGGTTCTCAACGTTAGATTTAAAGAGCGGCTATTGGCAAGTTGGTATACGTCCTGAAGACCGTGAGAAAACGGCTTTCAGTACAGGGAATGGACTTTGGCAGTTTAAGGTGATGCCATTTGGACTTTGTAATGCACCTGCCACATTTGAGCGACTAATGGAGTCAGTGCTCAAAGGTTTGTCTTTGGAGGTCTGCCTGGTTTACTTGGACGACATCATAGTTCTTGGAAGAACTTTTGAAGAACATTTGAGAAATCTTCGTCAAGTATTTGAAAAACTTAAGGCAGCCAAGTTAAAATTGGGACCGACAAAGTGTAAACTGTTCCAGCAAGAAGTTCATTACCTTGGTCATGTGATCACTACAGCAGGGATTAAGACTGATCCTAGTAAGATAGAAGCTGTTAAGGACTGGCCTCCACCACAAGATGTTCATCAACTTCGTAGTTTTATTGGACTTTGCACCTACTATAGAAGATTTGTCAAAGGTTTCTCCAACATCGCAAGGCCATTACATCGTCTGACAGAAGAGGGCCAGCGGTTTATGTGGACCACCGAATGCGATATAGCCTTTCAACAGCTGAAGAAAACTCTTTCCACAGCACCAGTGCTAGCGTACCCACAAACTGGAAAACAATTCGTAATAGATACTGACGCAAGTAACACAGGAGTTGGTGCTGTGCTTTCACAAGAACAAGACGGACAGGAGAGAGTTATTGCATACTTTAGTAAAACTTTATCCAAACCAGAGCGGAATTACTGTGTAACACGCAAAGAACTATTAGCAATAGTAAAAGCAATAGAACATTTTCATCACTATCTCTATGGCCAGAAATTCCTTATACGTACTGATCATGCTGCACTTAGATGGTTATTAAACTTCAAAAACCCTGAAGGACAAATCGCTAGGTGGATACAACGGTTACAAGAATACGATTTCTCCATCGAACATCGAAGTGGTAAAATGCATAAGAATGCAGATGCTCTTTCCAGGCGCCCATGTATTGACAACTGTAAACATTGCTATAATGCAGAACTGAAATTTGGAACTAAAGAGATAATGCCCATAAGACAAATAGTATCGACACAAACAAACAGTGACACCCCTAACATCTGGAATCCAATTGAAATCAGGAAGGCTCAACTAGATGATGAAGACATAAAACCAATAATGGAATTGATTGAAAAATCTGATGCAAGACCTAATTGGGAGCAAATCTCGAGGTATAGTCCAACTACTAAAAGTTACTGGGCACAGTGGGACTCCTTAAAAATGGAAGACGGAGTATTATACAGAAGATGGGAGAATCCCACTGGACGGCTGATCCGTTGGCAGATAATCCTTCCTCGATCCCGAGTGGAACTTGTGATGAAAGATGTACATGATAGTGCCACTGGAGGACACTTCGGTGTTAATAAGACATTAGCCAAAGCCAGGGAACGATTTCATTGGTTGAAAAGTAGGGCAGACGTTGAGAGATGGTGTAGGCAATGTGAAGCCTGTGCAGCAAAGAAAGGCCCTAAGACTAGGAGTCGGGGTAAGCTGCAGACGTATAACGTTGGTGCCCCTTTTGAAAGAATAGCCATTGATGTAATGGGTCCGTTTCCTAGAACTGATGATGGAAATCGATATTTATTAGTGGTAATGGATTATTTCACAAAGTGGCCTGAGGTATATCCCATCCAAGACCAGGAAGCAACAACAGTGGCTGAGATGATAGTTAATAACTTCATTAGTAGGTATGGAGTACCTTTACAACTCCACTCTGATCAAGGACGGAATTTTGAATCCAATGTGTTTAAAGGCATCTGTCAACTATTAGGTATTCAGAAAACCAGAACAACTCCCTTACACCCTCAGTCGGATGGTATGGTTGAAAGGTTCAATAGAACAATTGCTCAGCATTTAGCATTATTTGTGAACGACCACCAACGTGACTGGGATCGCCATGTACCACTCCTTTTGCTGGCATATAGAACGGCAGTGCATGAGACAACTGGACAGACACCTTCCATGATGATTTTTGGAAGAGAGTTACGTCTTCCCTGTGACCTTTTATATGGTCGGCCCGAAGCAATGCCTGTGTCCACTCCACAATACGTACAAAAATTGCAACAACGACTAGAAGAAATCCATCACTCCGTTAGACATAACATCGACATAACAAGTGACAGAACCAAAACAAGATATGACAGTAAAATAAATGGAACTATTTTCAATCAAGGAGATCTTGTCTGGCTATACAGTCCACATAGAAAGAAAGGACTATCTCCAAAACTTCAGAAACCTTGGGAAGGTCCATATACAATAGTTAACAGGATTAATGACGTGGTGTATCGCATTCGTCGACGTCCAGCTACAAAGTGCAAGGTGGTTCACGTGGATCGTTTGGCTCCGTTTCATCGAAGAACTGAAGAAACTTTGGAATCCAGAATTGTTCGGGACGAACAAGACCTAGGAAGGGGGCAGTGTTACGACAGAAGGAATCTGGCAACCGAAAGCGAAAAGTTTCAGCCAACGAATAAGAACGTTGGGAGAATTTGGAGAAGAAGAGTGGAGCGTTAACGGTCGTTTTGTATTGTAACGGTCGTTGTGTGTTGTAACGGTCGGAGAGTTCGAAAATGGACGGTGAGCTGTTCTGAGACAGTGCGCGTAAGTATCAAGAAGTAACTTGATGTGTTGTGTATACGCGGAAGGATAAAAGTGGGATCTTTTATCGTTAAGTATCAAGAAGTAACTTGATGTGTTGTGTATACACGGAAGTATAAAAGTGGGAACTTTTATGGCTAACTTCGAATGTCTACACGGACTGTCTTTTTGTTCGGCTAGTGTGTGAACAGTTATTAGCACAGGACGAGAATTGGTTTACGAGTGAAGATCTTCGGGTGACCTGGTAAATCAAGTAAAAGGTAGTATTTAGTAAAATACACAGAGCTGATATTGTGTGCTCTACGCAGGAAGATTGATGACTTGTGCATGTTAATAGTTGATTTGTTAATAAGATACTTCATCCATATTTCCTTTGTAACAATTTACCTTGTATTGAATTTGGTTTTGAAATATAGCTTTTAATACTCACGCTCAGTGGCTATCCATTTTTGTAATCCGCAACAATATTGAAGTCTCATCACGAATACTTTAACGATTTATTTTTCCATGCTCTGTAATAGAATATGTAACTGTCAAACGTATTCAAAAAAACAAGGTGTGAATCGAAGTGTTTTAGTGATTTTCAATCCTATTTGGATATCTGGGAATCGAGCGCGAATTCGAAATAAATAAACAAACTATAAAGTAACCGATTTAATAAGTAAGGAAACGAATTTGCACAAGTCATGAACAATTTCGTAACTGATCACACAAAAAACCAATCTGCTATCAATTAGTATAAAATTATCCTGTTAATCACAAATATCTGATTTTCTTTTAAAAAGCACATTTTTACTGCGATAAAAATAAATTTACCTAAAAATTCTAATTACCTAAAATTCAGTTAAACAGTAATTGCTCTTTCACCTATTAAGTTTAGAATTTATAATTTTGCTGCTTGGTGTACTGTTTTTAGAGAAATAATCTAAAGAGGGTAACTAAGAAATCACAATTAATTACGGAAAATGAAGATTAATATTACATATATTGCTACTACATTATTTTCTTGTTATAATCGTGAGCCACCACAAGAGACAAGAATTAAGAGAGGGATCCATATTGACCTAGAGCGCATTGGAGGAGGGAGGGCTGAAAAGAGAGCTGCCGCCACAAGGTACGTGAGGGGAACTTTTATACACAGGGCTCAACTTTGTGTCACTTTTAGTTAGAGCAGTGGTAATCAAACTTTTATAATGGAATCGAAGTTTTACTATGGAAATGTGTATGTAACTGGCGTACCACTTATATAGATAGATAAAACTATAGTTATAGTATAACAATGGGAATAATAAAAACATATATATCAGTGGTTCTCCACCTTTATGCTTCACGTACCCCCTAGAAATGTGTATGTAACTGGCGTACCCCTTGTATAAATAAAATAAATAAATACCCCCTCAAGCAGCTTCTTGCCACGAGGTCTGACAGGAGCCTGTCAGTTTATATGCCATAGTAGAAAGTCTGTGAGGATGGCAGGACCTCAGCAGAAAAACAACACAAATAACCATGCCTTACCTTGGGCTCGAACCCAGATCCCTTAGATCAGTAGCCAAGCGTGTTAACCACTCGGCCATGGGACGGCTACCCCTTGTATACTTAGATAAAACTATAGTTATAATATAACAATGGTAATAAAATAACACATAGATGTCAGTGGTTCTCAACATTTTATGCTTCACGTACTCCCTGGAAATGTGTAACTGGAGTACCCCTTAAATAGATAGATAAAACTATAGTTATAGTATAACAATGGGAATAAAATTAGACATATATATCAATGGTTCTCAAACTTTTTTGCTTCACGTACCCCCTGTAAATATGTATATAACTGGCGTACCCGTTGTATAGATAGATAAATCTATAGTTGTAATATGGCAATGGGAATGAAATAGAACATATATATATATAAACTATCTAGCGACTTTTAAACTCTCACTGCGAACCACAAAATATTCCACGTTGAGAATCCCTGCTATAATCTATAAAGCGATCACTCCCAAATCGGAGGATGTTGGACATTAACTGTCAAAAATTCGGGACCGTTAGGGAGATGAGTCGCGAATCACGTGGAGAGGCAAAAGTTAAGAGAGGAATCATATTAGCGGAGAGCGCATGGAACGGAGGGAGAGCTGAAAAGAGAGCTGCAGCCACGAGGTGCGGGAGGGAACGTTTAGACATAAGACTCATCGTTGTGTCATTATGAGTTAGAGAAGCAAAGAATTAGACAGTAGAAAATTATGAAGAAAATAATATTGCGGTAAAAACAATTAGCGGTAGTTTTCATAGAAGGCGTTAGGAATTATTTACGATTATTTTATAAACGTTTATTATTTTTAATTTTTAGCAGTAAAAGTTCCTAATAGTGAAAGTATTAGAGTCATGTATCAATAATATAAAAATAAATATCGATAATAAAGAATACAGTCATGAATCAAATAGACGTCATATATAAGCCGATAAATTCAATGGGAAATAAAGTTATAAATTTTAGGTTGCAACAACTTTATTGTTAACATGTATATTTATGATAAATTTTATGTCAGACATTTTTACCTTATCCATTATAATAATATGCTAACATTTTAAAGCAATCTGGTGGCCAGATCGTCAAATCAAATTATAAATCAAAATGTATTTTTAACCAATTATGAGAAGATTGGTTTTGGTTGAATGGCAACTTCACCCTCTCATTAAGCAGTTCCTAAATTGTCGTTTTGCGCAACATTCAAAATTTCGAACCATGGTATCGATGACTTTTTTTGACTTAGGTGCATCGAATAACAGAAAGAGGGAATAATAATTATATATAGGAAAATGTGCTGTCAAATACTTGCCGGAATTAGATGACTCAGTTGACTAAGTGTCGAAATTTGTAACTCAAAAATTTCATTTTACTAGATTGTCAGAAGATTAGTTTTCATTGAGTGGCAACATGATAGAACGGTCACAGTTACGACTTTACAATTTTATATTTCAATCTCCGCTTCTGCAGAGATCTTCCTCGAACCAATGAAGGTGGAGCCACCGCCTGTCGATTAAACGAAAAAAATTAAACTTCTATCCGTTTGACTAAAGTTTATACAGGTAGCTCTTGTTTACTCTAAAAAGCTAACAAACTTAAGAAAAGTAACAACAGAGAATATTATTTTTCTCCTTTCTATGTCCATTGTTTTTACAAGAATATTGAAGTCTCATCACGAATACTTTAGCCGAATTATTATTCCATGCCATGTAATAGACTATAAACTGATATCACACGTATTCAAAAACACAAAGTGTGAATAAATGTATATTTACAAATTTTCAATTCTATTTGGATATTTGGCAATCGACAGCGAATTCAAAATAAATAAACAAACTATAAATGAACTGAATTAATAACACGCAATTAAATTACATAAATCATAAACAATTTCTTAACAAATCGCACAAAACACTAATATGCTATTAATCAGTATAAATTAACTAACTGCTAACCTCATAGTTCCTGTGAACGGTCATATAATGGCATTCTCGACAATTCTGCACTCCGAACATGATGACAACAGTTCGGTGAAGACCCTTTCCTCTACCAACATGACGACGTTCCCGTCCACAAAGCGACGACCATGCGGGAATGGTTTCATGAGAGGGATGTCGAAAAACATGACTGGTCTGCACAGATCCTGGATCTCAACACCATGGAACACTTCTGGGATGAATTGGAACTCTGACTGCGAGTCAGGCTGACCTGCCAGACTTCAGTGACCGGCATCGCTAATGCTCTTGTGGCAGAAAGGCACAATTTCAAAAAAAAGCACAACAGAAAGGCAATTCTAGCAGCAACGTACCAAAATCTAGTGAAAAGCATTTCCCGCAGACTGGGGGATTGTGGTAGCACCAAACGTTGTATCAACAAGATATTAATTCCTTTCCTATTACCGGGAGCATATGGATGAACGCCTGTGTGGATACGTTTGTTCATATAGTGTATTTGATCAATAAAGAGTGATCCAAAAGCAAGAGAAAAACTTAAGATGCAACAATTCGGAATGTACAGACAGTACCACGATGCGGTTTTCACAGAAATGCCCAGAAAGACATGAATTTTTTTAATGACGAAAAATTATATTGCGAGAATAGTTACATTTGCCACCGACAGGTGGCGATTCAGATGTGTCAGTAGCAGAGGCTCTGTATAGGTAGAGGTTGGCCATTTCAAATTTGGGCGCCATGTTTTTCTCATTGATCGGATTGTTTAGTGTGAATAGCTGAATGGTATAGCACGGTACTTATGGATTCCACGAAAGGGTAGGGTAATATTTGATAGAGATTTCAGTGTTCATGATTAGAAGTACTTTAGAAAACGGCTAAAAAAGGAAAAGTAAATTTTAGAACTTTTTTATTAAAAAGATATAATTTCGCTTTGTTGTCTGTCCGTCTGTAGACATTGAACTCTTTTGTTTATACAGATAAATAAAAAAACTTTTTTGTGTTAGATAGGTATTAATAATATATTACAATTTGCACTTTTCGAATCTCCTAAAAGTTATAGCTGCACCCTCTAACGGTGGAAAAATTTCAAAATTCCAAAATATCAAACGAATATTCCAGACGATGTAGTTATGTTAGAAGTTTTAAATTTTGGTGTTGAAATGTGAAGGTTATGAAATTACCATTGACAACAATCACTTGACCCTCTAGACACAGAGGGGGAGGTGAATGGAAACCTTTTTTTTAACAGAAATGTGTATGTTTTTAGAGATAAATTAAAAATTCTTTTTGGGTTGGACAGGTATTGATGAAATATTACAATTTGCATTTTGCAAATTTTACAAAGGCTGTAACTGCGCCCTCTAACTGTGGAAAACGATCAAAATATACCAAATATTTAAAACGAATATTGGAAACGATGCAGTTATGCTAGAAATTTTGGTCGCGGAATGAAACAGTCTTGAAAATTCCATTGACAACAATAAGTTGACCCTACACCCAAGGTAGGTAAGGAATGGAACTGTTTTGTTTTAAGAGAAAATTGGAAATCTCTTTTTTAGTTTGTTACTAATGAAATATAATTCGCGTTTTCAAAGTAGTTTTAACTTATATCATTAGAAATCACTAAATATCGAAATTGCAAAACTTTTAACGAATGTTTCAAGTGATCTGTTTATGGTAGAAATTTCGGCGTGTAGAGTTCTGTTATGGAAGAAATTCCACTGACAGCAATGGTCTGCCCACTATTTTCAGAGGAGCGAGAGAAAAGCAACTTTTTAAATTTAAGAACTAAAAGACAAATACTTTTTATGTTTTATAATTACTAATAAAATACTACTCTATGCATTCCCCCCATCATACAGTAAAAATAAATAAATACCCCCTCAAGCATAAATAATACCCCCTTAGGTTTCTAGCAAAAATAGATTGTTTGCAATATTTATTTAAATATTTGGTATTTTCCAGCTTCTTCCGCCGCTAGAGGTCGCCTTTCGAGTTCTTATTTACCGCCTTTAGCACTCTCTGACACTGGAAATTGCAGCTGATGGGGATTCGAAAAACGTAAATATTAATATTTTTGTGGAAAAGACATTCGCCAACATACGGGATTGGAATCCCTCAACTCTCCAAAAATATGCTGGAGCATTCTAAGCTGTTGAACTAAATCCGGTGTTTTTCACAAAAAAATTTATTGATTTATAGACGTTTAAACGTCTACAGTTAATGATGAAAATATCAAATATTGTTTAAATCATTAATATTTTTTTATTGTCTGTGAAACTAAAAAGAAGGAAAAAAAATGTGTTTAGTTTATCTCTTAAAAATGTTTTATTTTCGCACCCTCCCTTTTGGCTAAGATGGCAAAACCTTGTTGTCGTTGTAAACTTTCTGACCATAACACCCTACTACCAAAATTTCAGATTTCCAGTGTAAATAGTTTGCTTGTATTATTCGTCTGAAATTTTAACATTTTCCATATTTTCCTATCGCTAGAGGGCGCTATTAAAGCTAATGAAAATTTTCAAAATTGCTAATCACAATATTTGTTCGACATATATGCAACCCAATAAGAATTTTTCATTTAGCTCTAAAAGTTAAAAAAATTGAGTGCCTATAGACGGACAGACAGGTGGAAAGACAGATGGACAGACAACAGTTAACAGAGGGACGGACAGACAACAGTTAACAGAGGGACGGACAGACAGACGAACAAATGCTGTCATAAGCAGACGATAAAGCGAAAATATTAGTTTCGTTTTTCAAACGAACCTTGAAAGAAATTATTTGTTGGTTTTCAGTTAGTTCATTTCACTTTTGCGTTTGCCGTCTTCTGATGGAGTTTCTCGGGAAAAAATATTCATTAAATTATTTCTTTGAGTGAAATTTTTACACCCAAGTGCCGCGCAGTGAGGCATTCGTAAATTATGACAGCTTTTACCAAAAAAAAATGGGTAGAAAAATATAAAACTATGACAACTGAGAAGTTTTAACTTGGTACACAAACTAACTCATAGGCTTTCGTCTCACGATATCACAAAACATGGCGTCCATAGATCACGTGACTCAATCAACCAATGGCAGTGAATCACCGAGATGGCCAGCCTCTAACTATACAAGACCTCTAGTCAGTAGTTTGTACAGTGGTGCAGCACAGTTCGCAACGCAGCTAGGATTAAAATAATATAATAAATAAATACCCCTTCAAGCACCTGCTTGCCAGAGAGTTTACAAATGTTTAATGTGACGGCCGTCATTCATGAGAATGGCAGTCAGACGTGGCACGACACTCTGCACAGCTTCGAAGAGGGTTTCAGCTGTAATTCCTGTCACGTGATGGCGAATAGCTTCTTTCAACATGGCCAATGACGTCGCCCGACCTCTGTACACCGCTACAGCGCCACCTGTCAGTGACAAAGGTAACTATTCTGGCAATAAAATTTTTCGTTATTAAAAAATATCCCATGTTTTTCTGTACATTTCTGTGAAAACCGCATCGTGCTACAGTCTACATTTTTCGAAATATTGCATTTTTACTTTCTCTGTTACTTTTGGATCACCCTGTACATCCCGTATCACTTCTGAATCCCACTGCTCTTCACGCAGTTGTCCATCAACCACATTCTTAATTCTGTTAAGAACAACCATGAAAGGAAACTATCTGGAGCACAAAATAGGCTGATACCCCTCTAGTTATCAGAAGATCTGCGATTAACCTTTTTAAAAATAGGTATAATAATACCTCTGATAATATTCTTAGGAATAATGCCTTCATCATTAAAGATATCAAGCATTTCCGTCAGCCACGTGATAACAGACACATTCCCAGCTTTAAACATTTCGATAGTAATTTCATCTAACCTTAGATAATCTCTGAGCGGCACTTTTTCGCACACAATGGGTTAAATGGCCAGGTCACAAGGACTCGGAAGTCTAAGAGAAAGGTTACGGGAGGAGACCCACTGGAACAGTTGATGGGAGACAGATGGTAGCCTTCCGTTAAGGCCATCCATCGTGTTATTTGCACCGTAGATCCTGAATATGAAATGGAATTATGTGACCTTCAGGCCGACCCAATTATTGCATCTAATAGAAAAACTGGAAAAGAATTGTTCAAACTTTTACCTAAAGAAAAATATCCAAAAATGAAAGATTTTGGAGTCCAATTAATTTCTATGTTCGGAAGTACATACATCTGCGAGCGCGCATATTCTGATATGAAATATATAAAATCAAGATACAGAAACTGCTTGAAAGACTCTACACTTGAACATATACTTCGGCTCGCAACAACAAATATCGATATGGGCGTAAAAGAAATTATTGTCAACAACTACCGCCACAATGCTCCAATTAAATTTATTAAATATTTGATAAGGTTTAGCAAATTTATATTAGAAGTAAATAATCACAGGATGAAATGATGAGCTGAAAAAGATTGATTTGTTCTTGCCATGAGTTGTATTCGAACCCATATTAGTCACGAATAGTTAAGCCAAATTATTTTTCCATGCCATGTAATAGAATATATAACTGATATCACACGTATTCAAAAATATGAAGTTTGAATATAAGTATCATCAGAGATTTCCAATTCTATTTGAACACTTTGCT
Organism: Ryuthela nishihirai; assembly: GCA_038380435.1. Taxonomy (NCBI): domain Eukaryota; kingdom Metazoa; phylum Arthropoda; class Arachnida; order Araneae; family Heptathelidae; genus Ryuthela; species Ryuthela nishihirai. The sequence goes on from JAWZYU010000002.1 coordinate 99,389,000, forward strand.
TCTATTGGCATCGTCAAATTCTACATTGGACGAAGTCTTCCACTGTAAATGGCTTCAGCCTTTAGTGGTGAGGGAAAGGGAATTTCGCCCATGTCTGCGATAAGGGGGCTGTTTGATATTGTCGGCATTCCCTCTCTCAATAAACATAGTTTATTTAAACATCGCACTAACCATTTACTCTCCATAGGTAGTTGCAATGTGAAGACTCTGAACAGATATTATCTTCTTGATGTCTTCACACAAGAATTCCACCATTATAATTTAGATATTCTCAGCTTACAAGACACCAGATGGACAGAAAAAGGTCAGATCCTTAAAAATAATCTTAAAATCCTCTTTTAAGGGTGGGACGACAATAAGCATCACCGAGGCGTAGGTCTGGCTCTCAGCAGACACGCTAGTGATGCTCTTCTAGGATATGAATGCATTAATGAAAGGTTTCTTACAGCAAAATTTCAGACAACCGTTAAAGACTTGAATGTTATCTGCTGATATCCTCCCCCCCCCTTGAGGATGCGGACGAGGATGAAAAGGATAGGTTTTACGGACAACTTCAGAATATTTTCGATTCTGTCAAAAAAGGAGATATTACCCTTGTTCTAGGTGACTTCAATACCAAAGTTGTTACTGACTCTGCCCTTTGGTGAGGAGTAATAGTTCCTTTTGGTATTGTTAGCTGCAATGGCAATGGGCAACGTTTCGTATAGGTAAGTAAACTCAATGGATTCAGAATAACTAACACTTATTACAAACACCGCGACATACATAAGTCCACATGGGTTTCAGCCTATGGGCTGCATAAGAATATGATTGATTATATATTAATTAACAGCAAATGGACTAGTTCTGTTAGGAATACCAGGTCATATAGAGGAGCTGATATTGGATCTGACCATTAACTTGTTAAAAGTGTCTTACAACTTAAACTTAAAAAGTGTTGTTCTAGGGTTAAAAAATTTTCTTTTAATACTGATGCTCTGAAAGACCGAGTTATAGCCAAAGCTTACCATGATAGGTTACTTAGTCATTATGACAGTCATAGTATGCATACTATTGAAGTTGAGGAAGAATGGGATCATTTTAAACAGTCTTTTTTGGACATTAACAGTACTCTTTAAGGAAAAAAGGATCAGAGGAGGCAGAATTATCTGAGTGATAAGGCACTTGAGATTATATCGGAAACAAACAACTGCAGGAATTTCCTTAATCAATACCCTACTAGTAATAATAGAAAGCACTACAGAGAACGTAATAAACGTGTAGAGGATGAGTTAGCTGCTGATAAGAATCTTTGGCTTGATGGTTTGGCTGACAAAGCCGAGGAAGCAGTTAGACAGCACAACAGCAGAGAGCTGCACCAGATAATTAATGTTTTGTGTGGTAGAAAACGGACAGGTATACAGGGATTGAAGGATAAACAAGGTAAGTTTATAGAAGGGAGGATTCTGTCATGGCTAGGTGGGCTGAGCATTTCAGTGATGTTCTAAACAATGTAGTTAGTTCTACTCCCATTGTTTGCAATGATGCTAGATGCATTGGTGGCTTTAATGTTGGCCCTATAACACAATCTAAAGTTATTTTGACTGTTTCTATACTTAAACTTCATAAATCCCCAAACGTAGATGACATTACTACTGAAATGCTTAGAGCTCGGATGTTTCGGTTGCCACTTGGATGACTGAAATTTTGAGTATCTTTTTTGATAAAGGCATGGTCCCTAAGGGTTTTACGAGAGCTATTTTTTATATTTTCAAGTAATTTCAAATAATTCAAAGGAGCTATATTTTTAAAAAATGTGATCGCAGTTCTTGTGGTAACTATAGGGATATCAGCCTACTATCTGTTCCAGGTAAGGTCCTTTACATGATTGTGCTTAATAGAATTAATAATCTGGTTGACAGTCAGTTGCGTGATGAGCAATGTGGATTCAGAAGTGGTAGGGGATGTGTGGATCAGATATTTTCATTTAGGAAGATTCTTGAAAAACGTTTAGAGTTTCAGAAACTTTGCTTGCTAGCTTTGTTGATTTCAAAAAGGCTTTTGACTCTGTTGATCGTCATAATTTGTGGTTGATTGTGACATCATATGGTATACCAGACAAGTTAATTAACATAATGAAGGCTCTCTATAATAGTAATGAGTCGTGTATGAGAGTTGGTAAGGCTTGTAGCAATTGGTTTAGCATTACTTCTGGTGTTCGACAAGGGTGCATTTTGTATCCTTTTCACTTTAGTTTGGTTATTAATTATGCTAAGCAAAATTCACTGCAAGGGAAAGATTTTGGCCTTGAATGGTCTGGAGATACGAAAATTTCTGATTTATATTATGCGGATGATTTAGCCCTTTTGGCAAATGATGTTGATGAGATGAACTCTTTCATTCGAGCTGTTGATGAGACTGGTAATTGAGTAGGTTTAGTTATAAACAGAGAGAAAACTAAAGTGTGGAAAATTGGTCAGGCAGGCTGTGATTCAATTAATCTGAATGGTTGCAGTCTTGAGTAGGTGTCACAGTTTAATTACCTTGGGAGCTATGTAACAAATACCGGTGATGTGCAGCATGAGATTAACGGACGAATATGGATTGCTGCCGGGACTTTTAAGAATCTATGGAGAGTGTTGAGAAATAGGCGTATACACCTGAAGACTAAAATTAGACTGTATAGTACTTTGGTTCTTTCTAGGGTTAGTTATGGTAGTGAAACCTGGACGCTGTGTACACAAGGTAAGAGGTAACTAGATGCTTTTGATTGTAGATGCTTACGTAGTATTTTGGTTATTAGGTGGTTCAACTTTGTAACTAATGATGAGGTTAGGCAAAGGAGTCTGCAACCTCCTTTAAGCAGCATAATATGAAGAGAGAGACTCCGCTGGTTTGGCCATGTTGCCGGTATGGATAATTATAGATTGGCGAATACGGTTATGAACAGTGTGCCTAAAGGCTTTAGAAAGAGGGGGAAACCTAAGATGCAGTGGGCAGACAATGTCAAACAGGACCTTGTTAGAACTGGTGTGCAGTGGCCGGATGCAGCAGATGTAGCTCAGGACAGACTTGCTTGGAGAACTAAATTGCACGGTCTGGTTCGACCTCCGTAGCCAATGGCTTCTTTAGGAATATCGTGAGGATGATTATGTCGATAAGCAAAATGGAAAAATAAACAAAATAAATTTCAGGTTTCAAACAACTTTATTTTTAACATGTATATTTATGATAATATTTTTTCAGATAATTTTACTTCATCCACTATAATAATAAACTAACGTTTTAAAGCAGTCTGGTGGCCAGATCGTCAAATCCAACTAAAAATTTGTAATGTTTATTTAACCGATTATGAGAATATTGGTGTTTGTTGAATGACTACTTCATCCTAACCTTAAACAGTTCGAACGTTAGCGTTGTCACAACATTCGAAATTTCGAACCATGGTATCGATGAATTTTTGAACTTAGGTGCATAAAATGATAGAAAGATTGAATAATAATTACATATACAGCTAACCCCCGTTCATCGCGACCCCGGCGAGTGCGGATTCGTTATATCGCGATCTTTTTTTTTTTGTCTCGTCACTTGTGTGGCTTTGAAACATGCGAGGAAAAGTCAAAATCAAAATAAATGTTTGCACGTGCGTGCTAACTTTCTTTCTCGCTCAATCACGTCATACACATGTACATAACGTAAAGTGACGAGCGTGGGCAAGACTAAAGAACGCCGTACGCCGGTGCCTGGTACGGTTGAGCCAGTGCATCATTTGGGTCTATCCTTCAGTGGAATCTTAGCTGCAGTGTCAAACGCACTCTAATTAAAATGATTACATATTTTTTTATCCCTTTGTAATTTTTAAAATGTCAAAAAGACAATGTGAAAAATCGGTTAAGAAAATTCGCAATGTAGTGACTTTAGAATAGAAACTAAAAATTATAGAAAGGATAGAAAGTGGCGGTGAATTTACAGTTGTAGGAAGGGATTTCAAATTCCCCGAGTCTACAGTGCGATCAGTTGTGCAACAAAAAGACAAAATTGAAAAGGCTGGCGAAAGTGTTACTCCAATTACAGCGACGAAAGTTTCACGAACCAGAAGTTTCTTGATGACAGAAATGGAAAATTTATTAAGCAAATGGATAGAGGACCTAAATCAACACCACATGCCTGTGAGTACCCAAATCATAATGAATAAATCACTTAGAATTTGGGATCATTTAAAATCTCTACATGGAGGAGAAGAAGTTTTTAAAGCAAGTTTAGAAAACGATCAAACTTGCATAGCCTTAAAATGATTGGCGAATCGGCTAGTGCAGACGTAGAATCAGCTGAAAAATATCCAATAGAGTTTCGTGAAATTGTGGAAAGGGGAAATTATCCACCAAATTTAATTTTAATGTAGATGAGACGGGACTCGATTGGAAACGAATGCCAACACGTACGTTTATTTCCGCAGAGGAGAAGACTGCTTCTGGATTTAAAGCAGCCAAGGATCGTCTAACTCTTCTTCTCGGCGGAAATGCATCCGGAGAATTAAAATTGAAACCATTGTTGATTTATCAATCAGAAACTCCTCGTGCCATGAAAGGGTATTCTAAACACAATTTACCAGTTTTTTGGTGAAGTAACCCTAAGGCTTGGATGACACAAAATTTATTTATGGACTGGTTTTAAACTTGTTTCTGCCCAGCAATAGAAAAATATTGCGAGAATATTGGAGTTGAACCTCGAGCTCTTTTGGTGTTGGACAATGCGCCGTGACATCCTGTGGAACTTGAGACTCTGTGCACTGATTTTCCCGTTCAAGTGATATTCTTACCTACGAATACCACTTCCATCTTACAGCCTATGGATCAAGGCGCAATAGCAGCATTCAAAGATTATTATTTAAGAAAAACGATGCGCCAACTCATTGAAGAAACTGATGGAGGTGGTAGAGATGCCATGCGGGTTTGATGGAAACAATTTAATATTATGAAAGCTATCAGAAACTTCGACGAAGCGTGGAACGAAGTCACCCAGTCGTGTATGAAGGGTGTTTGTAAATGGTTTCTCAGAGAAATTGTTGAAGATCACATCAATTATGAAAATGATATTCAAAATATCATCGAAGAGATTAGTCTTATAGCCACTTACGGAGTCGTCGAAGGTATTGATGTAGATGATATTCAGACTTTGTTAAAATCACACGGCGAACCCTTAACTAATGAAGAGCTGCAAGAAATGGACTGCCATACTATTTCCCAAGAAAACGACGTCTCGAAACCTGTTCCCGTGCGAAAGTTAAGTGTTAAAATCATTGAAAAGGCCCTTTCTCTTCACAATCAATGCATGGAGTTGTTGGATGAAAACGACGAAGATTACGAGCGAGTGGATTATTTGACGGATTATTTGACAGTTATCGGCAAATTTTGCATAATAAACGTAGAGAGGCCAAACAAGGGAATCTAGATTCCTTTTTTGCAACGCGGAACAAAATGAATGAATTATGTTATGCATGACATTTTTTTGTTATTAATAATATTTATTTTATTAATAAAGTGTTTTTTCGAATTTTGAAATGATTTTTTTTAAATCCCCCGTTGATCGCGAAATTTCGCTTATCGCGACCATGTCCAGAACGTATCCTTCGCGATGAACGGGGGTTACCTGTAAAGGAAAGTGTTCTGTGAAATACTTGCCGGAATAGAGGCCTCAGTTGACTAAGAGTCGAAAATTGTAACTGGAAAATGTATTTTACTAGATTATCAGGAGATTAGTTTTCATTGAATGGCAACTTGATTAATTGATCAGTTTTACGACTTTACAATTTTTATTTTAAACTCCGCTTTAGCAGAGACGTTTCTCGAAACCACACCAGATAATTGAAAACTGCATCGATTAAACGAAAAAAATAAAACTTCAATCCGTTTGTTTAAATTTTATACAGGTAGCTTTTATCAACAATGAAAAGCTAACAATCTTAGCACAAAAGTAAAAATCGAAAATATTATTTTATATATATGTTTTACACAATATTGAAGTCTCATCACGAATACTTTAGCGATTTATTTTTCCATGCTATCTAATAGAATATGTAACTGTCAAACTTATTCAAAAAAACAAGGTGTGAATAAAAGTGTTTTTACGGAGTTTCAATTATATTTGGATATTTGGGAATCGAGCGTGAATTCGAAATAAATAAACGAACTATAAATAAATAAATAATTACCCCCTCAACTATAAAGTAACCGATTTAATAACTGAGGTAACGAATTTGCACAAGTCATAAACAATTTCTTAACTGATCACACAAAACACCAATATGCTATCAATCAGTATAAAATTATCCTGCTAATCACAAATATCAGATTTTCCTTTAAAAAAGCCCATTTTTCTGCGATACAAATAAATTGCTATTTTAATTGAAACTGAAAACTTTCTTACCAGAAATAATTGTGAATTTTGAAAACTCCAATTCATTCTAATTTCCTAAAATTCAGTTAAACAAAGATCAAAGATCATAAATGACGAAACGGAGTCCCAGTCAAAAGACTATACCTCCTTCATATAAGTTAGCCGCAGGCACATGACAAGAATAAAAAAAAAATAAGGCAGCATAAGCTGCGGCAGAGACTGCCCATGATGAAATTAAATAAGGGGAAGACAGGAAAAGTTTAAAATTTTGAAGTAAAAAGAGAAAAGGGCCGAAACAATAAGTAAGTATAGGAAAGGGCCTAGAAAGTGAAATCGGACCTCGCAGTAGGCTACCGCGAAATCATACGCTTCAGCGAGCGAATTTAACAGTAGTAAGGGAAATACGAAAAGAAGTGAAGAGGGGAAAAGAAAGTAAGGAGAGAAAAGCATCAGTACAACACTCGGAAAAGCCACAAAAACAACAGAAAGGCATCAAAATTGAACAGCACTAAACAGCAGAAATCCAAATAGCCAATTAAAAGTTATCCTTTACAGCAGTGTAGTTGCTTTGTACATCTTGCAAAAGTTATTTAGTCAGCACAATGCACACAAAGAAGTACTTTGTCCAGTGTGATATCGATGCAAATTTCACAATCCGCATATAGCAGTTACGAATCGCTATGATCTTGGTCGATCCTGTTGCGAAGAGATTCAATACCATGATTTTTAAAAAAGGGTAGGTAATGGGCACATTTTTCCAGGATGATTCGCGGCTGTTGTTCACCAAAGTATTCAGTTATCAGATGGTAGAATTTTCTGAAACCAGGTTTAAGTTTTTGGTTAGGCGTCATGGTATGTCGCAGAGGCAGGATATGAACAGGGGTGTCTTTTAATTGATTGACTTCGCAGGAAGCACTGTACATCAAAAAGTCTTTCATTGCTTCCGCAACTTCATCTCTTGCAAAAATCTCTCTGGCATTTCCAAAGATAATAGAGTACATTTTCTTCGGTTTTCTTTGTTTGTGCGATAGAGATCTGAACAGTTCACTACTTTGTTCATTATCTTGCGAGTTGAGGGAATCTTCGGAATTGAAGTCCATAATTAACGGTCGAGGCGAAGGGATGGATTCAAAAGAATCTGAGGTTCTTTCATCGATAGTGGGATCAACACCTGTGAGGGGGGTGGAAATAATCATCATATTAGGGTTCAGAGTAGCTGAAACTTCAGACTTCTCCGTATTGGTGTCTCCGGTAGGTGAAGGAATTGGAGTGATGTTTTCTTCGTCAGGTTGGGGCATCTATTGACAGAAGAAGCAGGTTTGAAGATTGGGCAGGAATTTGCAAAGTGTCCAGGAGATTTGCATCGTCGACACAATTGTATAATGCCAGGATAAAAAATCGTGGCATTAAATCCGGCAATGGAGATGTAGTTAGGAATATGTTTATCCAAGTCGATCGTCAGGATCCTGGTACCTGTTTCGATGGATGTAAATTTCTCTTCCGAGTAGTATTCGTAAGAAATATTTCTCATCATCATCATCATCATCATCATCATCATCATCATCATCATCATCATCATCATCATCATCATCATCATCATCATCATCATCATCATCATCATCATCATCAAGCAGCCATGGGCTACGGAGGTCCAACCAGACCACGCAGTTCAATTCTCCAAGCATATCTGTCCTGAGCTACATCTGCTGCATCCGGCCATTGTACACCAATTCTAACAAGGTCCTGTTTGACATTGTCAGCCCACCGCATCCTAGGTCTCCCCCTCCTTCTGAGGCCTCTAGGCACACTGTTCATAACCCTATTCGCCAATCTATAATTATCCATACGGGCAACATGGCCAAACCAACGGAGTCTCTCTCTGCACAATATGCTGCTTAAAGGAGGTTGCAGACTCCTTTGCCTAACCTCATCATTAGTTACAAAGTTAAACCACCTAATACCCAAGATACTGCCTAAGCAACTAGAATCAAAAGCATCGTTTCCTGTAATCTTGTTTACACAGCGTCCACGTTTCACTACCATAACTAACCCTAGAAAGAACCAAACTATTATAGAGTCTAATTTTAGTCTTTAGGTGTAAATGCCTATTTCTCCACAATCTCCATAGATTCTTAAATGTCCCAGCAGCAATACCTATTCGTCTGTTAATCTCATGCTGCACATCACCAGTATCAGTTACATAGCTCCCAAGGTAATTAAACTGTGACACCTGCTCAAGATTGCAACCATTCAGATTAACTGAATCACAACCTGCCTGACCAATTTTCATCACTTTAGTTTTCTCTCTGTTTATAACCAAACCTACTCTACTACCAGTCTCATCAACAGCTCGAATGAAAGAGTTCATCTCATCAACATCATTTGCCAAAAGGGCTAAATCATCAGCATAATCTAAATCAGAAATGTTCGTATCTCCAGCCCATTTAAGGCCAAAATCTTTCCCTTGAAGTGAATTTCGCATAACATAATCAACAACCAAACTAAAGAGAAAAGGAGACAAAATGCACCCTTGGCGAACACCAGAAATTCTAACTAGGCCAAATTTTGAGAGTTCGTCGGTAATTTCTTCATTAGTAATGAAGAAAGGCAGTTTGGATATTAATACTCGTTTAGTAGAGGAGCCAAGATAGTGGAAAGAAATATCCTTACCATTTATTGAAACAGAAGAAATCTGAGATAACTTTACACTTGCCTCAAGTGAAGAAAGGGTTATAATCGCTACAGAGCGTGAGATCTCCTGCGCCACTTGGATAATATTTTCATCGTTGAAATAAGCTTGAAGTTTGCAGAGAATATCACGAATGTTGGTGTCTTGAAGAAAAAAATCTAAAAGAGTTCTGAAGTCGGGAATCCAAAACCACTGACATGATGAGATAGAAGTAGTCTCTTAAAGACTGTTATATTAGAGAGGAAACAAAAGCTTTGAATCCTCAAATCGAAGAAATCACAAAACGTGGCGCAAAACAAAGAGATCGCACTTTACCGTATATTTCCGCTGATCGATGCTAATCGATCGACGGTTGCCGCAGCTCGGAGATTCAAACGCCGTCGACGGAGACGATGAAACGTGACTGCACTGATCGCTCTTTACCGTAATCTCTTCAGTAAAACAGTAATTGCTCTTTCACCTATTAAGTTTAGAATTTATAATTTTGCTGCTTGGTCTGTTTTTTACAAAAAAAAATCTAAAGGGGGTAACTAAGAAATCACAATTAATTGCGGAAAATGAAGATTAATATTAGATATTTTGCTACTAAATTATTTTCTTGTTATAATCAATTTTAGAGACTCTGAATAATGTTTTCGTTAGCACATATAAAATCTTATCTGGATATTTCACTTTCTATAGAATTAGCATTTAAATAGAATTTTGAAATGCCAAGTTTTCAAAACGTCCGATAGGTGGCAGCATTAACCAATCAAATAATTTCCCTTTCGATTTTGCAAGATATTTCCACATAGTAACAGAATACACAATGTCTTTTCTGCAAGCTATAAACCTCGTAGCAGAAAAATATTTTCAAGGGGTAGGCAAGAAAAATTTAAAAACTGATGGTAGAAGAAAATGATCCTCAAAGTACTGAGTAAAAATATCAACATACTCTTGGTAAACTGTATAAAATGATATATACTACACTACAGCTTAGTAACAAATAAAAACTCAGAAACTGAAATCATTTATATTTCATACTCAGAATTTCTAGGGAGGGGAAGCGACATTGGAATTATTATTCCCCTCGCTATATCCTAGATACTAGATGATCTAACACAAGTTATTACGATATTTTACATTCTTTGAATCGAAGTGGAAATTATTTTGACCTCATGCGGTCCATAGAGGCGAAACATGTGCAATAGAGTATCCTTGTACCCTGAATCTTCGTGACCTGGCCATTTAGCCCATTGTGTGGAAAAAAATGTGCCGCTCAGAGGTAAAACAACCCCAACGCTAAAGAACAAAATTTATAGCCTTCATGGGAGGCTGCCATCTGTCACCTAAAAGAGGTATAGTGGATATCCTCCTTCTAACTTTCTCTGAGCCTTTGGGGACTTTGTGACCTGGCGATTTAGTCCATCGTGTGGAAAGAAGTGACCTTCAGAGGTAAAATATTCCAACGTTAAAGAAGACACAGAATAGACTTGAAGGGAGGCTACCATCTGTCTCCTAAATGTTATACAGTGGATATCCTTCTCCAACTTTCTCTGAGCCTTTCGGGTCCTTGTGGCCTGGCGATTTTGTCCATCGTGTGGAAAAAGTGACCTTCAGAGGTAAAATATTCCAAAGTTAAAGAAGACGCTGAATAGACTTGAAGGGAGGCTACCATCTGTCTCCTAAATGTTATACAGTGGATATCCTTCTCCAACTTTCTCTGAGCCTTTCGGGTCCTTGTGACCTGGCGATTTTGTCGATCGTGTGGAAAAAAGTGACCTTCAGAGGTAAAATATTCCAACGTTAAAGAACACGCTGGATAGCTTTAACGGGAGGCTACCATCTGTCTCCTATAAAAATGTCCAGTAGATATACTACCCGTAACTTTCTTTGAGTCTTTGGGGTCTTGTGACCTGGTCATTTAGCCTATTGTGTGAAAAAGCTGACCTTCAGAGGTAAAATATTCTAACGTTAAAAAGCACTCCGTAAATTGCATAAAATTTGACGTGACACGATCTGGCAGCCGCCGTGTCATGTGACACGACGGTTGCCAGATCACAAATTTCTAAAAAAAACGGTGCCAGATATTTTTTCTGAACTCTGTAATCAACCACAGCGTTCGGATATTTTTTGGAGCGACTGTACACGAAGGTTGCCAGATCACTGATTTGTAAAAAAATCGTTATAAGATTTTTTTTCTTAATTCTGTAATCAACAATAGTGTTCGGATACTTTTTTCAGCGACTGTACTCTCACAATCTCTAGATGTACTTTCCTGTACCAACATGACGATGATCCCATCCATAAAGCGATTACATTAGGGAATGGTTTGATGAGAGGGATGTTGAAGAACTTGACTGGCCTGCACAGAGCCCTGATCTCAACCCCATTGAACCCTTTTTGGATGAATTGGAACTCCGACTGCGAGTCAGGGCGACCTGCCAGACATCAGTGTCCGGTATCACTAATCCTCTTGTGGCATTCATTTTAACTTCATCTTTCGAACTCCTAAGTGATTTAGGAGCGGGTTTTGCTCAGTCGGTAGCGCTCCAGGCTCGTACTTTACAGTTCCCAGGTTCGAGTCCCAGCTGGGTCAGCTTTGAAATTTATTTCCGCAAAATTCCCCGCCCTGCCCACGGTCAGTAGGGGACACCGATGGGCTTGGAAAGGCCGCCGTCCGTCTGATGGGACGTTAACCCATGGCCACGTGTGCAGGAGAGCCATACCCTGTGCACGTTAAAGAAAACGCTGGATGGCTTTAACGGGAGGCTACCATCTGTCTTCCAACAACCTTTCCAGTGGGTCCCCTAAACCAACCTTCTCTCAGCCTTCGGGGTCCTTGTGACCTGGCCATTTAGACCATGGTGTGCAAAAAAGTGCCGCTCAGAGGTGAAACAACCCAACATTAAGCGACTTAATTCTCGTCGCGTGCTACATGTCGAGTGTCACGTACTCTCACAATCCCTACATACATATATACAAAATCTTCATGCATTCATGAGCTACGAAGGTCAAACCAGAGTGGATAATCGTTTTCTCCAAATGCGTCTGTTCTTGTCTGCATCTGCTGCATCTCGTCAATATAGACCAATTCTAACAGCCGAACACAAGCCTAAAATCAACAAGATGAACTCCAAGCATCGGTTGAAGTTGTGTAAAGCATGATGCCAATGGACTCGAGCACTGGAACAGCGTTCTCTGGAGTGATGAATCACGCCTCACCATCTGGCAGTCTGACGGACGAGTCTGGGTGTGGAATAAAGAATAAAACATATAAAGAATAATGTCATGAATCAATTAGACGTCTTATATACGCCGATAAATTCAATGGCAAATAAAGTTATAAATTTTAGGTTGCAACAACTTTATTGTTAACATGTACATTTATGATAAATTTTATTTCAGATATTTTCACCTTATCCACTATAATAATATGCTAACATTTTAAAGCAATCTGGTGGCCAGATCGTCAAATCAAATTATAAATCGAAATGTAATTTTAACCAATTATGAGAAGATTGGTTTTGGTTGAATGGCAACTTTACCCTCTCATTAAACAGTTCGTAAATTGTCGTTTTGCGCAACGTTCTAAATTTCGAACCATGGTACCGATGACTTCTTTTAACTTAGGTGCATCGAATGACAGAAACATGGAATTATATATAGGAAAGTGTGTTATGAAACACTTGCCGGAATAGATGCCTCAGTTGGCTAAGTGTCGAAATTCGTAACTGAAATATTGCATTTTACTAGATTGTCAGAAGATTAGTTTTCATTGAGTGGCAACTTGATAGAATGGTCACAGTACGACTTTACAATTTTTTATTTCAATCTCCGCTTCCGCAGAGATCTTCCTCGAACCAAAGGCAGCAAACCGATGTCCTGTCGATTAAACGAAAAAAATTTCACTTCTACACCTTTGCCTAAAGTTCATACAGGTAGCTCTTGTTAACTCTGAAAAGCTAACAAACTTAACAAAAGTAACAATTGAGAATATTATTTTTCTCCTTTCCATGTTATGTAATGTCTTTCTATTTATGTATTCCATGCCATGTAATAGACTATATAACTGATATCACACGTATTCAAAAACACAAAGTGTGAATAAATATATTTTTGCAAATTTTCAGTTCTATTTGGATATTTGGCAATCAAGCGTAAATTCGAAATAAATAAACTATAAATTAACTGATTTATTAACTAAGGTAATAAAATTGCATAAATCATCAACAATTTCTTAACAAATCACACAAAACACTAATATGCTATCAATCAGAATAAACTAACTAACTGCTAACCTCATAGTTCCTGTGAACGGTTCTATAATTGCATTCTCGACAATTCTGCACTCCGAACATGATGGCAACAGTTCGGTGAAGACCCTTTCCTCTACCAACATGACGACGTTCCCGTCCACAAAGCGAGGACCATGCGGGAATGGTTTCATGAGAGGGATGTCGAAGAACTTGACTGGTCTGCACAGATCCTGGATCTCAACACCATGGAACACTTTTGGGAAGAATTGGAACTCGGTCTGCGAGCCAGGCCGACCTGCCAGACATCAGTAACCAGCATCGCTAATGCTCTTGTGGCATTCATTACAACTTCATCTTTCGAACTCCTAAGTGACTTAAATCTCATCCTGTGCTACATTTCTAGTGTCACGTACTGTCCCCTCCGGAGTGGGACCTCCTTGACGAGGGGTGGGGGGGGGGCTTACGCTGCCTCTGAGAAGTTGGGTTCGGATCGCTGTGACTCTGGAGTTCATGATATCTTGTGGCCGCCGGTGGAGGGGACCTGTTGGGGGCTGGCGGACTGGTTTTGAGGGAAAGCCGGTCCAGTTGGCTTATTGACTTGTCCCCAGCAAAAGCTGGGGATTGCAGCCTCGGTTTAGGAGCCGTTCTAGAGTCCTGCGGGGTGAATTTGGGGAACCCTGTCTTGTGTGGGCACATCGAGTAGTACCGCGGACTGAGCTGTGCACCTCTTCGTGCACTATCATGTGGGCCCTTCGATGCGGTTTCAGTGATATCGTGGGTCGGATGATTGTTCACTGGGAGGCGTCGGCCCGTTCACAATGGGGAGGTAGAAGTTGGAGGCTCGCGACAGGGCTTGGCTAACCTGGTTGACGGGCTTATCGATGGAACAGCCAAACTGAGAGTCCCACAGAATCTGTTTTGGCTCAACGGATAGCTTTCGTAGTGGAGGAACTTGGGTTCCTCTGAGAAGGTTCGGGTGCTCTGAGAAGGTCCTGGTTCGGGTGCTGCAGTGATGTAAGCTCCGGTAGGCTAACGGCTTTGTCGGCGTCGTTGGATGGCCGCTGACCGGCTTTGGAAGGACTCTGGTTCTGTGTTCCCCGACGTGGCCTCGGCACGGTTAAGGCCGAGACGGCGAGTGGACTGTGATTGCCCGGCTCGATGAAGAGGACGAAGTTGAAGGTCATGCTGAAAGGATTGGGGACCCGATTACGTGTGGCTTATCGATGGAAGTACCCAGGAACTCCCTACTGCGGAAGACTAAAAAAGTAAGGACTTCTATATAAGTTTGGCATCAAAATTCAAAAGATAACATCTGAAATATTTTGGCAGATATTTGGACAAAATCCAGTGAGTGATCGGCATATTCCTAGGCTCTGTTCCTAAAATAATTAAAAGATCCCTCTCACTGTACCTCAATGATTATTTCGACAGACAGGCTAAAAATCCCGAGCAGTGTTTCTCTCTTCACGAGGACTTCTCCAGCAGTAAGGCAGAACAAAGCAGCAAGATCTAACAGGCAGGATCCTAGTTTGAAGATTGGGGTTTCAGTGGCAATTCACTCAAGTGGATATGCACTCAGAGTACTGCGGTGCACCGGGATTGTCAGGTATAATATGTTGTCACGTACTCTCACAATCCCTACATATATACATACAAAACTTCATGCATTCATGAGCTACGAAGGTCAAACCAGAGTGGATAATGGTTTTCTCCAAACATGTATATTCTTGTCTACACCTGCTGCATCTCGTCAATATAGACCAATTCTAACAGTCGAACAGAAGCCTAAAATCAACAAGATGAACTCCAAGCGTCGGTTGCAGTGGTGTAAAGCAGGGTGCCAATGGACTCGAGCACTGGAACAGCGTTCTCTGGAGTGATGAATCACGCCTCACCATCTGGCAGTCTGACGGACGAGTCTGGGTGTGGAGGATGCCAGGTGAACTCTATCTGCCTGACTGTCGTATGCCAGCTGTGAAGTTTGGTGGATGAAACTTCATCGTCTGGGGCTCTTTTTCTTCATTAAACCTGAACAGTTTTCTGCATCTATGAAAAATGAAATTACCTTTTTCATTCTTTGAGAGAGCAAGAAATTATTCCTTGAAGTTAAAAAGTGATCACCCCACTATCAGAAATACTTGGACACTAACTGTAAAAAAATTGTAACCGTTATGGAGATGCGTCATGAGCCAACAGGAGGCAAGAATTAAGAGAGGGATCCATATTGACCTAGAGCGCATTGGAGGAGGGAGGGCTGGAAAGAGAGCTGCCGCCACAAGTTACGTGAGGGGAACTTTTATACACAGGGCTCAACTTTGTGTCATTTTTAGTTAGAGCAGTGGTTATCAAACTTTTATAATGGAATCGAAGTTTAACTATGGAAATGTGTATGAAAGTGGCGTACCCCTTGTATACATAGATAAAACTATAGTTATAGTAAAACAATGGGAATAAAATAAAACATATATAAGTCAGTGGTTCTCAACCTTTTATGCTTCACTTACTCCCTGGAAATGTGTATGTATCTGGCGTACCCCTTTCATCGATAGATAAAACTACTTTATAGTATAACAATGGGAATAAAATAAGACATATATATCAGTGGTTCTCAATCTTTTATGCTTCACGTACCCCCTGGAAATGTGTATGTAACTGGCGTACCCCTTGTATAGGTAGATAAATCTACATTTATAATATGGCAATGGGAATAAAATGAAACATATATATAAATATATAACACTGTCTAGCGACTTTCAAACTCTCACTGCGAACCCTAAAATATTCCACGTTGAGAACCCCTGCTATAATCTATAAAGCGATCACCCGAAAATCGGTGGATGTTGGACTTTAACTGTCAAAAATTCGGGACCGTTAGGGAGATGCGTCGCGAGCCACCAGGAGAGGCAAAAGTTAAGAGAGGAATCATATTAACGGGGAGCGCATGGAACGGAGGCAGAGCTGAAAAGTAAGCTGCCGCCACGAGGTGCGGGAGGGAACGTTTAGACACAAGACTCATCGTTGTGTCATTATGAGTTAGAGAAACAAAAAAGTATACAACGGAAAATTATGAGGAAAATACTATTGCGATAAAAACAATTGGCGGCAGTTTCCATAGAAGACGTTCGGAATTATTTACGATTATTTTATAAACGTTTATTATTTTTAATTTTTAGCAGTAAACCTAACTAATAGTGAAAGAATTAGAGTCATGTATCAATAATATAAAAATAAATATCGATAATAAAGAACAAAGTAACGAATCTATTAGACGTCTTATATAAGCCGATAAATTCAATGGGAAATAAAGTTATAAATTTTAGGTTGCAACAACTTTATTGTTAACATGTATATTTACGATAAATTTTATTTCAGATATTTTTACCTTATGCACTATAATAATATTCCAACATGTTAAAGCAATCTGGTGGCCAGATCGTCAAATCAAATTATAAAACGAAATGTATTTTTAACCAATTATGAGAAGATTGGTTTTGGTTGAATGGCAACTTCACTCTCTCATTAAACAGTTCGTAAATTGTCGTTTTGCACAACGTTCTAAATTTCGAACCTGGTACAGTCGCTCAAAAAAGTATCCGAACACTATAGTTGATTGCAGAATTCAGAAAAAATATCTGGCAACGATTTTTTTAGAATTAGTGATCTGACAACCTTCGTGTCACGTGACACGAAGGTTGCCAGATCACTAATTCTAAAAAAATCGTTGCCAGATATTTTTTCTGAATTCTGCAATCAACTATAGTGTTCGGATACTTTTTTGAGCGACTGTACCAATGACTTCTTTTAAGTTAGAAGCATCGAATGACAGAAACATGGAATTATATATACGAAAGTGTGTTATGAAACACTTGCTGGATAGATGCCTCAGTTGGGTAAGTGTCGAAATTCGTAACTGAAATATTGCATTTTACTAGATTGTCAGAAGATTAGTTTTAATTGAGTGGCAACTTGATAGAACGGACACAGTTACGACTTTATGATTTTTTATTTCAATCTCCGCTTTAGCAGAGATCTTCCTGGAACTCAATATAAGCGATGGAATGCATGTCGATTAAACGAAAAAAATTACTGTTCTATACCTTTGTCTAAGGTTCGTACAGGTAGCTCTTGTTAACTCTTAAAAGCTAACAAACTTAACAAAAGTAACAATAGAGAATATTATTTTTCTCCATTTTTATGTCATATTTTTTACAAAAACATTGAAGTCTCATCACGAATAATTTAGCTGAATTATTATTCCATACCATGTAATAGACTATATAACTGATATCACACATATTCAAAAACACAAAGTGTGAATAAATGTATTTTTACAAATTTTCAATTCTATTTGTTTATTTGGAAATCGAGTGTGAATTCAAAATAAATCAACAAACTATAAATGAACTTAATTAATAACACGGCAATAAAATTACATAAATCATAAACAATTTCTTAACAAATCACACAAGACACTAATATGCTATCAATCAGTATAAACTAACTGCTAACCTCATAATTCCTGTGAACGGTCCTATAATGGCATTCTCGACAATTCTGCACTCCGAACATGATGACAACAGTTCGGTGAAGACCCTTTCCTCTACCAACATGACGACGTTCCCGTCCACAAAGCGAGGACCATGCGGGAATGGTTTCATGAGAGGGATGTCGAAGAACTTGACTGATCTGCACAGATCCTGGATCTCAACACCATGGAACACTTTTGCGAGGAATTGGCACTCCGACTGCGAGCCAGGCCGACATACCAGACATCAGTGACCGGCATCGCTAATGCTCTTGTGGCAGAAAAGCAGACAATTCTAGCAGCAACGTACCAAAATCTAGTGGAAAGCATTTCCCGCAGACTGGGGGGTTGTGGTAGCAACAAATATTGTACCAACGAGATATTAATTCCTTTCGTATTACCCGAAGGTTATGGATGAACGACTGTCTGGATACGTTTGTTCATATAGTGTATTTGATAAATACCGGATGATCCAAGAATAACAGAAAAAGTTCAAATGCAAGAATTCGAAATGTATAGACAATAGCATGATGAGGTTTTCAGAGAAATGTAGAGAAAGACATGGAATTTTTACCATGACAAAAAAGTATGTTGCCAGAATAGTTACATTTGCCACCGACAGGTGGCTCTTCAGATGTGTCAGTAGTACAGGCCCTGTATATTTAGAGATTGGCCATTTGAAATTTGGGCGCCATGTTTTTTCGTTGATCGGATTGTTTACCGTGTATAGCTGAATGGTATTGCACGATACTTATGGATTCCAGGAAAGGGTAGGGTAATATTTGATAGAGATTTCAGTGTTCATGATTGGAACTACTTTAGAAAACGGCTAAAAAAGAAAAGTGAATTTTAGAATTTTTTTTTTGAAAAGATTTATAAAATTCTCTTTGTTGTCTGTCCGTCTGTAGACATCTGCACAACTAGATATTGGGAAAAAAGATTATGTACAGTGTGCGTAGAAACTTGAAGAATTAAGTCTAGACATAGGATATGATTGGCAGACAATGTCAAACAGGACCTTGGTAGAAATGGCGTACAGTGGCCTTATGCAGCTGCTCAGAAGAGACATGTCTGAGAAGAAGATGAAACAATCTGGTAGAAGCTACAAAGCCTGTCATTATATGAGAATTTTGTAGGTACGTATGGAAAAAATATGTTTCCCTCTGAACAGAATGTTTTCCAGAATCAATTAGAAAAATTCAATATTACCTCTATTGAGGGTTTCAATATTATATGTAATATTTTAAATAATCCATCTAGTGGTAGCTGGTTAATTGTTTCAATATTATCAATAAGGGATATAAAATATGCTATTTTTAAAAAAAATGAATTAAATTTAATTTTATGTTTCTCTTGTTTCGTCACTCCAAATAAAACTGAAATACTGGAAAAATACAAATTTTTAATTCTAAATTTATTTCAATCATAACTTACTTTGAATTTCAACTAGGAAAACATATACAAAGGAATATGATCACTTCTATTCAAAATCTTATCTAAGAGAGCAGGGGTACACAAAGAAGTCCCCCCCCCAGAGAGAAATACTACTGAAAGCAATAAAGACAAAAGGAAAATAATAAACTTCAGCATAATATAGGAATTTTTGAGGAAATATTTCAAAAGCCAACAGAGTGATGAAAATGTTATACTGATAAGAAAATTCAGAATATTCCACTGGAGCGAAAGAAATGAAACATTAAAATGAAATGATTAATATGATATTCTATATTATCTATGAAGTCAGAATTTTATTTTGTGTTTTTTTTAAATCTATTTGTAGTATCCGACATATACCCTGCGGCCAAAATTAAAATATGCAAAGATAACTGGTTTGGATTTTCAAAGGAGATAGACAAGTTCGGATATTTCAGTGGTAAAGTATCACAGGAAACATCCTGTAGTTCGGTTGGGTTGTTTTACCTCTGAGCGGCACTTTTGTGCACATCTTGGGCTAAATGGCCAGGTCACATGGATCCCGAAGGCTCAGAGATGGTTGGGGGAGGGGACCCACTGAAACAGCTGTTGGGAGACAGATGGTAGACTCCCATCAAGGTCATCCAGCGTGTTCTTTAACGTTGGGTTGTTTTACCTCTCAGCGGCGCTTTTTTGTACACCTTGGGCTAAATGGCCAGGTCACATGGACCCCGAAGGCTCAGAGAAGGTTGGGGGAGGGGACCCACTGTAACAGCTGTTGGGAGACAGATGGTAGTCTCCCATCAAGGCCATCCAGCGTGTTTCTTAACGTTGGGTTGTTTTACCTCTGAGCGGCAGTTTTTTGTACACCATGGACTAAATGGCCAGGTCACATGGACCCCGAAGGCTCAGAGAAGGTTGGGGGAGGGGACCCACTGGATCAGCTGTTTGGAGACAGATGGTAGTCTCCCATCAAGGCCATCCAGCGTGTTCTTTAACGTTGGGTTGTTTTACCTCTCAGCGGCACTTTTTTGTACACCATGGGCTAAATGGCCAGGTCACATGGACCCCGAAGTCTCAGAGAAGGTTGCGGGAGGGGACCCACTGGACCAGCTGTTGGGAGACAGATGGTAGTCTCCCATCAAGGCCATCCAGCGTGTTCTTTAACGTTGGGTTGTTTTACCTCTCAGCGGCACTTTTTTGTACACTATGGGCTAAATGGCCAGGTCACATGGACCCCGAAGGCTCAGAGAAGGTTGGGGGAGAGGACCCACTGGAACAGCTGTTGGGAGACAGATGGTAGCCTCCCGTCAAGGCCATCCAGCGTGTTTTTAACGTGCACAGGGTATGACTCTCCCGCACACGGGGCCACGGCTTAATGTCCCATCCGAAGGACGACAGCATTTGCAAGCCCTTCAGACACGTCTGGTAGGAACTTCATGGGGGAAAGAATAGTCTTTCCCCCAGACATGTCTGGTAGGAACTTCATGTCATGTAATTGTATGGGAATTTTGTTCGCACGAATTTAAAATGGATTTTCCTTCTGAACAGATATATTTGCAGGGAATCAGAAACTGAGAAAATGGTTTACTGGAAGTATTGATATCATACAAAATATTTGAGATAATTTATATACTGGTAGCTATATTAACTATGAAATATAATCAATAAAGGCTATAAAACGTGCTAATTTTCTAAAAGGATAATATGAACCAAATTTAATTTTTTGCTGTTCTTGTTTCTCCAGAAGTCCGAAACATAATTGAACGATTTAACAGTAGAAATTATGGATTACAAAATTATCGCAAAGCAAAGCTCACATTAAAGTTGAACAAGTATATCTAGACAGGAATATGATCTCTTACATTCAAAGACTTATCTACAGCAGAAAAGAAGCGTTCGTCGGATCGGGCGTTAAGCAGTGGTCCCGTGTACGGGAGAGCCATAACCTGTGACCTTAAAGAATAGTCTGAATGGCCTTGACGGGAGGTTACCATCTGTCTCCCAACAGCTGTTCCAGTGGGTTTCCTCCCCCAACTTTCTCTGAGCCTTCGGGGTTCTTGTGATTTTGCCATTTAGCCCATGGTGTGCAAAAAAGTGCCGCTCAGAGGTAAAACAAACTAACGTTAAAGAACACGCTGGATGGCCTTGAAGGGAGGCTATCATCTGTCTCCCAACAGATGTTCCAGTGGGTTCCCTCCCCCAACCTTGAGCCTTCAGCGTCCTTGTGACCTGGCAATTTAACCCATTGTGTGAAAAAAGTGCTGTTCAGAGTTAAAACAACATGATTTTAAAGAACAGGCTGGATGGCCTTGAAGGGAGGCTATCATCTGTTTCCCAATAGCTGTTCCAGTGGGTCCCCTCCCCCAACATTCTCTGAGCCTTCAGGGTACTTGTGACCTGGCCATTTAACCCAATTTTTGAAAAAAAGTGCTGTTCATAGTTAAAACAACATGACGTTAAAGAACACGCTGGATGGCATTGAAGGGACCCTATCTTCTGTTTCCCAACAGCTGTTCCAGTGGGTCCCCTCCCCCAACCTTCTCTGAGCCTTCAGGGTCCTTGTGACCTGGCCATTTAACCCATTGTTTGAAAAAAAGTGCTGTTCAGAGTTAAAACAACATGACGTTAAAGAACACGCTGGATGGCCTTGAAGGGAGGCTATCATCTGTTTCCCAACAGCTGTTCCAGTGGGTCCCCTCCCCCAACATTGAGCATTCAGCGTCCTTGGGACCTGGTCATTTAACCCATTGTGTGAAAAAAGTGCTGTTCAGTGTTAAAACAACATGATTTTAAAGAACAGGCTGGATGGCCTTGAAGGGAGGCTATCATCTGTTTCCCAACAGCTGTTCCAGTGGGTCCCCTCCCCCAACCTTCTCTGAGCCTTCAGGGTCCTTGTGACCTGGCCATTTAACCCATTGTGTGAAAAAAGTGCTGTTCCGAGTTAAAACAACATGATTTTAAAGAACAGGCTGCATGGCTTTGAAGGGAGGCTATCATCTGTTTCCCAACAGCTGTTCCAGTGGGTCCCCTCCCCCAACATTCTCTGAGCCTTCAGGGGCCTTGTGACCTGGCCATTTAACCCATTGTTTGACAAAAAGTGCTTTTCAGTATTAAAACAACATGACGTTAAAGAACACGCTGGATGGCCTTGAAGGGAGGCTATCATCTTTCTCCCAACAGCTGTTCCAGTGGGTCCCCTCCCCCAACCTTCTCTGAGCCTTTAGGGTACTTGTGACCTGGCCATTTAACCCATTGTTAAAAAAAAGTGCTGTTCATGGTTAAAACAACATGACGTTAAAGAACACGCTGGATGGCGTTGAAGGGACCCTATCATCTGTTTCCCAACAGCTGTTCCAGTGGGTCCCCTCCCCCAACCTTCTCTGAGACTTCAGGGTCCTTGTGACCTGGCCATTTAACCCATTGTTTGAAAAATAGTGCTGTTCACAGTTAAAACAACATGACGTTAAAGAACACGCTGGATGGCCTTGAAGGGAGGCTATCATCTGTCTCCCAACAGCTGTTCCACTGGGTCCCTTCCCCCAACCTTGAGCATTCAGCGTCCTTGTGACCTGGTCATTTAACCCATTGTGTGAAAAAAGTGCTGTTCAGTGTTAAAACAACATGATTTTAAAGAACAGGCTGGATGGCCTTGAAGGGAGGCTATCATCTGTTTCCCAACAGCTGTTCCAGTGGGTCCCCTCCCCCAACCTTCTCTGAGCCTTCAGGGTCCTTGTGACCTGGCCATTTAACCCATTGTGTGAAAAAAGTGCTGTTCTGAGTTAAAACAACATGATTTTAAAGAACAGGCTGGATGGCCTTGAAGGGAGGCTATCATCTGTTTCCCAACAGCTGTTCCAGTGGGTCCCCTCCCCCAACATTCTCTGAGCCTTCAGGGTCCTTGTGACCTGGCAATTTAACCCATTGTTTGAAAAAAAGTGCTTTTCAGAATTAAAACAACATGACGTTAAAGAACACGCTGGATGGCCTTGAATGGAGGCTTTCATCTTTCTCCCAACAGCTGTTCCAGTGGGTCCCCTCTCCCAACCTTCTCTGAGCCTTCAGGGTACTTGTGACCTGGCCATTTAACCAATTGTTTGAAAAAAAGTGCTGTTCATAGTTAAAACAACATGACGTTAAAGAACACGCTGGATGGCGTTGAAGTGACCCTATCATCTGTTTCCCAACAGCTGTTCCAGTGGGTCCCCTCCCCCAACCTTCTCTGAGCCTTCAGGGTCCTTGTGACCTGGCCATTTAACCCATTGTTTGAAAAAAAGTGCTGTTCAGAGTTAAAACAACATGACGTTAAAGAACACGCTGGATGTCCTTGAAGGGAGGCTATCATCTGTCTCCCAACAGCTGTTCCAGTGGGTCCCCTCCCCCAACCTTGAGCATTCAGCGCCCTTGTGACCTGGTCATTTAACCCATTGTGTGAAAAAAGTGCTGTTCAGTGTTAAAACAACATGATTTTAAAGAACAGGCTGGATGGCCTTGAAGGGAGGCTATCATCTGTTTCCCAACAGCTGTTCCAGTGGGTCCCCTCCCCCAACCTTCTCTGAGCCTTCAGGGTCCTTGTGACCTGGCCATTTAACCCATTGTTTGAAAAAAAGTGCTGTTCAGAATTAAAACAACATGACGTTAAAGAACACGCTGGATGGCCTTGAAGGGAGGCTATCATCTGTCTCCCAACAGCTGTTCCAATGGGTCCCCTCCCTCAACCTTGAGCCTTCAGGGTCCTTGTGACCTGACCATTTAACCCATTGTGTGAAAAAAAGTGATGTTCAGAGTTAAAACAAAATGATGTTAAAGAACACGCTGGATTGCCTTGAAGGGAGGCTACCATCTGTCTTCCAACAGCTGTTCCAGTGGGTCCCTCCTCCAACTTTCTCTGAACATTCAGGGTCCTTGTGACCTGGCCATTTAACTCAATGTGTGAAAAAAGTGATGTTCAGAGTGAAAACAAAATGACGTTAAAGAACACGCTGGATGGTCTTGAAGGGTGGCTATCATCAGTCTCCCAACAGCTGTTCCAGTGGGTCCCCTCAGCCAACCTGGAGCCTTCAGGGTCCTTGTGACCTGGCCATTTAACTCAATGTGTGAAAAAAGTGATGTTCAGAGGTAAAACAACCTAACGTTAAAGAACACTCTGGATATCCTTGATGGGGGGCTACCATCTGTCTCCCAACAGCTGTTACAGTGGGTCCCCTCCCCCAACCTTCTGTGAGCCTTCGGGGTCCTTGTGACCTGGCCATTTAAAACATTGTTTGAAAAAAAGTGCTGTTCAGAATTAAAACAACATGACGTTAAAGAACACGCTGGATGGCCTTGAAGGGAGGCTATCATCTGTCTCCCAATAGCTGTTCCAATGGGTCCCCTCCCTCAACCTTGAGCTTTCAGGGTCCTTGTGACCTGACCATTTAACCCATTGTGTGAAAAAAGTGATGTTCAGAGTTAAAACAAAATGATGTTAAAGAACACGCTGGATTGCCTTGAAGGGAGGCTACCATCTGTCTTCCAACAGCTGTTCCAGTGGGTCCCTCCTCCAACTTTCTCTGAACATTCAGGGTCCTTGTGACCTGGCCATTTAACTCAATGTGTGAAAAAAGTGATGTTCAGAGTGAAAACAAAATGACGTTAAAGAACACGCTGGATGGTCTTGAAGGGTGGCTATCATCAGTCTCCCAACAGCTGTTCCAGTGGGTCCCCTCCCCCAACCTTGAGCCTTCAGGGTCCTTGTGATCTGACCATTTAACTCAATGTGTGAAAAAAGTGATGTTCAGAGGTAAAACAACCTAACGTTAAAGAACACTCTGGATATCCTTGATGGGGGGCTACCATCTGTTTCCCAACAGCTGTTCCAGTGGGTCCCCTCCCCCAACCTTCTCTGAGCCTTCGGGGTCCTTGTGACCTGGCCATTTAACCCATTGTTTGAAAAAAAGTGCTGTTCAGAGTTAAAACAACATGACGTTAAAGAACACGCTGGATGGCCTTGAAGGGAGGCTATCATCTGTCTCCCAACAGCTGTTCCAGTGGGTCCCCTCCCCCAACATTGAGCATTCAGCGTCCTTGGGACCTGGTCATTTAACCCATTGTGTGAAAAAAGTGCTATTCAGTGTTAAAACAACATGATTTTAAAGAACAGGCTGGATGGCCTTGAAGGGAGGCTATCATCTGTTTCCCAACAGCTGTTCCAGTGGGTCCCCTCCCCCAACCTTCTCTGAGCCTTCAGGGTCCTTGTGACCTGGCCATTTAACCCATTGTTTGAAAAAAAGTGCTTTTCAGAATTAAAACAACATGACGTTAAAGAACACGCTGGATGGCCTTGAAGGGAGGCTATCATCTGTTTCCCAACAGCTGTTCCAGTGGGTCCCCTCCCCCAACCTTCTCTGAGCCTTCAGGGTACTTGTGACCTGGCCATTTAACCCAATTTTTGAAAAAAAGTGCTGTTCATAGTTAAAACAACATGACGTTAAAGAACACGCTGGATGGCATTGAAGGGACCCTATCTTCTGTTTCCCAACAGCTGTTCCAGTGGGTCCCCTCCCCCAACCTTCTCTGAGCCTTCAGGGTCCTTGTGACCTGGCCATTTAACCCATTGTTTGAAAAAAAGTGCTGTTCAGATTTAAAACAACATGACGTTAAAGAACACGCTGGATGGCCTTGAAGGGAGGCTATCATCTGTTTCCCAACAACTGTTCCAGTGGGTCCCCTCCCCCAAACTTTTCTGAATCTTCGGGGTCCTTGTGACTTGCCATTTAGCCAATTATGTGGAAAAAAGTGTCGTTCACATGTAAAATAACCCAACTTAGTGTAGGAGCGAAATAGTATTCATGCCTCAAACTGTCTCTGAGAAAAATAATATTGAATGAAACAAAGGATTTAAAAATTTAAACTTATGCATAATTTACGCATTTTTCAAGAAATTATTCAAAGACCCCTGAAACGTAAGGGGAAAAAATGTAATACTCAAATGGAAATGCATTTTTTTCTTATAATTTAGCACGGTTCACCCTTCTATACACCATGGGAAGAGAGCTGCTCAGTCGGTAGCCCGCCAAGCTCGTAATCTGTAGTTCCCAGGTTCGAGTCCCAGCTGGGTCAGTATTGAGGTTTATCTCCGCAAATAATTCCCCGCCCTGTCCACGGTCAGTAGGGGACACCGATGGGCTTGGAAAGGCCGCAGACCGTCGGATGGGACGTTTAGTTGTGGCCCCGTGTGTGGGAGAGCCATATCCTGTGCACTTAAAGAACACGCTGGATGGCCTTGACGGGAGGCTACCATCTGTCTCCCAACATCTGCTCCAGTGAGTCCCCTCCCCCAACCTTCTCTGAGTCTTCGGGGTCCATGTGACTTGGCCATTTAGCCCACTGGTGTGCAAAAATGTCCCGCTGAGTGTAAAACCACCCAACTTAAAGATCTTATTTAAGGTTTATTATTATGGCAGGATCCAATCAGACCTCCATGTGAAACAGCTGCTATAGGTGCAGTATTTTTTTGTACTATTTATAATTCAGAGCGCAAATTAGATGCAATGAAAGCGTTAATATTATATTCTGATATTGTATTAAATATCAACTTGGAGGTCAATTTATAGCACTTAAATTTAATTGCATATGAGTGTGAATAGAAATCTTTGTTGTTTAAATCATTCTATCAGTTCTAAACGTTAACATTAATGTTGCAATAGTGGTTTATTCCTAAAATAAAAACCCGTCGATTGTGACGTTAAGCCGTGTTGCCGTGTGAGGGAGAATCATACCCTGTGCACGTTAAAGAAGCCGCTGGTTAGCATCGATGGGAGGTTACCATCTGTATCCTAACATCTGTTCTGTTTCGGGGTCCTTGTGACCTGGCCATTTAGCCCATTGTGTGCAATTTGTCTCCTTTTCTCTTTAGCTTGGTTATTGATTATGTTATGCGAAATTCACTTCAAGTGAAAGCTTTTGGCCTTAAATGGGCTGGAGATACGAAAATATCTGATTCAGATTATGCTGATGATTTAGCCCTTTTGGCAAACGATGTTGATGAGATGAACTCTTTCATTCTAGCTGTTGATGAGACTGGTAATAGAGTAGGTTTGGTTATAAACAGAGAGAAAACTAAAGTGATGAAAATTGGTCAGGCAGGTTGTGATTCAGTTACTCTGAATGGTTTCAGTCTTGAGCAGGTGTCACAGTTTAATTACCTTGGGAGCTGCGTAACTGATACTGGTGATGTGCGGCATCAGATTAATAGACGAATAGGGATTGCTGCCGGGACTTTTAAGAATCTATGGAGAGTGTGGAGAAATAGGTGTATACACCTGAAGACTATAATTAGACTGTATAATAGTTTGGTTCTTTCTAGGGTTAGTTATGGTAGTGAAACGTGGACGCTGTGTAAACAAGGTAACAGGAAACTAGATGCTTTTGATTCTAGATGCTTACGTAGTATTTTGGTTATTAGGTGGTTCAACTTTGTAACTAATGATGAGGTTAGGCAAAGGAGTTTGCAACCTCCTTTAAGCAGCATAATATGAAGAGAGAGACTCCGCTGGTTTGGCCATGTTGCCGGTATGGATAATTATAGATTGTCGAATAGGGTTATGAACAGAGTGCCTAAAGGCCTCAGAAAGAGGGGGAGACCTAGGATGCGGTGGGCAGACAATGTCAAACAGGACCTTATTAGAATTGGTGTGCAGTGGCGAGATGCAGTAGATGTAGCTCAGGACAGATTTGCTTGGAGAACTAAATTGCATTGTCTGGTTCGACCTCTGTAGCCAATGGCTTCTTTAGGAATAGCGTGAGGCTGATATTGTCGATAAGCAAAATGGAAAAATAAACAATATAAATTTCAGGTTTCAAACAACTTTATTTTTAACATGTATATTTATGATAATTTTTTTTTCAAATAATTTTACTTCATCCACTATAATAATAGACTAACGTTTTAAAGCAGTCTGGTGGCCAGATCGTCAAATCCAACTATAATTTGTAATGTTTATTTAACCGATTACGAGAATATTGGTGTTTGTTGAATGACTACTTCATCCTAACCGTAAACAGTTCGAACGTTAGCGTTGTCACAACATTCGAAATTTCGAACCATGGTATCGATGAATTTTTGAACTTAGGTGCATCGAATGATAGAAAGATTGAATAATAATTACGTATGAAGGAAAGCGTGCTGTGAAGTACTTGCCGGAATAGATGCCTCAGTTGACTAAGAGTCGAAAATTGTAACTGATAAATGTATTTTACTAGATTATCAGGAGATTAGTTTTCATTGAATGGCTAAAGTATTCGTGACAAGAATTCAATATTGTTGTAAAACATATGACATAAAAAAGGAGAAAAATAATATTCTGGATTGCTACTTTTGCGTAAAGTTTGTTTGCTTTTCATAGTTAACAAAAGCTACCTGTATAAAATTTAAACATACGGATAGAAGAAACGTTTTTCGTTTAATTGATATCATGAAGTATTTAATTCTGCTACTTTCAGGAAACGTCTCTGCGGAAGCGGAGATTAAAATAAAAATTGTATCAAGGCCATCCAGCGTGATCTTTAACGTGCACAGGGTATTGCTCTCTCGCACACGGGACCACGGTTTAACGCCCCGTCCGATAGAAGGCGGCCTTTCCAAGCCCATCGGTGTCCCCTACTGACTGTGGGCAGGGCAGGGAGTTTTGCGGAGATAAATCTCAACGTTGACCCAGCTGGTACTCGAACCTGTGAACTGCAGATTACGAACCTGGCGCGCTACCGACTGAGCCACCCCCGCCCAACGTCCCTGTGTGAGAGAGGACTTATTAATTCTATTGAACCACAAAAGAGTAAGTGGGAAGAGGGGGCCAAGAGACTGGATTTCCATTACAGTATAAAATTCACCCACTCCCGTTTTAGGAGGACTTTAATAATTTCTTGAAAAATATGTAAAACATGTATATATTTTTTTTACCATAAGTAGCATTCTTGGTGGGAGGGCATATATTCTTTATCCCTCCCTCTACTACCCCAGATAAGGCCTCATATATAAATATAAAGGTCACGAAGTTTCCACTGCCAACAATTAGTTGACCCCTTTGTTTTAGAGATAAATGAAAAATTTCTGGTTTAGGTAGGAATTAATAAATAAATACCCCCTCAAGCATCTGCTTGACCACAGAGGTCTGACAGGAGCCTGTCTATCTATATGCCACATTAGAAGGTCCGAGAAGATGTCAGATCTCAGCAGAAAAACACCACAAACATCCATGCCATTTCTGGGCCTCGAACCCAGGTCCTGTAAATCAGATACCAAGAGCGCTAACCACTCGGACACGGGACGGAAGCTTTTAATATCTGCGTAATTCTCATCTATTATATATAAAGAACTGGTTTAAAATAAATAAATAGATCTAACTTTTCAAAGTCAATTGCTGCCGGGACATTTAAGAATTTATGGAGAGTGTGGAGAAATAGGCGTATACACCTAAAGACTAAAATTAGACTGTGCAATAGTTTGGTTCTTTCTTGGGTTAGTTATGGTAGTGAAACGTGGACATTTTGTAAACAAGATAACAGGAAACTTGATGCTTTTGATTCCAGATGCTCACGCAGTATCTTGGGCATTAGGTGGTTCAACTTTGTAACTAATGATGAGGTTAGGCAAAGGAGTTTGCAACCTTCTTTAAGCAGCTTATTGTGCAGAGAGAGACTTCGTTGGTTTGGCCATGTTGCCCGTATCAATAATTATAAATTGGCGAATAGGGTTATGAACAGTGTGCTTATAGGCCTCAGAAAGAGGAGGAGACCTAGGATGAGATGGGCAGACAATGTCAAACAGGACCTTATTAGAATTAGTGTGCAGTGGCCAGATGCAGTAGATGTAGCTCAGGACAGATTTGCTTGGAGAACTAAATTGCACGGTCTGATTCGACCTCCGTAGCCAATGTCTTCTTCAGGAATATCGTGAGGATGATTAAGTCGATAAGCAAAATGAAAAATAAACAATTTTAATTTCAGGTTTCAAACAATTTTATTGTTAACATGTATATTTATGATAAATTTTATTTCAGATATTTTTGCTTCATCCATTATAATAATAGACTAACTTTTTAAAGTAGTCTGGTGGCCAGATCGTCAAATCAAACTGTACTTTGTAACTTTTTTTTACCTATTATGAGAAGATTGATGTTCGTTGAATAGCTACTTCGTCCTAAGAGTAAACTGTTCGAACGTTAACGTTGTCACAGCATTCGAAATTTCGAACCATGGTATCGATGAATTTTTGAACTTAGGTGCATAGAATGATAGAAAGATTGAATAATAATTACATATAAAGGAAAGCGTGCTGTGAAATACTTGCCAGAATAGATGCCTCAGTTGACTAAGAGTCGAAAATCCTGATAACATGTCAGGTGCTCTGACCGATGTTATGGGACTACTTAAAGTCACAGGTGTACAGAGGTCGGCCGACGTCATTGGCCATGTTGAAAGAAGCAATTCGCCATCACCTGACAAGAATTACAGCTGAAACCCTCTTCGATGCTGTGCAGAATGTCATGCCACGTCTGACTGTCATTCTCGTGAATGACGGCTATCACATTAAACATTTGTAATCGTAGCTGCATTGCGAATTGTGCTGCACCACTGTACAAACTACCTCACAAGGGAAGCGCCACCTGTCGGTGGAAAATATAACTATTCTAGCAATATTATTTTTCGTCATTAAATATATGAAAACCGCATCGTGCTATTGTCTATACATTTTCAATTCTTGCATTTTAAGTTATTCTGTTACTTTTGGATCACCCGGTATTTATCAAATACACTATATGAACAAACGTATCCAGACAGTCGTTCATCCATAACCTTCCGGTATTAGGAAAGGAATTAATATCTCGTTGGTATAACATTTGGTGCTACCACAACCCCCCAGTCTGCGGGAAATGCGGTTTCAGTCTGCGGGAAATGCGGTTTCAGTCTGCGGTTTCAGTGATATCGTGGGTCGGATGATTGTTCACTGGGAAGCGTCGGCCCATTCACAATGGGGAGGTAGAAGATTTAGGCTCGCGACAGGGCTTCGCTAACCTGGTTGACGGGCTTATCGATGGAACAGCCAAACTGAGAGTCCCACAGAATCTGTTTTGGCTCAACTGATAGCTTTCGTAGTGGAGGATCTTGGGTTCCTCTGAGAAGTCTGGTTCGGGTGCTGCAGTGATGTAAGCCCCGGTAGGCTAACGGCTTTGTCGTGGTCGTTGGATGGCGCTGACCGGCTTTGGAAGGACTCTGGTCCAGTGTTCCCCGACGCGGCCTCGGCACGGTTAAGGCCTAGACGGCGAGTGGGCTGTGGTTGCCTGGCTCAATGAAGAGGACGAAGTTGAAGGTCATGCTGAAAGGATTGGAGACCCGATTAGGTGTGGCTTATCGATGGAAGTACCCAGGAGTCCCTACTGCGGAAGACTCAAAAAGTAAGGACTTCTATATAAGTTTGGCATCAAAATTCAAAAGATACCATCTGAAATATTTTGGCAGATATTTGGACAAAATCCAGTGAGTGATCGGCATATTCCTAGGCTCTGTTCCTAAAATAATTAAAAGATCCCTCTCACTGCACCTCAATGATTATTTCGACAGACAGGCTAAAAATCCCGAGCAGTGTTTCTCTCTTCACGAGGACTTCTCCAGCAGTAAGGCAGAACAAAGCAGGCAAGATCTAACAGGCAGGATCCTAGTTTGAAGATTGGGGTTTCAGTGGCAATTCACTCAAGGGGATATGCAATCACAGTACTGCGGTGCACCGGGATTGTCACGTATATTATGTTGTCACGAACTCTCACAATCCTTACATATATACATACAAAATCTTCATGCATTCATGAGCTACGAAGGTCAAACCAGAGTGGATAATGGTTTTCTCCAAACATGTCTATTCTTGTCTACACCTGCTGCATCTCGTCAATATAGACCAATTCTAACAGCCGAACACAAGCCTAAAATCAACAAGATGAACTCCAAGCGTCGGTTGCAGTGGTGTAAAGCAGGGTGCCAATGAACTCGAGCACTGGAACAGCGTTCTCTGGAGTGATGAATCACGCCTCACCATCTGGCAGTCTGACGGACGAGTCTGGGTGTGGAGGATGCCAGGTGAACTCTATCTGCCTGACTGTCGTATGCCAGCTGTGAAGTTTGGTGGATGAAACTTCATCCTCTGGGGCTCTTTTTCTTCATTAAACCTGAGCAGTTTTCTGCATCTATGAAAAAGGAAATTACGTTTTTCATTTTTTGAGAGAGCAAGAAATTATTCCTTGAAGTTAAAAAGTGATCACCCCACTATCAGAGATACTTGGACACTAACTGTAAAAATTTTTTTAACCGTTATGGAGATGCGTCGCGACCCACCAGGAGTCAAGAATTAAGAGAGGGATTCATATTGACCTAGGGCGCATTGGAGGAGGGAGGGCTGGAAAGAGATCTGCCGCCACTAGATACGTGAGGGGAACTTTTATACACAGGGCTCAACTTTGTGTCATTTTTAGTTAGAGCAGTGGTTATCAAACTTTTATAATGCAATCGAAGTTTAAATATGGAAATGTGTATGTAACTGTCGTACCCCTTTTATAGGTAGATTTTTATAGGTAGACCCCTTGTATATATAGATAAAACTATAGTTATAGTAAAACAATGGGAATAAAATAAAACATATATAGATCAGTGGTTCTCAAACTTTTATGCTTCACGTACCCCCTGGAAATGTGTAACTGGAGTACCCCTTAAATAGATAGATAAATCTATAATTATAGTATAAAAATGGGAATAAAATAAGACATATATATCAGTGGTTCTCAATCTTTTATGCTTCACGTACCCCATGGAAATGTTTATGTAACTGGCGTACCCCTTGTATAGATAGATAAATCTATATTTATAATATGGCAATGGGAATAAAATAAAACATATATATATAAATATATAATACTGTCTAGCGACTTTTAAACTCTCACTGCGAACCCTAAAATATTCCACGTTGATAACCCCTGCTATAATCTATAAAGCGATCACCCCAAAATCGGAAGATGTTGGACTTTAACTGTGAAAAATTCGGGACCGTTAGGGAGATGCGTCGCGAGCCACCAGGAGAGGAAAAATTTAAGAGAGGAATCATATTAACGGAGAGCGCATGGAACGGAGGGAGAGTTGAAAAGAAAGCTGCCGCCACGAGGTGCGGGAGGGAACGTTTAGACACAAGACTCATTGTTGTGTCATTATGAGTTAGAGAAACAAAATAGTATACAGCGGAAAATTATGAGGAAAATAATATTGCGATAAAAACAATTGGCGGTAGTTTCCATAGAAGACGTTCGGAATTATTTACGATTATTTTATAAACGTTTATTATTTTTAATTTTTAGCAGTAAACGTTCCTAATAGTGAAAGAATTAGAGTCATGTATCAATAATATAAAAATAAATATCGATAATAAAGAATACAGTAATGAATCTATTAGACGTCTTATATAAGCCGATAAATTCAATGGGAAATAAAGTTATAAATTTTAGGTTGCAACAATTTTATTGTTAACATGTATATTTATGATAAATTTTATTTCAGATATTTTTACCTTATGCACTATAATAATATTCCAACATGTTAAAGCAATCTGGTGGCCAGATCGTCAAATCAAATTATAAATCGAAATGTATTTTAACCAATTATAAGAAGATTGGTTTTGGTTGAATGGCAACTTCCCCCTCTCATTAAACAGTTCGTAAATTGTCGTTTTGCGCAACGTTCTAAATTTCGAACCATGGTACCGATGACTTTTTTTAATTTAGGTACATCGAATGACAGAAAGATGGAATAAAAATTATATATAGGAAAGTGTGCTGTGAAATACTTGCCGGAATAGATGCCTCAGTTGACTAAGTGTCGAAATTCGTAACTGAAATATTGCATTTTACTAGATTTTGAGAAGATTAGTTTTCATTGAGTGGCAACTTGATAGAACGGTCACAGTTACGACTTTGGCATTTTTTATTTCAATCTCCGCTTCCGCAGAGATTCTCCTCGACCTCACGCTGCCGACCGAAACGCCTGTCGATTAAACAAAAAAAAATTACTCTTCTACTACTTTGTCTAAAGTTTTCACAGGTAGCTCTTGTTAACTCTAAAAAGCTAACAAACTTAACAAAAGTAATAATAGAGAATATTATTTTTCTAAATTTTTATGTCATATTTTTTACAAAAACATTGAAGTCTCATCACGAATACTTTAGCTGAATTATTATTCCATACCATGTAATAGACTATATAACTATATATCACACGTATTCAAAAACACAAAGAGTGAATAAATGTATTTTTACAAATTTTCAATTCTATTTGGATATTTGGCAATCGATTGCGAATTCAAAAATAAATCAACAAACTATAAATGAACTGAATTAATAACACGGCAATAAAATTACATAAATCATAAACAATTTCTTAACAAATCACACAAAACACTAATGTGCTATCAATCAGTATAAACTAACTAACTGCTAACTTCATAGTTCCTGTGAACCGTCCTATAATGGCATTCTCGACAATTCTGCACTCCGAACATGATGGCAACAGTTCGGTGAAGACCCTTTCCTCTACCAATATGACGACGTTCCCGTCCACAAAGCGAGGACCATGCGGGAATGGTTTCATGACAGGGATGTCTAAGAACTTGACTGGTCTGCACAGATCCTCGATCTGAACACCATGGAACACTTTTGCGAGGAATTGAAACTCCGACTGCGAGCCAGGCCGACCTGCCAGACATCAATGACCGGCATCGCTAATGCTCTTGTGGCAGAAAGTCAGGCAATTCTAGCAGCAAAGTACCAAAATCTAGTGGAAAGCATTTCCCGCAGACTGGGGGGTTGTGGTAGCACCAAATATTGTACCAATGACATATTAATTCCTTTCCTATTACCGGAAGGTTATAGATGAACGACTGTCTGGATACGTTTGTTCATATAGTGTATTTGATAAATACCGGGTGATCCAAGAATAACAGAAAAAGTTAAAATGCAAGAATTCGAAATGTATAGACAGTAGCATGATGCGGTTTTCAGAAAAATGTAGAGAAAGACATGGAATTTTTACAATGACGAAATATTATATTGCCAGAATAGTTACATTTCCCACCGACAGGTTTCGCTTCAGATGTGTCAGTAGCAGAGGCCCTGTATATTCAGAGGTTGGCCATTTCAAATTTGGGCGCCATGTTTTTTCGTTGATCGGATTGTTTAGCGTGTATAGCTGAATGGTATTGCACGGTACTTATGGATTCCACGAAACGGTAGGGTAATATTTGATAGAGATTTCAGTGTTCATG
Source organism: Ryuthela nishihirai (assembly GCA_038380435.1). Lineage (NCBI taxonomy): Eukaryota > Metazoa > Arthropoda > Arachnida > Araneae > Heptathelidae > Ryuthela > Ryuthela nishihirai. The sequence continues at coordinate 99,424,573 of JAWZYU010000002.1, forward strand.
ATTGGAAGTACTTTAGAAAACGGCTAAAAAAGAAAAGTAAATTTTAGAACGTTTTTTTTTTTAAAAAGACTTATAATTTCGCTTTGTTGTCTGTCCGTCTGTAGACATCTGCACAACTAGATATTGGGAAAAAAGATTATGTACAGTGTGCGTAGAAACTTGAAGAATTAAGGCTAGACATAGGATATAATTGGCAGACAATGTCAAAAAGGACCTTGGTAGTATTGGCGTACAGTGGCTTTATGCAGCAGCTCAGAAGAGACATGTCTGAGACGAAGATTAAACAATCTGGTAGAAGCTACAAAGCCTGTCATTATATGAGAATTTTGTAGGTACGTATGGAAAAAATACGTTTCCCTCTGAACAGAATGTTTTCCAGAATCAATTAGAAAAATTCAATACTGCCTCTATTGAGGGTTTCAATATTATATGTAATATTTTAAATAATCTATCTAGTGGTAGCTGGGTTAATTGTTTCAATATTGTCAATAAGGGATATAAAACATGTTATTTTTTAAAAAAATGAATTAATTTAATTTTTGGTTTCTCTTGTTTCCTCAGTCCAAATAAAATTGAAATACTGGAAAAATACAAATTTTCAATTCCAAATTTATTTCAATCATAACTTACTTTGAATTTAAACTAGGAATACATATACAAAGGAATATGATCACTTCTATTCCAAATCATATCTAAGAGAGCAGGGGTACACAAAGAAGACCCCCCCCAGAGAGAAATATTACTGAAAGCAATAAAGACAAAAGGAAAAAAAATAAACTTTAGCAAAATTTAGGAATTTTTGAGGAAATATTTCAAAAGCCAACAGAGTGATGAAAATGTTATACTGATAAGAAAATTCAGAATATTCCACTGGAGCAAAAGAAATGAAACATTAAAATGAAATGATTAATATGATATTCTATATTATCTATGAAGTCAGAATTTTATTTTGTGTTTTTTTTTTAAATCTATTTGTAATATCCGACATATACCCTGCGACCAAAATTAAAATATGCAAAGACAACTGGTTTGGATTTTCTAAGCAGATAGACAAGTTCAGATATTTCAGTGGTAATGTATCACAGGAAACATCCTGTAGTTGTGTTGGGTTGTTTTACCTCTGAGCGGCACTTTTGTGCTCATCATGGGCTAAATGGCCAGGTCACATGGACCCCGAAGTCTCAGAGAAGGTTGTGGGAGGGGACCGATTGGAACAGCTGTTGGGAGACAGATGGCAGCCTCCCGTCAAGGCCATCCAGCATGTTCTTTAACGTTGGGTTGTTTTACCTCTCAGCGGCACTTTTTTGTACACCATGGGCTAAATGGCCAGGTCACATGGACCCGAAGGCTCAGAGCAGGTTGTGTGAGGGGACCGACTGGAACAGCTGTTGGGAGACAGATGGTAGTCTCCCATCAAGGCCATCCAGCGTGTTCTTTAACGTTGGGTTCTTTTACCTCTGAGCGGCACTTTTTTGTACACCATGGGCTAAATGGCCAGGTCACATGGACCCCGAAGACTCAGAGAAGGTTGGGGGAGGGGACCCACTGGAACAGCTGTTGGGAGACTGATGGTAGCCTTCCGTCAAGGCCATCCGGCGTGTTCTTTAACGTGCACAGGGTATGACTCTCCCGCACACGGGGCCACGGCTTAATGTCCCATCCGACGGAAGGCGGCATTTGCAAGCCCATCGGTGTCCCCTACTGACCGTGGGCAGGGCGGGGAATTTTTGCGGAGATAAATCTCAACGCTGACCCAGCTGGGCCTCGAACCTGGCAACTACAACCCTGGACTCGAACATGGGAACTACAGATTACGAGCCTGGCGCGCTAACGACTGAACCACCCCCGCCCATTTGGTTTGGCTATGTTGCTTGTATGCAGAGCTACAGATTGGCAAACATGATTAGGTATAATGTACGTAGAGGCTTCAGGAAAAGGGGTAGACCTAGGATGCGATGGACAGACAATTTGAAACAGGACCTTGCTAGAATTGACCTTCAGTGACCTCTTGCAGCAGCTGTAGCTCAGAACAGACATGTCTCGAGAGGAAGTTTAAATAGTCCTTCCCTTCAGACATGTCTGGTAGGAACTTCATGTCTTGTAATTGTATAGGAATTTTGTTCGCACGAATTTAAAAACGATTTTCCTTCTGAACAGATATATTTCCAGGGAATCAGAAACTGAGAAAATGGTTTACTGGAATTATTAACGTTATACGAAATATTTGTGATAATTTGTCTACTGGTAGCTATATTAACTATGAAATATAATCAATGAAGGCTATAAAATGTGCTAATTTTCTAAAAGGATAATATGAACCAAATTTAAATTTTTGCTGTTCTTGTTTCTCCAGAAGTCCGAAACATATTTAAACGCTGGAACAGTAGAAATTTTGGATTACAAATTTATTGCAAAGTAAAGCTCACATTAAAGATGAACAAGTATATCTAGACAGGAATATGATCGCTTACATTCAAAGACTTATCTACAGCAGAAAAGAAGCGTTCGTCGGATCGTGCGTTAAGCAGTGGCCCCGTGTACGGGAGAGCCATAACCTGTGACCTTAAAGAATACTCTGAATGGCCTTGACGGGAGACTACCATCTGTCTCCCAACATCTGCTCCAGTGGGTCCCCTCCCCCAACCTTCTCTGAGCGTTCGGGGTTTTTGTGACCTGGCCACTTATCCCATTGCGTGCAAAAAGGCGCGCTCAGAGGTAAAACAACTCAACGTTAAGGAACACGCTGGATGGCCTTGACGGGAGGTTACCATCTGTCTCCCAACAGCTGTATCAGTGGATTCCCCTCTCCCAACCTTCTCTGAGCCTTCGGGGTCTTTGTGACCTGACCACGTATCCCATTGCGTGCAAAAAATTCGCGCTCAGAGGTAAAATAACCCAACGTTAAAGAACACGCTGGATGGCCTTGACGGGAGGCTACCATCTGTCTCCCAACATCTGCTCCAGTGGGTCCCCTCCCCCAACCTTCTCTGAGACTTCGGGGTCCATGTGACTTGGCCATTTAGCCCCCTGCTGTGCAAAAAGTGCCGCTCAGAGGAAAAACAACCCAACCCAAAGATCTTATGTAAGGTTTATTATTCTGGCAGGATCCAATCAGACCTCCATGTGAAACAGCTGTTATAGATGCAGTATTGTTTTGTACTATTTATAATTCAGAGCGCAAATTAGATGCCATTGAAAGCCTTAATATTATATTCTGATATTGTATTAATCATTAACTTGGAGGTCAATTTATAGCACTTAAATTTAATTGCATATGAGTGTGAATAGAAATCTTTGTTGTTTAAATCATTCTATCAGTTCTAAACGTTAACATTAATGTTGCAATAGTGGTTTATTCCTATAATAAAAACCCGTCTGTTGTGACATTAAGCCGTGTTTCCGTGTGAGGGAGAATCATACCCAGTGCACGTTAAAGAAGCCGCTGGTTCGTATCGATGGGAGGTTACAATCTGTATCCTAACAGATGTTCTGTTTCGGGGTCCTTGTGACCTGGCCATTTAGCCCATTGTGTGCAATTTGTCTCCTTTTTTCTCTAGCTTGGTTATTGATTATGTTATGTGAAATTCACTTCAAGGGAAAGATTTCGGCCTTAAATGGACTGAAGATACGAAAATATTTGACTTAGATTACTCTGATGATTTTGCCATTTTGGCAAATGATGTTGATGAGATGAACTCTTTCATTCGAGCTGTTGATGAGACTGGTAATAGAGTAGGTTTGGTTATAAACTGAGAGAAAACTAAAGTGATGAAAATTGGTCAGGCAGGCTGTGATCCAGTTAATCTGAATGGTTGCACTCTTGAGCAGGTGTCACAGTTTAATTATCTTGGGAGCTATGTAACTGATACTGGTGATGTGCGGCATGAGATTAACAGACGAATAGGGATTGCTGCCCGAACTTTTAAGAATCTATGGAGATTGTGGAGAAAGAGGCGTATACACCTAAAGACTAAAATTAGACTATATAATAGTTAGGTTCTTTCTAGGGTTAGTTATGGTAGTGAAACTTGGACACTTTAAAAACAAGAAAACAGAAAACTAGATGCTTTTTATTCCAGATGCTTACGCAGTATCTTGGGTATTAGGTGGTTCAACTTTGTAACTAATGATGACGTTAGGAAAAGGAGTCTGCAACCTCCTTCAAGCAGCATAATGTGAGGAGAGAGACTCCGCTAGTTTGGCCATGTTGCCGGTATGGATAATTATAGATTAGCGAATAGGGTTATGAACAGTGTGCCTAAAGGCCTCAGAAAGATGGGGAGACCTAGGATGCGGGGCAGACAATGTCAAACAGGACCTTATTAGAATTGGTGTGCAGTTGCCAGATGCAGTAGATGTAGCTCAGGACAGACTTGCTTGGAGAACTAAATTGCACGATCTGGTTCGACCTCCGTAGCCCATGGCTGCTTTAGGATGATGATGATGATGATTAAGACCATAAGAAAAATGGAATAATAAACAATAAAAATTTCATGTTTCAAACAATATTTTTGTTAACATGTATAGTTATGATAAATTTTATTTCAGATATTTTTGCTTTATCCAGTATAATAATAGACTAACTTTTTAAAGCAGTCTGGTGGCCAGATCGTCAAATCAAAGTATGATTTGTAATGTATTTTTAACCGATTATGAGACGTTTGATGTTCGTTAAATGGCTACTTCATCCTAACAATAAACAATTCGAACGTTAGCGTTGTCACAACAATCGAAATTTCAAAGCATGGTACTGATGATTTTTTGAACTTAGGTGCATAGAATGATAGAAAGATTGAATAATAATTACATATAATGGAAAGTGTGCTGTGAAATATTTGCCGGAATAGATGCCTCAGTTGACTAAGAGTCGAAATTTATAACTGAAAAATGTATTTTACTAGATTATCAGAAGATTAATTTTCATAGAATGGCAACTTGATTAAATGATCAGTGTTAGGACTTTACAATTTTTATTTCATTCTCCGCTTTAGCAGAGACGTTTCTCGAAAGAACAATACCGGACATTGAGCCATAGCGATTAAACGAAAAAATAAAACTTACAATTTTTGTTTTAAACTCGCTTTAGCAGAGATCTTACAGGAATCTAGAAGCTTTCGCTAAACGACACGGATTAAACGAAAAAAATAACTCTTCTATTCCTGTGTCTTAATTTTACACAGGTAGCTTTTGTTAACTAAGAATAGCTAACAATTGTAACACAAAAGGAGAAATCGAGAATATTACTTTTTCTCCTTTTTTATGTCATAGGTTTTACAACAATATTGAAGTCTCATTACGAATACTTTAGCGATTTATTTTTCCATGCTCTGTAATAGAATACCTAACTGTCAAACTTATTCAAAAAAACAAGGTGTGAATAAAAATATTTTTACTGATTTTCAATTCTATTTGGATATTTGGGAATCCAGCGTGAATACGAAATAAATAAACGAACTATAAAGTAACCGATTTAATAACTAAGGCAACGAAATTGCCCAAGTCATGAACAATTTCTTAACTGATCACACACAACACCAATATGCTATCAATCAGTATAAAATTATCCTGTTAATTACAAATATCAGATTTTCTTTTAAAAAGAACATTTTTTGTGCGATACCAAAAAATTGCTATTTTAATTGAAACTGAAAATATTTTATACCAGAATGAGTTATGAATTTTGAAATCTCCAATTCATTCTAATTTCTTAAACTTCAGTTAAACAGTAATTGCTCTTTCACCTATTAAGTTTAGAATTTATAATTTTGCTGCTTGGTGTACTGTTTTTTAGAGAAATAATCTAAAGAGGGTAACTAAGAAATCACAGTTAATTGCAGAAAATGAAGATTAATATTACATATTTTGCTACTCATTACTTTCTTGTTATAATCAATTTTAGAGACTCAGAATAATGTTTTCGTTGGATATTTCTCTTTCTATTCAATTCGAATTTAAATAGAATATTAAATACGAAGTTTCCTGAACGTCCGGCAGTATTCATTTCCTGAACGTATGGCAGTATTCACCAATCAAATAATTTCCCTTTCGATTTTGCAAGAAATTTCCGCATAGTAACAGAATACACAATGTCTTCTCTGCAAGCTATAACCATATCGCAGCAAAACATTTTCAAGGGTTAGGCAAACAAATTTTATAAACTGATGGATCTTTTATAAACTGATGGATTTTTTAAACATCTATATCCTAGATATTAGATCTAACACAAGTCATTACGATATTTTACATTCATGTAATAGACGTGGAAATCATTTTCACCACATGCGGTCGATAGTGGCGGATCATTTGAAATAGAGTATCCTTGTACCCTGAATCTATGTGACCTGGCCATTTAGCCCATGGTGCGCAAAAAATTGCCGCTCAGAAGTGAAACAACCGAACGTTAAAGAACACGCTGGATTGCCTTGACTTGGGCTACCATCTTTCCCCCAACTGCTTTTCCAGTGGGTCCCCTCGCACAACCTTCTCTGAGACTTCGGGGTCCTCGTGACCTGGCAATTTCGCCCATGATGTGCAAAAATGTGCTGCTCAGAGGTAAAACAACCGAACGTTAAAGAACACGCTTGATGGCCTCGACGGGAGGCTACCATTTGTCTCCCAAAAGCTGTTCCAGTGGATTCCCTCCCACAATCTTCTCTGAGCTTTCGGAGTCCATGTGACCCAGTCATTTAGCCCATGGTGCGCAAAAAACTGCCGCTCAGAGGTGAAATAACACAACAAGAAAGAACACGCTGAACGGCCTTGACCATTCAGCGTGTTCTTTCTTGGATGGGTACCATCCGGAGAACTGCAGATTTCGAGTCTGGCGCGCTACCGACTGAGCTACCTCCGCCCCAGAGGACTAAGGAATTACGTGGATCAAATATATCAGTAATCGTATATCTAGATGTTTCTTCATCTCTTGGCACCTGTCAGGTAGGAATGAGAGTGGTTCAGTCGGTAGGGCACTAGGCTTGCAATCCAGAGTTCCTAGACTGGGGAAGAGGTAAGATTTATATCCGCAAAACTCTTTTATCCTCGAACAATAGGGGACATCGATGGGCTTTGAAAAGTTGGCGTCCATCAGAGGGGATATTAAGCTATGGTTCCGTGAGCGGGAGAGCCATACACTGTGCACCATAAAGAACACTCTGGACGGCGTTGACGGGAGATACGATATATCTCTTAACACTTCTCCAGTGGGTTCTCTCCTCACAACCTTATCTGAGTCCTCGGGGTCTTTGTGACCTGGCCATTTAGCAAACGGTGCACAAAAATGCTGCTCATGGCTAAAAGCAAGCAACCTCCCGTGAAATCTATCAAGTGTGTTCTTCAACATGCACAGGGATCGGTTCTCTTGCGCATGGGGCCATGGCTAAATGATCCATCCGACGGACGGTGGCCTTTACTAACCGTCGCTAAAATCTTGGCAAGGAGTTTTGCGAAGATAAATGTGAAAGGTGGCGTAGGTGGTGCTTTGAGAGTGGGAAAATGAGAATTTCGGCTGGCTGCTAAAGGGGGCGCTGCAAGCAGTGGTATTGAGTGGTCCATGTGTGCCAACTAGTTATTCTGTGACGTTTAATACCTCTGCTCTAGAGTTAGCAATAACGACTTGTTGACTCACCACTGATTTTATGCATTTGTCAAGTATGAGTTTCTTCCTGGAAAGAAACTTATCCAGAAGGAGGAAAAAAATATTTGAAGTGTTTAAAATTACAATTATTAATATACATATATATATATATAGAAACTTCTACTATCTTCCAACCGGTAGCTATTTAATCATGTAATTTTAAATTTAAACATGCCAATCTGAGATTGACTGACGTTAAGCTATGGACCCATATGTAGGAAAGACATGCCCTGTGCACGATAAAAACTCACTGGATGGCCTTTGTTTGATGCTAACCTTTGGCTGGTAACAGCTGTTGGGTTCGTCCACACAATCTTCTCTCACATCTAGGGGTCCTCGTGACCGGTATTTAGGCCACTGTTTGCGAAAAAAAGTCTTTCAGATCTAAAGCAGATCGATCTAACATTCTATTATTGTTTTGAAACTTTTGTTGGGTCCCTTCCGAAAATGTTTTGTGGTGTCGTAAGTAGTAATTTTGGTCCTCATCCTCAAGCAGCCATGGGCTACGGAGGTCGAACCAGACCATGCAATTTAGTTCTCCAAGCAAGTCTGTCCTGAGCTACATCTACTGCATCTGGCCACTGCATATCAATTCTAATAAGGTCCTGTTTGACATTGTCTGCGCATCCTAGGTCTCCTCCTCTTTCTGACGCCTTTAGGCACACTGTTCGTAACCCTATTCGTCAAACTATAATTATTCATACGGGCAACATGGATAAACCAACGAAGTCTCACTCTGCGCAATATGCTGCTTAAAGGAGGTTGCAGACTCCTTTGCCTAACCTCATCATTAGTTACAAAGTTGAACCACCTAATGCCCAAGATACTGCATAAGCATCTGGAATCAAAAGCATCTAGTTTCCTGTTATCTTGTTTACAAAGCGTCGAAGTTTCATTGCCATAACTAACCCTAGAAAGAACCAAACTATTATACAATTTAATTTCACTCTTTAGGTGTATACGCCTATTTCTCCACACTCTCCATAGATTCTTAAAAGTCCCGGCAGCAATTGATTTTGAAAAGTTAGATCTATTTATTGTAAACCAGTTCTTTATATATAATAGATGACAATTACGCATATATTAAAAGCTTCCGTCCCGTGGCCCAGTGGTTAGCGTTCTTGGTATCTGATTTACAGGACCTGGGTTCGAGGCCCAGAAATGGCATGGATGTTTGTGGTGTTTTCCTGCTGAGGTCTGCCATTCTCTCAGACCTTCTACTGTGGCATATAAATAGACAGGCTCCTGTCAGACCTCTGTGGTCAAGCAGCTGCTTGAGGGGGTATTTATTTATTTAATATTTCATTAATTCCTATCTTAACCAGAAATTTTTCATTTATCTCTAAAACAATTAACTGCTTAAACTAAAAAAATAGTGTGTTTTTCCACCCCTTCTGGGTCTAAGGGGTCAACTAATTGTTGGCAGTGGAAACTTCGTGGCATTTATATTTATATATGAGGCCTTTTCTGGGGTAGTATGGGGAGGGATAAAGAATATATGCCCTCCCACCAAGAATGCTACTTATGTTCAAAAAAAATATACATGTTTTACATATTTTTCAAGAAATTATTAAAGTCCTCCTAAAACGGGAGTGGGTGAATTTTATACTGTAATGGAAATCCAGTCTCTTGGCCCCCTCTTCCCACTTACTCTTTTGTGGTTCAATAGAGTTAATAAGTCCCCTCCCACACAGGGACGTGGGGCGGGAGTGGCTCAGTCGGTAGCGCGCCATGCTCGTAATCTGCAGTTCACAGGTTCGAGTTCCAGCTGGGTCAGCGTTGAGATTTATCTCCGCAAAACTCTCCGCCCTGCCTAGGGTCAGTAGGGGACACCGATGGACTTGGAAAGGTCGCAGTCTATCGGATGGGGCGTTAAACCGTGGCCCCGTGTGCGGGAGAGCATTACTGTGTGCACGTTAAAGAACACGCTGGTTGGCCTTGATACAATTTTTATTTTAATCTCTGCTTCCGCAGAGACGTTTCTCGAAACGAATTCCCGAGCTTGAGATTCCAGGCGATTAAACGAAAAAAATAAAACTTCAATCCGTATGTTTAAATTTCATACAGGTAGCTTTTATTAACTATGAAAAGCTAACAACCTTAACAAAAAAGTAGCAATCGTGAATATTGTTTTTCTCCTTTTTTATGTCACATGTTTGACAACAATATTGAAGTCTCATCACGAATACTTTAGCGATTTGTTTTTCCGTGCTATGTAATAGAATATGTAACTGTCAAACGTATTAAAAAAAAACAAGGTTTTAATAAAAATGTTTTTAGAGATTTTCAATTCTATTTCGATATTTGGGAATCGAGCATGAATTCGAAATAAATAAACGAACTATAAAGTAACCGATTTAATAACTAAGGCAACGAAATTGCACAAGTCATAAACAATTTCTTAACTGATCACACAAAACACCAATTTGCTATCAATCACTATAAAATTATCTTGTTAATCACAAATATCAGATTTTCTTTTAAAAAGAATATTTTTCTGCGATACAAATAAATTGCTATTTTAATTGAAACTGAAACCTTTCTTACCGGAATGAATTATGAATTTTGAAAACTCCAATTGATTTTAATTACCTAAAATTCAGTTAAAGATTAATTGCTCTTTCACCTCTTAAGGTTTAGAATTTATAATTTTGCTGGTTGCTCTACTGTTTATTTGAGAAACAATCTAAAGAGGGTAACTAAGATATCACTATTAATTACAGAAAATGAAGATTACTATTACATATTTTGCTACTACATTATTTTCTTGTTATAATCGTGATCCACCAGAAGAGACAATAATTAAGAGAGGGATTCATAATGACCTAGAGCGCATTGGAGGAGGGAGGACTGGAAAGAGAGCTGCCGCCACAAGATACGTGAGGGGAACTTTTATACTCAGGGCTCAACTTTGTGTCATTTTGAATTAGAACAGTGGTTATCAAACTTTTATAATGGAATCGAAGTTTTACTATGGAAATGTGTATGTAACTGGCGTACCCCTTGTATACATAGATAAAACTATAGTTATAGTATAACAATGGGAATAAAATAACACATATATATCAGTTGTTCTCAACATTTTATGCTTCACGTACCCCCTGGAAATGTGTAACTGGCGTACATTTTTATAGATAAATAAAACTATAGTTAGAGTACAACAATCGGAATAACATAACACATATATATCAGTTGTTCTGAACATTTTATGCTTCACATACCACCTGGAAATGTGCATGAAACTAGCGTACCCCTTGTATAGATAGATACATTTATAGTTATAGTATAACAATGGGAATAAAATAACATATATATATATATCAGTTGTTCTGAACATTTTATGCTTCACGTACCCCCTGGAAATGTGTATGTGACTGGAGTACCCCTTGTATAGATAGATAAAACTATAGCTATAGTATAACAATGGGAATAAAATAACACATATAGATGAGTTGTTCTCAACATTTTATGCTTCACGTACCCCCTGGAAATGTGTATGTAACTGGCGTACCCCTTGTATAGATAGATAAAACTATAGTTATAGTATAACAATGGGAATAAAATAACACATATATATCAGTTGTTCTCAAAATTTTATGCCTCACGTACCCCCTGGAAATGTGTAACTGGAGTACCCCTTAAATAGATAGATAAAACTATAGTTATAGTACAATGGGAATAAAATAAAACATTATATCAGTGATTCTCAACCTTTTATGCTTCAAGTACTCCCTGTAAATATGTATGTAACTGTCGTAACCCTTGTATAGATAGATAAAACTATAGTTATAGTATAACAATGGGAATAAAATAACACATATATATCAGTTGTTCTCAACATTTTATGCTTCACGTACCCCGTGGAAATGTGTATGTAACTGGCTTACCCATTGTATAGATAGATAAAACTATAGTTATAGTATAACATTGGGAATAAAATAAAACATATATATCAGTGGTTCTCAAACTTTTATGCTTCACGTACCCCCTGGAATTGTGTGTGGAACTGGCTTACCCTTTGTATAGATAGATAAAACTATAGTTATAGTATAAGAATGGGAATAAAATAAATCATTATATCAGTGGTTCTCAAACTTTTATGCTTCAAGTACCCCCTGGAAATATGTATGTAACTGTCGTGTAACCCTTGTATAGATAGATAAAACTATAGTTATAGTATAATAATGGGAATAAAATAAAGGATATATATCAGTGGTTCTCAAACATTTATGATTCACATACCCCCTGGAAATGTGTATGTAACTGGCGTACCCCTGGTATAGATAGATAAAACTATAGTTATAGTAAAACATCATCATCATCATCATCATCATCATCCTCAAGCAGCCATAGGCTATGGAGGTCCAACCAGACCGTGCAATTTAGTTCTCCAGGCAAGCCTATCCTGATCTACATCTACTGAATCTGTCCACTGCACACCAATTCTAACAAGGTTCTGTTTGACATTGTCTGCCCACCGCATCCTAGGTCTCCCCTTCTTTCTGAGGCCTTTAGGCACACTGTTCATAACCCTATTCGCCAATCTATAATTATTCATACGGGCAACATGGCCAAACCAACGGAGTCTCTCTCTGCACAATATGCTGCTTAAAGGAGTTTGCAAACTCCTTTGCCTAATCTCATCATTAGTTACAAAGTTGAACCACCTAATGCCCAAGATACTGCGTAAGCATCTGGAAACAAAAGCATCTAGTTTCCTGTTATCTTGTTTGCAAAGTGTCCAAGTTTCACTACCATAACTAACCCTAGAAAGAACCAAACTATTATACAGTCTAATTTTAGTCTTTAGGTGTATACGCCTATTTCTCAACACTCTCGATAGATTCTTAAAAGTCCCAGCAGCAATACCTATTCGTCTGTTAATCTCATGCTGCACATCACCGGTATCAGTTACATAGCTCCCAAGATAATTAAACTGTGACACCTGCTCAAGACTGCAACCATTCATATTAACTGAATCACAGCCTGCCTGACCAATTTTCATCACTTTAGTTTTCTCTCTGTTTATAACCAAACCTACTCTACTACCAGTCTGATCAACGGCTCGAATGAAAGAGTTCATCTCATCAACATCATTTGCCAAAACTGCTAAATCATCAGCATAATCTAAATCAGATATTTTCGTATCTCCAGCCCATTTAAAGCCAAAATCTTTCCCTTGAAGTGAATTTCGCATAACATAATCAATAACCAAGCTAAAGAGAAAAGGAGACAAAATGCACCCTTGTCGAACACCAGAAGTAATGCTAAACCAATTGCTACAAGCCTTACCAACTCTCACACACGACTCAGTGTTATTATAGAGAGCTTTCATAATGTTAACTAACTTGTCTGGTATACCATATGATCTCACAATCAACCACAAATTATGACGATCAACAGAGTCGGAAGCCTTTTTGAAATCAACAAAGCTAGCAACCTAAGGTTTCTGAAATTCTAAATATTTCTCAAGAATCTGCCTAAGTGAAAATATCTGATCCACACATCCCCTACCACTTCTGAATCCACGTTGCTCATCACGCAATTGACTGTCAACCAGATTCTTAATTCTATTAAGCACAATCATGGAAAGAACTTTACCTGGAACAGAGAGTAGGCTGATACCCCTATAGTTATCACAAGAACTGCGATCACCTTTTTTGAAAATAGGGATAACAATAGCTCTGGTAAAATTCTTAGGAACCATGCCTTTATCATAAAAGATATTCAGAATTTCAGTCATCCAAGTGGTAACCGAAACATTCCCAGCTCTAAGCATTTCCGTAGTAATTTCATCTACCCGTGGGGATTTATGAAGTTTAAGTATAGAAACAGTCAAAATAACTTTAGATTGTGTTATAGGGCCAACATTAAAGCCACCAATGCATCTAGCATCATTGCAAACAATGGGAGTAGAACTAACTACATTGTTTAGAACATTACTGAAATGCTCAGCCCACCTAGCCATGACAGAATCCTCCCCTTCTATAACCTTACTTTGTTTATCCTTCAATCATTGTATGCCTGTCCGTTTTCTACCACACAAAACGTTAACTATCTGGTACAGCTCTCTGCTGTTGTGCTGTCTAACTGCTTCCTCGGCTTGTCAGCCAAACCATCAAGCCAAAGATTCTTATCAGCAGCGAACTGATCCTTTACAAGTTTATTAAGGTCTCTGTAATGCTTTCTATTAGGACTAGTAGTGTATTGATTAAGGGCATTCCTGCAGTTCTTTCTTTCCGAAATAAGCTCAAGTGCCTTATCACTCAGATAATTTTGCCTCTTCTGCTCCTTTTTTCCTAAAAGAGTACTGTTAGTGTCCAAAAAAGCCTGTTTAAAATGATCCCATTCTTCCTCAACTTCAGTAGTAAGCAAACCATGACTGTCATAAAGACTAAGTAACCTATTATGGTAAGCTTTGGCTATAACTGGATCTTTCAGAGCTTCCGTATTAAAAGTAAATTTTTTAACCCTAGCACAACACTTTTTAAGTTTAAGTTGCAACACACTTTTAACAAGGTAATGGTCAGATCCAATTTCAGCTCCCCTATATGCCCTGGTATTTCTAACAGAACTAGCCCATTTGCTGTTAATTAATATGTAATCAATCATATTCCTATGCAGCCCAAAAGGTGAAACCCATGTGTACTTATGTATGTCGCGGTGTTTGCAATAAGTGTTAGTTATTTGAATACATTGAGTTTACTTACCTGTAGGAGACGTTGTCCATTGCCATTGCAGCTACCAATACCAAAAGGGCAAATCACCCCTCCCCAAATATCAGAGTCAGTACAAACTTTGGCACTGAAGTCACCAAGAACAAGGGTAATATCTCCTTTCTTGACAGAATTCAAAATATCCTGAAGTTGTTCATAAAACCTATCCTTCTCATCCTCATCGGCATCCTCAGTGGGGGCGTAACAGCAGATAACATTCAAGTCTTTAACGCTTGTCTGAAATTTTGCTGTAAGAAACGTTTCATTAACGCACTCATATCCTAGAAGAGCATCGGTAGCGTGTCTGCTGAGAAGCAGACCCACGCGTTGGTGATGTTTATTGTCGTCACTCTCTGAAAAGAGAAATTTAAGATTATTTTTAAGAATCTGACCTTTATCTGTCCATCTGGTCTCTTGCAAGCGGAGAATATCTAAATTATAACTGTGGAATTCTTGAGTGAGGACATCAAGAGAAAACGCTCTGTGCAGAGTCCTCACATTCCAACTACCTATGGAGAGAAAATGGTTAGTGGGATGTTTAAAGAAACTATGTTTATTGAGAGAGGGAATGCCGACAATATCAAACAGCCCCCTAATCGCATACATGAGGCAAAGACCCGTTCCCCCACTACTAAAGGCTGAAGCCATCTACACTGGAAGACTTCCTCCAATGCAGAATTTGATGATACCAATAGAAGCAAAGAGTTCAGGTGCCTGCGATGACTTCTGCTCAGGATTATCCACCAGCTGATAAACATATCCTGTGAATCTATTCACTTGGGGCTGTCAACCTACAAACAAACAGAAAACACAGCGGAAGATTTTTCCCTCCACAGAAGCCCACCAGTGCAGCAAAATCAGGATCCATAATCAAGCTCAGAGCCATACATCTGTCCAGTCCAGTGGATGCTGCTTCCCGTTTTAGGAAGACTTTAATATTATAAACGTTTTAGACTTTAATATATAACGTATTCAAAAACACAAAGTGTGAATAAATGTATTTTTACAAATTTTCAATTCTATTTGGATATTTAGCAATCGACCGCGAAATGAAAATAAATAAACAAACTATAAATGAACTGAATTAATAACACGGCAATAAAATTACATAAATCATAAACAATTTCTTAACAAATCACACAAAACACTAATATGCTATCAATCAGTATAAACTAACAAACTGCTAACCTCATAGTTCCTGTGAACGGTCCTATAATGGCATTCTCGACAATTCTGCACTCCGAACATGATGGCAACAGTTCAGTGAAGACCCTTTCCCCTACCAACATGACGTTCCCGTCCACAAAGCGAGGACCATGCGGGAATGGTTTCATGAGAGGGATGTCGAAGAACTTGACTGGTCTGCACAGATCCTGGATCTCAACACCATTGAACACTTTTGGGAGGAATTGGAATTCGGACTTCGAGTCAGGCCGACCTGCGAGACATCAATGACCGGCATCGCTAATGCTCTTGTGGCAGAAAGGCAGGCAATTCTAGCATCATCGTACCAAAATCTAGTGGAAAGCATTTCCCGCAGACTGGGGGGTTGTGGTAGCCCCAAATGTTGTACCAACGAGATATTAATTCCTTTCCTATTACCGGAAGGTTATGGATGAACGACTGTCTGGATACGTTTGCTCATATAGTGTATTTGATAAATACCGTTTGATCCAAAAGTAACAGAAAAACTTAAAATGCAAGAATTCGAAATGTATAGACAGTAGCACGATGCGGTTTTCAGAGAAATGTAGAGAAAGACATGGAATTTTTACAATGACGAAAAATTGCATTGCCAGAATAGTTACATTTTCCACCGACAGGTGGCGCTTTAGATGTGTCAGTAGTAGAGGCCCTGTATATTTAGAGGTTGGCCATTTCAAATTTGTGCGCTATGTTTTTTCGTTGATCGGATTGTTTAGCGTGTATAGCTGAATGGTATTGCACGATACTTATGGATTCCACGAAAGGGTAGGGTAATATTTGATAGAGATTTCAGTGTTCATGATTGGAAGTACTTTAGAAAACGGCAAAAAAGAAAAGTAAATTTTAGAACGTTTTTTTTTAAAAAGATTTATAATTTCGCTTTGTTGTCTGTCCGTCTGTAGACATCTGCACAACTAGATATTGGGAAAAAAGATTATCTACAGTGTGTGTAGAAACTTGAAGAATTAAGGGTAGACCTAGGATACGATTGGCAGACAATGTCAAACAGGACCTTGGTAGAATTGGCGTACAGTGGCCTTATCCAGCAGCTGTAGCTCAGAACAGACATGTCAGAGAGGAAGATTAAACAATCTCGTAGAAGCTGCAAAGCCTGTCATTATATGAGAATTTTGTAGGTACGTATGGAAAAAATTAGTTTCCGTTTGAACAGAAACTTTTCCAGAATCAATTAGAAAAATTCGATATTGAGTGTATAGAGGGATTCAATATTAAATGTAATATTTTAAATAATCTATCTAGTGGTAGCTGGGTTAATTGTTTCAATATTATGAATCAGGGATATAAAATATGCTATTTTTTAAAAAAAATGAATTAAATTAAATTTTCAGTTTCTCTTGTTTCCTCAGTCCAAATAAAATTGAAATACTGGAAAAATACAAATTTTTAATTCCAAATTTATTTCAATCATAACTTACTTTGAATTTCAACTAGGAAAACATATACCAAGGAATATGATCACTTCTATTCAAAATCTTATCTAAGAGAGCAGGGGTACACAAAGAAGACTCCCCCCAGAGAGAAATACTAGTGAAGGCAATAAAGACAAAAGGAAAAAAATAAACTTTAGCATAATTTAGGAATTTTTGAGGAAATATTTCAAAAGCCAACAGAGTGATGAAAATGTTATACTGATAAGAAAATTCAGAATATTCCACTGGAGCGAAAGAAATGAAACATTTAAATGAAATGATTAATATGATATTCTATGGTATCTATGAAGTCAGAATTTTATTTTGTGTTTTTTTTAAATCTATTTGTAGTATCCGACATATACCCTGCGGCCAAAATTAAAATATGCAAAGACAACTGGTTTGGATTTTCAAAGCAGATAGACAAGTTCGGATATTTCAGTGGTAAAATATCACAGGAAACATCCTGTAGTTGAGTTGGTTTGTTTTACCTCTGAGCGGTACTTTTGTGCACACCATGGGCTAAATGGCCAGGTCACATGGACCCTGAAGGCTCAGAGAAGGTTGGGGGAGGGGACCCATTGGAACAGCTGTTCGGAGACAGATGGTAGCCTCCCTTCAAGGCCATCCAGGGTGTTCTTTAACATGCACAGGGTATGGCTCTCCCACACACGGGCCATGGCTTAACGTCCCATCCGACGGACGGCGGCCTTTTCAAACCTATCGGTGTCCCCTACTGACCTTGGGCAGGGCGGGGAATTTTTGCGGAGATAAATCTCAACACTGATCCAGCTGGGACTCGAACCTGGCAACTACAACCTGGGACCTTTGAACCTGGGAACTACAGATTACGACCTGGCGCGCTACCGACTGAGCCACCCCCGCTCATTTGGTTTGGCTATGTTGCCCGTATGCAGAGCTACAAATTGGCAAATAAGATTAGGAATAATGTACGTAGAGGCTTCAGGAAAAGTGGAAGACCTAGGATGCGATGGACAGACAATATCAAACAGGACCTTGAAAGAATTGACCTTCAATGACCTATTGCAGCAGCTATAGCTCAGAACAGACATGTCTCGAGTGGAAGATTAAATAGTCTTCCCCTTCAGACATGTCTGGTAGGAACTTCATGTCATGTAATTGTATGGGAATTTTGTTCGCACGAATTTAAAAAGGATTTTCCTTCTGAACAGATATATTTCCAGGGAATCAGAAACTGAGATAATGGTTTACTGGAAGTATTAACATTATACAAAATATTTGAGATAATTTATCTACTGGTAGCTATATTAACTATGGAATATAATCAATAAAGGCTATAAAATGAACTAATTTTCTAAAAGAATAATATGAACCACATTTAAATTTTTGCTGTTCTTGTTTCTCCAGAAGTCCAAAACATATTTAAACGCTGGAACAGTAGAAATTTTGGATTACAAATTTATTGCAAAGTACAGCTCCCATTAAAGATGAACAAGTATATCTAGACAGGAATATGATCGCTTACATTCAAAGACTTATCTACAGCAGAAAAGAAGCGTTATTCGGATCGGGCGTTAAGCAGTGGCCCCGTGTACGGGAGAGCCATAACCTGTGACCTTAAAGAATACTCTGAATGGCCTTGACGGGAGACTACCATCTGTCTCCCAACAGCTGTTCCAGTGGGTCCCCTCCCCCAACCTTCTCTAAGCCTTCGGGGTCCTTGTGACCTGGTCATTTAGCCCATGGTGTGCAAGAAAGTACTGTTCAGAGTTAAAACAACATGACGTTAAAGAACACGCTGGATGGCCTTGAAGGGAGGCTATCATCTGTCTCCCAACAGCTGTTCCATTGGGTCTCCTCCCACAACCTTCTCTAAGCCTTCGAGGTTCTTGTGATTTCGCCATTTAGCCCATGGTGTGCAAAAATTTTCGCTCAGAGGTAAAACAACCTAACGTTAAAGAACACGCTGGATGGCCTTCAAGGGAGGCTATCATCTGTCTCCCAACAGCTGTTCCAGTGGGTCCCCTCTCCCAACCTTCTCTGAGCCTTCGGAGTCCATGTGACCTGGCCATTTAGCCCATGGTATGCAAAAAAGTGCCGCTCAGATGTAAAATAACCTAACGTTAAAGAACACACTGGATGGCCTTGACGGGAGGCTACCATCTGTTTCCCAACAGCTGTTACAGTGTGTCACCTCCCCAACCTTCTCTGAGCCTCCAGGGTCCTTGTGACCTGGTCATTTAACCCATTGTGTGAAAAAAGTGCTGTTCAGAGTTAAAAGAACATGACGTTAAAGAACACCCTGGATGGCCTTGAAGGGAGGCTATCATTGTTTCCCAACAACTGTTCCAGTGGGTCCCCTCCCCCAAACTTTTCTGAATCTTCGGGGTCCTTGTGACCTGTTATTTAGCCAATGATGTGGAAAAAAGTGTCGTTCACATGTAAAATAACCCAACTTAGTGTAGGAGCGAAAGAGTATTCATGCCGCAAACTGTCTCTGAGAAAAATATTATTGAATGAAACAAAGGCTATAAAAATTTAAACTTATGCATAATTTACGCATTTTTCAAGAAATTATTCAAAGACCCCTAAAACGTAAGGGGAAAAAATGTAATTCTCAAATGGAAATGCATTTTTTTATTATGATTTAGCACGGTTCCCCCTTCTATACACCATGCGGAGGGAGTGGCTCAGTCGGTAGCGCGCCAAGCTCGTAATCTGTAGTTTCCAGGTTCGAGTCCCAGCTCGGTCAATATTCAGATTTATCTCCGCAAAACTCTCCGCCCTGCCCATGGTCAGTAGGGGACACCGATGGGCTTGGAAAGGCCGCCGATCGTCGGATGGGACGTTTAGTCGTGGCTCCGTGGGTGGCAGAGCCATAACCTGGATGGAAGAACACGCTGGATGGCCTTGACGGGAGGCTACCATCTGTCTCCCAACATCTGCTCCAGTGGGTCCCCTCCCCCAACCTTCTCTGAGCATTCGGGGTCCATGTGACCTGGCCATTTAGCCCATGGTGTGCAAAAAAGTGCCGCTCAGAGGTAAAAACAACCCAACATTAAAGAACACGCTGGATGGGCTTGATGGAAGGCTACCATCTGTCTCCCAACATCTGCTCCAGTTGGTCCCCTCCCCCAACTTTCTCTGAGCCTTCAGAGTCCATGTGACCTGGCCATTTAGCCCATGGTGTGCAAAAAAGTGTCCCTCAGAGGTAAAACAACACAACGTTAAAGAACACCCTGGATGGCCTTGACGAGAGGCTACCATCTGTCTCCCAACAGCTGTTCCAGTGGGTCCCCTCCCCCAACCTTCCCTGAGCCTTCGGGGTCCATGTGACCTGGCCATTTAGCCCATGGTGTGCAAAAAAGTGCCGCTCAGAGGTAAAACAAAACAAACCAAACCCCTCCCACAATCTTCTCTGAGCCTTCATGGTCCATGTGACCTGGCTATTTAGCCCATGGTGTGCAAAAAATTGCCGCTAAGAGATAAAACAACCCAACGTTAAAGAACACGCTGGATGGCCTTGACGGGAGGCTACCATCTGTCCCCCAACAGCTGTTCCAGTAGGTCCCCTCCTCCAACCTTCTCTGAGTCTTCGGGGTCCATGTGACCTGGCCATTTAGACCATGGTGTGCAAAAAAGTGCCGCTCAGAGGTAAAACAACCAAACCCAACATCCATCCGATGGACGTCGACCATTCCAAGCCTATTGGTTTACCTTTTCTCACCCAGGGCAGATTGGGGTTTAGTGCAGAGAAATCTTAACACTGGGACAGCTGTGAATCGAACCTGGGAACTGCAGATTACGCGTCTGGCACGCTATGTACTGAGCCACCATTTTGTACTTTGACCTGGCCATTTAGATCATTATAGGAAAAAAACATTAAATCAAAAATATTTGACTTTCGGAAGTAAAAACGAACGAACACGTCAAATTTCGAAGGACATGCTGTATGGCCCTGCCGGACGGGATTAATGTGACCTGGCCATTTAGCCCATTGTGTGCAGAAAAGTGTCGCTCAGAGGTAAAACAACCCAACCCATGACTTCATATTAACCACCCAAAAATAAACAAATCAAAGAACCATAAGCCACCAACAACCAACGGTTACGTTTTTACGTCATACTTTACACCTCGACGTCATACGCTTCTTGAGTAGTGCCATCTGTTGGCTGAAGTCCGTGAACAACAAACCGACCCAATTTATGAATATTTAACAATTAGCAAATTTGTCTACTGATCTAAGGGACCTGGGTTCGAGCCCTGGGTAAGGCATGGTTGTATTTGTCGTTTTTCTGTTGAGGTCCTGCCATCCTCTCAGACCTTCTACTATGGCATATAAACTGACAGGCTCCTTTCAGACCTCTGTGGCAAGCAGCTGCTTGAGGGTGTAGTTAATTTTATTTATTTATTTATATCCTAGATACTAGATGATCTAACACAAGTTATTTCCATATTTTACATTCATGTAATCGACGTGGAAATCATTTCCACCACATGCGGTCGATAGTGGCGGATCATTTGAAACAGAATATCCTTGTACTGATGACTTTTTGAACTTAGGTACATAGAATGATAGAAAGATTGAATAATAATTGCATATAAAGGAAAGTGTACTGTGAAATACTTGCCGGAATAGATGCCTCAGTTGACTAAGAGTCGAAATTTGCAACTGAAAAATGTATTTTACTAGATTATCAGAAGATTTGTTTTCATAGAATGGGAACTTGATTAAATGGTCAGTGTTACGACTTTACAATTTTCATTTTAATCTCCGTTTTAGCAGAGATCTTTCTCGAGACTGTACTCAAATAACTAACAAGACGACGATTAAACGAAAAAAAATAAAACTTCTTTCCGTATGTTTAAATTCTATACAGGTAGCTTTTATTAACTATGAAAAGCTAAGAATCTTAACACAAATGTAAAAATTGAGAATATTATTTTATATACAGGGTGAATCTGAAAAAGTGGGCAAAACTTTACGGGATGGTAGAACGCAGCTATACGAACAATATTCGTCATAGAATGTATGGTCGGAACGCAAACGGCGAGCCGCTAGGTGGCGTTGGAAATGGTATAAAAGGGTCGGTCCTCACTTGCATTCCCGTCCGCCGCACCGTACACAAAATGCATATCCGCCATTTCGTGGTTAGTATAACCAGCCATCCTCTCGGCAATCCACGGTAGAAATGCCGTTGGGTGCGAGGATCGACCCTTTTATACCATTTCCAACGCCACCTAGCGGCTCGCCGTTTGCGTTCCGACCATACATTCTATGACGAATATTGCTCGTATAGCTCCGTTCTACCACCCCGTAAAGTTTAGCCCACTTTTTCAGATTCACCCTGTATATGTTTTACACAATATTGAAGTCTCATCAGGAATATTTTAACGATTTATTTTTCCATGCTATGTAATAGAATATGTAACTGTCAAACTTATTCAAAAAAACAAGGTGTGAATAAAAGTGTTTTTACGGAGTTTCAATATTGTTTGGATATTTGGGAATCGAGCGTGAATTCGAAATAAATAAACAAATTATAAAGTAACCGATTTAATAACGACGGCAAGGAAATTGCACAAGTCATTAACAATTTCTTAAGTGATCACACAAAACACTAATATGCTATTAATCAGTATAAAATTATCCTGTTAATCAGAAATATCAGATTTTCTTTTCAAAAGCACAATTTTCTGCGATACAATAAATTGTTAATTTACCTGAAACTGAAAACTCTCTTACCAGAATGAATTATGAATTTTGAAAACTCCAATTCATTCTAATTGCCTAAAATTCGGTTAAACAGTAATTGCTCTTTCACCTATTAAGTTTAGAATTTATAATTTTGCTGCAAGGCCTACAATTTTTTAGACAAATAATCTAAAGAGGTTAACTAAGAAATCACAATTAATTACTGAAAATGAAGATTAATATTACATATTTTGCTACTGCATTATTTTCTTGTTATAATCAATTTTCGAGACTCAGAATAATGTTTTCGTTGGATATTTCTCTTTCTATTCAATTCGAATTTAAAAAAAAAATACTCCCTCAAGCAGCTGCTTGCCACAGAGGTCTCACAGGATCCTGTCAGTTTATGTAGGATTTTAAAACGAAGTTTCCGGAACGTCCGACAGATGGCAGTATTCACCAATCAAATAATTTCCCTTTCGATTTTCTAAGAAATTTCCGCATAGTAACAGAATACAGTGTCTTCTCTGCAAGCTATAATCATGCAGCAGGAAAACAGTTTCAAGGGGTAGTCAAGCAAATTTTATAAACTGATGATGGAAGAAAATTATCCTTAAAGTACTGACTAAAAATACCAAAATACTCTTGTAAACATTGTAATTTTTACTTCCCTCGCTATATCCTAGATACTAGATGATGTAACACAAGTCATTACAATATTTTACATTCTGTGAATCGACGTGGAAATCATTTTGACCACATGTGGTCGATAGTGGAGGATCATGTACAATAGAATATCCTTGTACCCTGAATCTTTGTGACCTGGCCATTAGGCCCATTGTGTGGAAAAAAAAATGTGCCGCTCAGAGGTAAAACAACCCCAACGCTAAAGAACGCATTTTATAGCCTTCATGGGAAGCTACCATCTGTCACCTAAAAGCTGTCCAGTGGATATCATCCTTCCAACTTTCTCTGAGCCTTTGGGGTTTTTGTGACCTGGTGATTTAGCCCAATGTGTGCAAAAAAAGTGCCGCTCAGTGATGAAACAAACCAACGTTAAAGAACACGCTGGATGGCCTTGACGGGAGGCTACCATCTGTCTCCCAACAGCTGTTCCAGTGGGTCTCCTCCCCCAACCTTTCCTGAGCCTTCGGGGTCCATGTGACCTGGCCATTTAGCCCATGGTGTGCAAAACAGTGCCGTTCAGAGGTAAAAAAACCCAACGTTAAAGAACACGCTGGATGGTCTTGACGGGAGGCTACCATCTGTCTCCCAACAGCTGTTCCAGTGGGTCCCCTCCCCCAACCTTCTCTGAGACTTCGGGGTCCATGTGACCTGGCCATTTAGCCCATGGTGTGCAAAAGTGCCGCTAAGAGGTAAAACAACCCAACGTTAAAGAACACGCTGGATGGCCTTGACGGGAGGCTACCATCTGTCTCCCAACAGCTGTTCCAGTGGGTCCCCTCCCCCAACCTTCTCTGAGCCTTTGGGGTCCTTGTTACCTGGCCATTTAGCCCATGGTGTGCAAAAGTGCCGCTCAGAGGTAAAACAACCCAACTTTAAAGAACACGCTGGATGGCCTTGACGGGAGGCTACCATCTGTCTCCCAACAGCTGTTCCAGTGGGTCCTCTCCCCCAACCTTCTCTGAGAATTCGGGGTCCATGTGACCTGCCCATTTAGCCCATTGTGAGCAAAAAAGTTCCGCTCAGAGGTAAAACAACCGAAAGTTAAAGAACACGCTGGATGGCCTTCACGGGAAGCTACCATCTCTACCATCTTTACCCATCTTTTAGCTGTTCCAGTGGGTCCCCTCCCCCAACCGTCTCTGAGACTTCGTGGTCCTTGTGACCTGGCCTTTTCGCCCATGATGTGCAAAAATGTGCCGCTCAGAGGTAAAATAACCGAACGTTAAAGAACACGCTGGATGGCCTTGACGGGAGGCTACCATTTGTCTCCCAACAGCTGTTCCAGTGGATTCCCTTCCCCAATTTTCTTTGAGCTTTCGGGGTCCATGTGACCTGAACATTTAGCCCATGGTGCCCAAAAAAGTGCCGCCCACATATAAAAAACCAACGTTGAAGAACACGTTGGATGGCCTTGATGGGAGGCTACCATCTGTCTCCAAACAGCTGTTTCACTGGGTCCAATCTCCCAATTTTCTCTGAGACTTCGGGGTCCATGTGACCTGAACATTTAGCCCATGGTGCGCAAAAAATTGCCGCTCAGAGGTAAAACAATCCAACGTTAAACAACACGCTGGATGTCTTTGAAGGAAGGCTACCATCTGTCTCCCAACAGCTGTTCCAGTGGGTCCCCTCCCCCAACCTTCTCTGAGCCTTCGGGGTCAATTTGACCTGGCCATTTAGCCCATGGTGAGCAAAAAACTTCCGCTCAGAGGTTAAATAACCCAACAAGAACGAACACGCTGAAGGGCCTTCAAGCAGTGTTCAGCGTGTTCAGCGTGTTCTTTCTTGGATGGGTACCATCCTGGGAACTGCAGATTACGAGTCTGGCGCGCTACCGAGTGAGCCACCGCTGCCCCAGAGGACTAAGGGATTACGTGGATCAGATATCTCAATAATCGTATGTCTAGATGTTTCTTCATCTCTTGGCACTTGTCAGGTAGGGATGGGAGTGGTTCAGTCGGTAGGGCACCAGGCTTGAAATCTAGAGTTCCTAGATTGGGGAAGAGGTAAGATTTATATCCGCAAAACTACCTGCCCTATCCTCGAACAATAGGGGACATCGATAGGTTATGAAAAGTTGGCGTCCATCAGAGGGGATATTAAGCTATGGTTCCGTGAGCGGGAGAGCCATACCCTGTGCACCTTAAAGAACACTCTGGACGGCCTTGACGGGAGACACCATATATCTCCTAACACTTTTCCAGTGGGTTCCCTCCTTACAACCTTATATGAGTCCTCAGGGTCTTTGTGACCTGGCCATTTAGCGAACGGTGCACAAAAAGGCTGCTCATGGCTAAAAGCAAGCAACCTCCGTGAAATCTATCTAGTGTGTTCTTCAACGTGCACAGGGATCGGTTTTCCTGCGCATGTGTCCATGGCTTAATGATCCATCCGACGGACGGTGGCCTTACTAGCCGTCGCTAAAAGCCGGGCAAGGAGATTTGCGGAGATAAATATGAAAGCTTGCATAGGTAGCGCTTTGAGAGTGGGATGGTATTGAGTGGTCCATGTGTGCCAACTAGTTTTTCTGTGACGTTTAATACCTCTGCTCTAGAGTTAGCAATAACGACTTGTTGACTCACCACTGATTTTATGCATTTGTCAAGTATGAGTTTCTTCCTGGAAAGAAACTTATCCAGAAGGAGGAAAAAAATATTTGAGGTGTTTAGAATTACAATTATTAATATATATATATATAGAAACTTCTACTATCTTCCAACCGGTAGCTATTTAATCATGTAATTTTAAATTTAAACATGCGAATCTGAGATTGACTGACGTTAAGCTATGGATCCATATGTAGGAAACCCATACCATGTGCACGATAAAATCTCACTGGATGGCTTTAGCGAGATGCTAACGTTTTCCCTGATAACACCTGTTGGGTTCGTCCACACAATATTCTCTGACATCTAGGGGTCCTCGTGACCGGTATTTAGGCCACGTTTTGCAAAAAAATTCTTTCAGATCCAAAACAGCTCGATCCAAAATTCTATTATTGTTTTTGAAACTTTTGTTGGGTCCCTTCCGAAAATGTTTTGTGGTGTCGTAAGTAGTAATTTTGGTCCTCATCCTCAAGCAGCCATGGGCTACGGAGGTCGAACCAGACCATGCAATTTAGTTCTCCAAGCAAGTCTGTCCTGAGCTACATCTACTGCATCCTGCCACTGCACACCAATTCTATCAAGGTCCTGTTTGACATTGTCTGCCCACCGCATCCTAGGTCTCCCCCTCTTTCTGAGGCCTCTAGGCACACTGTACGTAACCCTATTCGCCAATCTATAATTATTCATACGGGCAACATGGCCAAACGAACGAAGTCTCTCTCTGCACAATATGTTGCTTAAAGGAGGTTGCAGACTCCTTTGCCTAACCTCATCATTAGTTACAAAGTTCAACCACCTAATGCCCAAAATACTGCATAAGCATCTGGAATCAAAAGCATCTAGTTTCCTGTTATCTTGTTTACAAAGTGTCCAAGTTTCATTGCCATAACTAACCCTAGAAAAAACCAAACTATAATACAATTTAATTTTAGTCTTTAGGTGTATACGCCTATTTCTCCACACTCTCCATAGGTTCTTAAAAGTCCCGGCAGCAATTGACTTTGAAAAGTTAGATCTATTTATTTTTTGTAAACCAGTTCTTTATATATAATAGGCGACAATTACGCAGATACTAAAAGCTTCCGTCCCGTGGCCGAGTTGTTAGCGCTCTTGGTATCTGATAGACAGGACCTGGGTTCGAGGCCCAGGAATGGCATGGATGTTTGTGGTGTTTTTCTGCTGAGATCTGCCATCCTCTCAGACCTTCTACTGTGGTAAATAAATAGACAGGCTCCTGTCAGACCTCTGTGGTCAAGTAGCTGCTTGAGGTGGTATTTATTTATTTAATATTATATTAATTCCTACCTAAACCAGAAATTTTTCATTGATCTCTAAAACAAACAATTAACTGCTAAAACTAAAAAAAAGTGTGTTTTTCCACCCCTTCTGGGTCTAAGGGGTCAACTAATTGTTGGCAGTGGAAACTTCGTGACCTTTATATTTATATATGAGGCCTTATCTGTGGTAGTATGGGGAGGGATAAAGAATATATACCCTCCCACCAAGAATGCTAATAATGGTAAAAAAAATATACATATTTTACATATTTCTCAAGAAATTATTAAAGTCCTCCTAAAATGGGAGTGGGTGAATTTTATACTGTAATGGAAATCCAGTCTCTTGGCCCCCTCTTCCCACTTACTCTTTTGTGGTTCAATAGAGTTAATAAGTCCCCTCCCACACAGGGAGGGGCGGGGTTTGCTCAGTCGGTAGCACGCCAGGCTCGTAATCTTCAGTTCACAGGTTCGAGTTCCAGCTGGTTCAGCGTTGAGGTTTATCACCGCAAAACTCTCCGCCGTGCCCACAGTCAGTAGGGGACACCGATGGGCTTGGAAAGGCCGACGTCTATTGAATGGGGCGTTAAACCGTGGCGCATGTGCGGGAGAGCCATACCCTGTGCACGTTAAAGATCACGCTGGATGGCCTTGATACAATTTTTATTTTAACCTCCGCTTCCGCAGAGACGTTTCTCGAAATGAGAATAAATGAACATGAAATCCCGGCGATTAAACGAAAAAAATATCTTCAATTCCTATGTTAAAATTTTATACAGGTAGCTTTTATTAACTCTGAAAAGCTAACAACCTTAGCACAAAAGTAGCAATCGAGAATAATATTTTTCTCCTTTTTTATGTAATACGTTTTACAATAATATTTAAGTCTAATCACGAATACTTTAGCGATTTATTTTTTCATGCTATGTAATAGAATATGTAACTGTGAAACGTATTAAAAAAAACTAGGTGTGAATAAAAGTGTTTTTGCAGATTTTCAATTCTATTTGGATATTTGGGAATCGATCGTGGATTCGAAATAAATAAACAAACTATAAAGTAACAGATTTAATAACTGAGGTAACGAATTTGCACAAGTCATGAACAATTTCTTAACTGATCACACAAAACACCAATATGCTATCAATCAGTATAAAATTATCCTGTTAATCACAAATATCAGATTTTTTTTAAAAGCACAATTTTCTGCGATACCAAAAAATTGCTATTTTAATTGAAACTGAAAACTTTCTTACCAGAATGAATTATGAATTTTGAAAACTCCAATTCATTCTAATTACCTAAAATTCAGTTAAACAGTAATTGCTCTTTCACCTGTTAAGTTTAGAATATATAATTTTGCTGCAAGGCCTACTATTTTTAGACAAATAATCTAAAGAGGGTAACTAAGAAATCACAATTAATTACGGAAAATGAAGATTAATATTACATATTTTGCTACTGCATTATTTTCTTGTAGCCACCAGAAGAGACAAGAATTAAGATTTTTTTATTAAGAATTCATATTGACCTAGAGCGCATTGGAGGAGGGAGGGTTGAAAAGAGACCTGCCGCCACAAGGTACGTGAGGGAACTTTTATACACAGGGCTCAACTTTGTGTGATTTTGAATTAGAGCAGTGGTTATCAAACTTTTATAATGGAATGGAAGTTTTACTATGAAAATGTGTATGTAACTGGCGTACCCCTTTTATAGACAGATAAAACTATAGTTATAGTATAACAATGGGAATAAAATAACATATATATATCAGTTGTTCTCAACATTTTATGCTTCACGTACCCCCTGGAAATGTGTAACTAGAGTACCCCTTAAATAGGTAGATAAAACTATAGTTATAGTATAACAATGGGAGCAAAATTTTGAGATCCATTGAAAAAGTTTGAGATTTCTATCGACTTTTGAACTCTCACTGCGAACCACAAAATATTTTACGGCGTATTCCACGTTGAGAACCCCTGCTATAATCTATAAAGCGATCACTCCCAAATCGGAGGATGTTGGACATTAACTGCCAAAAATTCGGGACCGTTAGGAAGATGCCGGAGAGCGCATGGAACGGAGGGAGACCTGAAAAGAGAGCTGCCGCCACGAGGTGCGGGAGGGAACGTTTAGACACAAGACTCATCGTTGTGTCATTATTAGTTAGAGAAACAAAGAATTATACAGTAGAAAATTATGAGGAAAATAATATTGCGATAAAACCAACTGGCGGTTGTTTCGATAGAAGACATTCGGAATTATATACGATTATTTTGTAAACGTTTATTATTTTTAATTTTTATAAGTAAATGTCCCTAATAGTGAAAGAATTAGAGTCATGTATCAATAATATAAAAATAAATATCGATAATAAAGAATAAAGTCATGAATCAATTAGTCGTCTTATATCAGCCGATAAATTCAATGGGAAATAAAGTTATAAATTTCATGATGCAACAACTTTATTGTTAACATGTATATTTATGATAAATTTTATTTCAGATATTTTTACCT
Organism: Ryuthela nishihirai; assembly: GCA_038380435.1. Lineage (NCBI taxonomy): Eukaryota > Metazoa > Arthropoda > Arachnida > Araneae > Heptathelidae > Ryuthela > Ryuthela nishihirai. The sequence goes on from JAWZYU010000002.1 coordinate 99,454,316, forward strand.
TATCCACTATAATAATATGCTAACATTTTAAAGCAATCTGGTGGCCAGATCGTCAAATCAAATTATAAATCGAAATGTATTTTTAACCAATTATGAGAAGATTGGTTTTGGTTGAATGGCAACTTCACCCTCTCATTAAGCAGTTCGTAAATTGTCGTTTTGCCCAACATTCTAAATTTCGAACCATGGTACCGATGACTTTTTTTAACTTAGGTGCATCGAATAACAGAAGGAGGGAATAATAATAATATATAGGGAAATCTGTTGTGAAATACTTGCCGGAATAGCTGCCTCAGTTGGCTAAGTGTCGAAATTCGTAACTGAAATATTGCATTTTATTAGATTCTCAGAAGATTAGTTTTCATTGAGTGGCAACTTGATAGAACGGTCACAGTTACGAATTTACAATTTTTAATTTCAATCTGCGCTTCCGCACAGATCTTCCTCGAACTCCAGAACGGAAAACGAAAGAGGGTAGATTAAACGAAAAAAATAACACTTCTATCTGTTTGTCTAAAGTTTATACAGGTAGCTCTTGTTAACTCTATAAAGCTAACAAACTTCACAAAAGCAGCAATAGAGAATATTATTTTTCTGAATTTTTATGTCATATTTTTTACAAAAACATTGAAGTCTCATCACGAATACTTTAGCCGGATTATTTTTCCATGCCATGTAATAGACTATATAACTGATATCACACGTATTCAAAAACACAAAGTGTGAATAAATGTATTTTTACAAATTTTCGATTCTATTTGGATATTTAGCAATCGACCGCGAAATGAAAATAAATAAACAAACTATAAATGAACTGAATTAATAATACGGCAATAAAATTACATAAATCATAAACAATTTCTTAACAAATCACACAAAACACTAATATGCTATCAATCAGTATAAACTAACTAACTGCTAACCTCATAGTTCCTGTGAACGGTCTTATAATGGCATTCTCGACAATTCTGCACTCCGAACATGATGGCAACAGTTCAGTTCCTTTCCTCTACCAACATGACGACGTTCCCGTCCATAAACCGATGACCATGCGGGAATGGTTTCATGAGAGGAATGTCGAAGAACTTGACTGGTCTGCACAGATCCTGGATCTCAACACCATGGAACACTTTTGGGATGAATTGGAACTCGGACTGCGAGCCAGGCCGACCTGCCAGACATCAGTGAACGGCATCGCTAATGCTCTTGTGGCAGAAAGGCAGGCAATTCTAGCAGCAACGTAACAAAATCTAGTGGGAAGCATTTCCCGCAGACTGGGGGGTTGTGGTAGCACCAAATGTTGTACCAACGAGATATTAATTCCTTTCCTATTACCGGAAGGTTATGGATGAACGACTGTCTGGATACGTTTGTTCATATAGTGTATTTGATAAATACCGTTTGATCCAAGAATAACAGAAAAACTTAAGATGCAAGAATTCGAAATGTATAGACAGTAGCACGATGCGGTTTTCACAGAAATGCAGAGAAAGACATGGAATTTTTTTAATGACGAAAAATTATATTTCCATAATAGTTACATCTGCTACCAACAGGTGACGCTTCAGATGTGTCAGTAGTAGAGGCCCTGTATAGGTAGAGGTTGGCGATTTCAAATTTGGGCGCCATGTTTTTTCGTTGATCGTATTGTTTAGCGTGGTAGCTGAATGGTATTGCATGGTACTTAGGATTCCGGAAAAGGGTAGGGTAATATTTGATAGTAGCTTTTGTTAACTATGAAAAGCTAACAATTTTAATAACACAAAAATAACAATCGAGGAGATTATTTTTACCTTTTTTTATTTGAAATATTTTTACAAAAATATTGATGTCTCATCACGAATAGTTAAGCCAAATAATTTTTCAATGCCATGTAATAGAATATATAACTGATATCACACGTATTCAAAAACATAAAGTTTGAATAAAAGTATTATCAGAGGTTTCTAATTTTATTTGAACACTTTGCTTCTATTGGTATCATCAAATTCTACATTGGAGGAAGTCTTCCAGTGTAAATGGCTTCAGCATTCAGTGGTGGGGGAACAGGAATTTGGCCGATGTCTGCGATTAGGCGTCGGTTTGATGTTGTCGGGATTTCCTCTCTCAATAAACATAATTTCTTTAAGCATCCCACTAACCATTTACTCTCCATGGGGAGTTGCAATGTGAAGACTCTGCACAGATATTATCCTCCTGATGTCCTCACACAAGAATTCCACCTTTATAATTTAGATATTCTCGGCTTAAAAGACACCAGATGGAGAGAAAAAGATCAGATTCTTAAAAATAATCTTAAATTCCTCTTTTCAGGGTGGGACGACAATAAGCATCACCGAGGCTTGGGTCTGCTTCTCAGAAGACACGCTAGTGATGCTCTTCTAGAATACGAGTGCATTAATGAAAGGTTTCTTACAGCAAAATTTCAGACAAGCGTTAAAGACGAATGTTATCTGCTGTTGTGTGTGCCTAAAGGCCTCAGAAAGAAGGGGAGACCTGCGGTGAGCAGACAATGTCAAACAGGACCTTGTTAGAATTGGTGTACATTGGCCAGATGCAGTAGATGTAGCTCAGGACAGACTTGCTTGGAGAACTAAATTGTACGGCCTGGTTGGACCTCCGTAGCCCATGGCTGATTGAGGATGATGATGAGGATGATTAAGTCGATAAGCAAAATGGAAAAATGAAAAATATAAATTTCAGGTTTCAAACAACTTTTTTGTTAACATGCATATTCTTGATAAATTTTATTTCAGATATTTTTACTTTATCCAGTATAATAATAGGCTAACTTTTTAAAGCAGTCTGGTGGTCAGATCGTCAAATCAAACTATAATTTCTAATATTTTTTCAACCGATTATGAGAAGATTGGTATTTGTTGAATGGCTACTTCACCCTAACAGTGAACAGTTCGAACGTTAGCGTTGTCTCAACATTTGAAATTTGAAAGCATGGTACTGATGACTTTTTGAACTTAGGTGCATAGAATGATAGAAAGATTGAATAATAATTACATACATAGGAAAGCGTGCTGTGAAATACTTGCTGGAATAGATGTTTTTTAGTTACCGGCACTCGAAGTACTATACAAGTGACATAGCGACACCGAAACCAAAAGTTTATTCTATGACCCAGATGCCATGAACAGGGGTATTGCTACCGCCAGTTCGGAAGGCATCTCGGCAGCAGCAATGCCCGCTACGGAATCCACCGCTCCACGGACACCGCTGCGGGTACCTGAAAACATAGAAACATAACAAAAACAAACTCTAACTAATACAAGAAAAGAAGCAAAAAGAAATAAATTGGCCACCTCCAAAGAAAAAAGGAAACTACCAGGCAAGGGCAAGAGAAAGAGACGTGCAAGGGGGAAAGGCGGAAGCTGAAAAGGTGAAAGGAAAAAGGACTACAAAGAAACACTACCAAGAAAAAAAAACGCGCAAGGGGGAAAGGCGGAAGCTGAAAAGGTGAAAGGAAAAAGGACTACAAAGAAAAACTACCAAGAAAAGAAAACGCGCAAAGGCAGAAAGAAAGTACCTACCAACTACCTACCGCACGGACTTCCTCCTCTTCTTCCTACTTACCTTACTGTGTCCACCACTAGATGGACTGACCGTTCCACTGTCGCGACGTGGAGACAGGACGGATGGCGGCGCTCCAACAGCAACGAAGTCCATAACCAGGACATCGTCTCCGCTGCTCCACTCAGAGTCGAGCGTGGCTGGCTCCGACGGGAACGTCTCCATCGTAACGGACGAGCACTTGGAAGCTGTGGCATCCCCTACAGATAGGCTCGGCTGCCGCCCAGCTGTCTCTGAGCCAGAGACAGAGGACGGGGTAGGCGAGCTGGCTGGCACGCTGCCCGTGGAGGCAGAGGTGGCTGTGTCCAAAGCAGCCACACTCAGCTCTCCCGTAGCAGCGGACCCTGCCTTCTCCCCTTCCGTAGAAGCCTCCGACGTGACGGCCGCGTAGGGCGGGGGTAGCTCAGTCGGTAGCGCGCCACGCTCGTAATCTGTACTTCCCTGGTTCGAGTCCCAGCTGGGTCAGCGTTGAGATTTTTCTCCGCCAAATTCCCTGCGCTGCCCACGGTCAGTAGGGGACACTGATGGGCTTGGAAAGGCCGCCGTCCGTCCGATGGGACGTTAAGCCGTGGCCCCGTGTGCGGGAGAGCCATACCCTCTGCACGTTAATGAACACACTGGATGGCCTTGACGGGAGGCTACCATCTGTCTCCCAACAGCTGTTTGAGTGGGTCCCCTCCCCCAACCTTCTCTGAGCCTTCGGGGTCCATGTGACCTGGCCATTTAGCCCATGGTGTGCAAAAAAGTGCCTCTCAGAGGTAAAACAACCCAACCCGGGACGGCCGCCTCTCCGCCACTACCAGAAGGCCCAACTGGAGTGACAGGGGCTGCACCTGTCGCCGAAGTCTCCTCAGCTGAAGCGCTCTCTGCGGTCCATCATGGGACAGGGGTAGTTCCCACCTTCGACACAGCACCAGCCGCGTTCGCACAGGAAAGCTTCAGACACTGCGTGCACGGATGTATTTACCCGCAGATGCCACACGGCAACGGGCACTTGCCGGCGGAGTGACCCTTTAACTGGCAATTGCCACACACAACCAGAGTGCACTCCTCCACTAAGTGGTCAGGTGACCCGCACTTCCTACACACACGAGACATCCCCGAATAACTGATCATGAGGCGACATGATCCATCCTGAATAAGTTAGGCACAGGCTGGCTCATTTCCATCCTGAATAAAGTTAGGCACAGGCTGGCTCATTTCCATCCTGAATAAAGTTAGGCACAGGCTGGCTCATTTCCATCCTAACACGCCGATTAACCGTTTCAAGCTCTGGGAACTTCGTCCAGCACTCTCTGTCGATCTTCAGCACTTTCTCATAGCGAGAGAGACACGCGCTGATAACGCTGTTGTCCAACTCGTATGGGACATTTGTTGTGCACCCCACCTGCTCTCGGAGATAGGATGGACACAACTAGGGGAGAAATTAGCTTGTAACTTCAATTCCCCAAAAACGACGGTGAATTGAGTTGTGTATTTTATTCTTTTAATTACTCTGTTGACAAAGCCAGGCTCGTTTCCCTCTAACATTTAAAATAATAAACATTCATAGGCGGCCGATCTTTCCTCTCCTGTTAGGACATAACTCGACAAGACAAAGGGGTACCAAACAAATATTATTTTATTATTTCGATCTCTTAACTAGACATAGAAAAATCATACAATTCTTGATAAATTACTGAATTCAGTCATCTCCCTCTACTTGTTCGAAAGTCCTTACTAGATGCTCGAAATTCATTTAAACTAAGAACTGTCTTTAGAGTCACTGTTCTGGCCAAAACTCGGGCCAACCGTTCGGAGCATTAAAACCAAATGTTCGCTATGGGAGTGTTAGTGACGGCGGCTGAACACTGCATAATCGAAATGGGAGCCCAAAGCTGATAAGAATTTTCCCTTACCTCCTTCCTTGTCCAGCTATTGTTGTTCCGCCCGTAGGGTAGCATCTTTGTCCATGCTTTTTGCCTGTCTGCAGCGCAGGCACGAGGCGTCCTGCAACATCTTAATAACTCGCAGCCGAAAAACTCGTCTTACACGAAGAGCGGTAGTCGAACGAATGGGGCTGAAGCTTAGTCGCTTCTCTCTCAGGAAGGCTCTCTTGGCCTTTGTTCTCGTCTTTACACCAATCGTCTTTTCTTAAGCGCGATGTGTTTTTCTCTGATTGGTCGACTGGGGAAGATCCAATGTAAGCGATCTCCCCCCCCCCCTTCTCCCTCTCCGTGTTCCTTGGCGTGGGTCCGAAACTGAGGCGTCCTCCGCGCTCGCCGCTGCGGGGGAAGGGGGGGGGGGTCAGGAGGTCACCTTGACCTTCGCTTGCGTGTTCTGCCGAATTTGCGAAATGGCGGCTGGCTCCACGGCCAGTGTTCTTCGAACCTTCCGGCCTCCAAAGTCGTGTCCACAGGAGGAATTCGCTGTGAGCACGACACATTGTGCACTAGTAGAACACACTCCTTGCAGTCCAAGGGCTTCACAGGGATGGTTCTCTCCTTAAACTGGAATCCGCGAAGCGTAAGCATCTTGTATAAAATGTCAGCGTTGCGAAGGGTCAGAATATACCGACCACTGCCGAAGGTGGAAGGCAAGAGCCGCACTATTCATCGAACTGTCTGTAGAGAGTCTCCACGAGGTCTGTTGCCGGTTCTTTGTCTGCTATTACAAAGGAAACCGATAGCTGGCGCCTCGGCACGCCCGTCATTGTTTGACTGAAACACACAAAAGGAAAAATTAAAGAGGCAAACAGAAAAGCTACCACTATAAAGATAAATACCTGTAGATCAGCACCAGGTCCAACTTGAAGCACGGAAACCGGAAGTGCGGCACTATCAACCAGCGACGAATGCAGGATATGAACACGTCCACCGTTGAATACGGTAAAAAAACAAAACAGGTAAAAGTAGCACAGATCCAAACTCTAAAACGGGGCAGGGCGTACACACGATCCCCGTCAGAGTCGTAATTTGTAACTGAAAAATATAATTTACTAGATTATCGGGAGATTAATTTTCATTGAATGGCAATTTGATTAAACAGTCACTGTAGAACGCTTGGCTACTGAACTAAGGGACCTGGGTTCGAGCCCCGGATTAGGCATGGATGTGTGTGTCGTTTTTCTGCTGAGGTCCTGCCATCATCTCAGATCTCCTAAACTGACAGACTCCTGTCAGACCTCTGTGGCAAGCAGCTGCTTGAGGGGATATTTATTTTTTATTATTTTTTACGACTTTACAATTTTTATTTTGATCTCCGCTTCCACAGAGACCTTTCTCGAACTAGAACCTGTAAATTAACCAACTGTTGGTGGATTAAACGAAAAAAAAGTCCTTCTAATCATGGGTCTTATTTTCGTACAGGTAGCTTTTGTTAACTATGAAAAGATAATAAACCTAACACAAAGGTAACAATCGAAAATATTAATTTTCTCCATTTTTATGTCATATGGTTTTACAAAAAGTTTGAAGTCTCATCAAGAAGAGTTTAGCCGAATTATTATTCCCTGCCATGTAATAGATTATATAACTGATATCACACGTATTCAAAAACACAAAGTGCGAATAAATATATTTTTTACAAATTTTCAATTCTATTTGGATATTTGGCAATCGATTGCAAAATCAAAATAAATAAACAAACTATAAATGAACTGAATTAATAACACGGCAATAAAATTACATAAATCACAAACAATTTCTTAACAAATCACACAAAACACTAATATGCTATCAATCAGTATAAACTAACTAACTGCTAACCTCATAGTTCCTGTGAACGGTCCTATAATGGCATTCTCGACAATTCTGCACTCCGAACATGATGGCAACAGTTCGGTGAAGACCCTTTCCTCTACCAATATGACGACGTTCCCGTCCACAAAGCGAGGACCATGCGGGAATGGTTTCATGAGAGGGATGTCGAAGAACTTGACTGGTCAGCACAGATCCTGGATCTCAACACCATGGAACACTTTTGGGATGAATTGGAACTCGGACTGTGAGCCAGGCCGACCTGCCAGACATCATCATGACCGGCATCGCTAATGCTCTTGTGGCAGAAAGGCAGGCAATTCTAGCAGCAACCTACCAAAATCTAGTGGGAAGCATTTCCCGCAGCCTGGGGGGTTGTGGTGGCACCAAATGTTGTACCAACGAGATATTAATTCCTTTCCTATTACCGGAAGGTTATGGATGAACGACTGTCTGGATACGTTTGTTCATATAGTGTATTTGATAAATACCGGGTGATCCAAAAGTAACAGAAAAACTTAAAATGCAAGAATTCGAAATGTATAGACAGTAGCACGATTCGCTTTTCAGAGAAATGCCCAGAAAGGCATGGCATTTTTTTAATGACGAAAAATTATATTGCCATAATAGTTACATTTGCCACCGAGAGGTGGCGCTTCACTTGTGAGGTAGTTTGTACAGTGGTGCTGCACAATTCGCAACGCAGCTAGGAATACAAATGTTTAATGTGATGGCCGTCATTCACAAGAATGGCAGTCAGACGTGGCACAACATTCTGCACAGCATCGAAGAGGGTTTCAGCTGTAATTCCTGTCACGTGATGACGAATTGCTTCTTTCAACATGGCCAATGACGTCGGCAGACCTCTGTACACCTGTGACTTTAAGTAGCCCCATAACATCGGTTAGAGCACCTGACAAATTATCAGGAGATTGTGGGTTTGTATACCAACCGCCCAGCTGGGTCAGCGTTGAGATTTATCTCCGCAAAATTCCCCGCCCTGCCCACTGTCAGTTGGGGACACCAATTGGCTTGGAACGGCCATCGTCCGTCGGATTGGACGTTAAGCCTTGGTCTGCGTGCGGGAGAGCCATACTCTCTGCACGATAAAGTACACGCTGGATGGCTTTGACGGGAGGCTACCATCTGTCTCTCAATGGCTGTTCTGGTGGATCCCCTCCCCCAGGGGCGGGGTGGCTCAGTCGGTAGCGCGCCAGGCTCGTAATCTGTAGTTGCCAGGTTGGAGTCCCAACTGGGTCAGCGTTGAGATTTATCTCCGCAAAATTCCCCGCTCTGCCCATGGTCAGTAGGGGACACCGATGGGCTTGGAAAGGCCGCCGTCCGTCGTATGGAACTTTAAGCCGTGGCCCCATGTGCGGGAGAGCCATACCCTGTGCACGTTAAAGAACACGCTGGATGGCCTTGATGGGAGGCTACATATGTCTCCCAACAGCTGTTCCTGTGAGTCCCGTCCCCCAACATTCTCTGAGCCTTCGGGGTCCATGTGACCTGGCCATTTCGCCCATGGTGTGCAAACAAGTGCCACTCAGAGGTAAAACAACCCAACCCAACCCCTCCTCCAACCTTCTCTGAGTCTTCGGGGTCCTTGTGACCTGGCAATTTAGCCCATGGTGTGCAAAAGAGTGCCGCTCAGAGGTGAAACAACCCAACCCTAAGTGACATAGTTCTCATCCCGTGCTACATCTCCAGTGTCACGTACTCTCACAATCCCTCCATACATGCATACAAAATCTTCATGCATTCATGAGCTACGAGGTCAAACCAGAGTGGATAATGGTTTTCTCTAAACATTTCTGTTCTTGTCTACATCTGCTACATCTCGTCAATATAGACCAATTCTAACAGCCGAACACATGCTTAAAATCAACAAGATCAACTCCAAGCGTCGGTTGCAGTTGTGCAAAGCAGGGTGCCAATGGACTCGAGAACTGGAACAGCGTTCTCTGGAGTGATGAATCATGCCTCACTATCTGGTGGACCAGTCTGGTGGTCAGATCGTCAAATCAAACTATAATTTGTAATGTTTATTTAACCGATTATGAGAAGATTGGTGTTCGGTAAACAGTTGGAACGTTAGCGTTGTCAGAGCATTCGAAATTTCAAAGCATGGTATTGATGACTTTTTGAACTTCGGTGCATAGATTGATAGAAAGATTGAATAATAATTACATATATAGGAAACTGTGCTGTGAAATACTTGCCGGAATAGACGCCTCAGTTGACCAAGAGTCGAAATTTGTAACTGAAAAATGTATTTTACTAGATTATCAGAAGATTAATTTTCATAGAATGGCAACTTGATTAAATGATCAGTGTTACGACTTTACAATTTTTATTTTAATCTCCGCAGAGACGTTTCTCGAAAGCACAATTGAAGAGGACTAGGAAGCGATTAAACGAAAAAATAAAACTTCTAACCGTATGTTTAAATTTTATACAGGTAGTTTTTATTAACTATGAAAAGTTAACAATCTTAACACAAAAGTAAAAATCGTGAATACTATTTTATATATATGTTTTACACAATATTGAAGTTTCATCACGAATACTTTAGCGATTTATTTTTCCATGCTATGTAATAGAATATATAACTGTCAAACGTATTAAAAAAAGGTGTGAATAAAAGTGTTTTTAGAAATTTCAAATTCTGTTTGAATATTTGGGAATCTAGCGTGAATTCGAAATAAATAAACGAACTCTACAGTAACCGATTTAATAACAAAGGCAACGAAATTGCGCAAGTGATAAACAATTTCTTAACTGATCACACAAAACACCAATTTGCTATCAATCAGTATAAAATTATCCTGTTAATCACAAATATCAGATTTTCTTTTAAAAAGCAAATTTTTCTGCGATACAAATATATTGCTATTTTAATTGAAACTGAAAACTTTCTTATCAGAATGAATTTTGAAAACTCGAATTCATTCTAATCACCTAAAATTCAGTTAAACAGTAATTGCTCTTTCACCTATTAAGTTTGCAATTTATAATTTTGTTGGTTGGTCTATTGTTTTTTAGACAAATAATCTAAAGAGGGTAACTAAGAAATCACAATTAATTACAGAAAATGAAGATTAATATTACATATTTTGCTACTACATTATTTTCTTGTTATAATCAATTTTAGGTACTCTGAATAATGTTTTCGTTAGCAAATAAAAATCTTATCTGGATATTTCACTTTCTATAGAATTAGAATTTAAAGAGAATTTTTTAAATTCGAAGTGTCCAAAACTTCCGACAGATGGAAGCATCAACCAATCAAATAATTTCCTTTTGATTTTGCAAGAAATTTGCACATAGGTTTTTGTTGTTTTATCTCTGAGCGGCACTTTTTTGCACACCATGGGCTAAATGGCCAGGTCACATGGACCCCGACGGCTCAGAGAAGGTTGGGGAAGGGGACCCACTGGAACAGCCACTGGAACGCCGGATGGCCCGTCAAGGCCATCCAGATCGCCAAATCAAATTACAAATCCAAATGTATTTTTAACCAATTATGAGAAGATTGGCTTTGGTTGAATGGCAACTTCACCCTCTCATTAAACAGTTCGTAAATTGTCGTTTTGCGCAACATTCTAAATTTCGAACCATGACTTTTTTTTACTTAGGTACATCGAATAACAGAAAGAGGGAATAATAATTATATACAGGAAAATGTGCTGTGAAATACTTACCGGAATAGATGTCTCAGTTGACAAAGTGTCGAAATTTGGAACTGAAAAATGTATTCTACTAGAATATTAGAAGATTAGTTTTCATTGAGTGGCAACTTGATAAGAACGGTCACAGTTACGACTCAAACGACGCGACTTTTGTATTTAAAAAGAATTTTTTAAATTCCAAATTTTCAAAACGTCGGCAGTGGCAGCATTAAACAATCAAATAATTTCCCTTTCGATTTCGGAAGAAATTTGCACATTGTAACATGTAACAGAATACACAATGTCTTCTCTGCAAGCTATAATCATGTAGCAGAAATACATTTTCAAAAGTTAGGCAAGCAAATTTTAAAAACTAATGATGGAAGAAAATTATCCTCAAAGTACTAAGTAAAAATATCAAAATACTCTTGGTAAACTGTATAAAATGATATATACTACACTACAGCTTAGTAACAAATAAAAATTCAGTAAATGAAATCTTTTGTATTTCCGTCTCAGAATATTTCAGGAGGGGAAGTGACCTTGGAATTATTATTCCCATGGTTATATCCTAGGTACTAGATGATGTAACACAAGTCATTACGATATTTTACCTTCATGTAATCGGCGTGGAGATCATTTTGACCATATGCGGTCGATAGTGGCGGATCATTTGAAATAGAGTGTCCTTGTACCCTGAGTCTTTGTGACCTGGCCATTTAGCCCATTGTGTGGAAAAAAAAGTGCCGCTAAGAGGTAAAACAACCCCAAAGCTAAAGAACACATTCTATAGCCTTCATGGAAGGCTGCCATCTGTCACCTAAAAGCTGTCCAGTGGATATCCTCCTTCCAAATTTCTCTGAACCTTTGGGGTCCTTGTGACCTGGCGATTTAGCCCAATGTGTGCAAAAAAGTGTCGCTTAGAGATAAAATAAACCAACGTTAAAGAACACACTGGATGGTCTTGACGGGAGGCTACCATCTGTCACCCAACAGCTGTTCCAGTGGGTCCCTTCCCTCAAACTTTTCTGAGCCCTCGGGGTCCATGTGACTTGGTCATTTAGCCCATGGTGGACAAAAAAGTGCCGCTCAGAGGTAAAACTACCGTACGTTAAAGAACACGCTGGATGGCCTTGACGGGAGGCTACCATCTGTCACCCAACAGCGGTTCCAGTGAATCACCTCCCCCAACCTTCTCTGAACCTTTGGGGTCCTTTTGACCTGGCCATTTAGCCCATTGTGTGCAGAAAAGAGCCACTCAAAGGTAAAACAACCCAACGTTAAAGAACAGGCTGGATTGCACTGACGGGAGGCTACCATCTGCCACCCAACAGCTGTTCCAGTGGATCCCCTCCCCCAACCTATGCTTAGCCTTCGGGGTGTTTGTGACCTGACCATTTAGCCCATTGTGTGCAGAAAAGAGCCACTCAGAGGTAAAAGAACGCAACGTTAAAGAACATGCTGGATGGCTTTTACGGGTGGCTACCATCCTTCCCTCAACAGCTGTTCCAGTGGGTCCCAATTCTCAAACTTCTCTGAGCCTTCGGGGTTCAAGTGACCTGGCCATTTAGCCCATGGTGCGCAAAAAAGTGCCGGTCAGGGTAAAACAACCGAACGTTATAGAACACGGTGGATGGCCTTGACGGGAGGCTACCATCTTTCCCCAACAGCTGTTCCAGTGGGTCCCCTCCCCCAACCTTCTCTGAGCCTTCAGGGTCCTTGTGACCTGGCCATTTCGCCCATGATGTGCAAAAATGTGCCGCTCAGAGGTAAAACAACCGAACGTTAAAGAACACGCTGGATGGCCTCGACGGGAGGCTACCATTTGTCTCCCAAAAGCTGTTCCAGTGGATACCCTCCCCCAAATTTCTCTGAGCTTTCGGGGTCCATGTGACCTGAATATTTAGCCCATGGTGTGCAAAAAAGTTCCGTTCAGAGGTAAAACAACCGAACTTTAAAGAACACGCTGGATGGCCTTGACGGGAGGCTACCATCTGTCTCCCAACAGCTGTTCCAGTGGGTCCCCTCCCCCATACTTCTCTGAGCCTTCGGGGTCCATGTGACCTGGACATTTAGCTCATGATGTGCAAAAAAGTGCCGCTTAGAGGTAAAACAACTCAACGTTAAAGAACATGCTAGATGGCGTTAACGGGAGGCTACCATCTGTCTCCCAACAGCTCTTATAGTGGGTCCCCTCCCCCAACTTTCTCTGAAACTTCGGGGTCTTTGTGACTTATCCATTTAGCCCATTGTTTGCAATATAAGTGCCGTTCAGAGGTAAAACAACCCAACGTTAAAGAACACGCTGACTGGCCTTGACGGGCAGCTACCATCTGTCTCGCAACAGCTGCTTCAGTGGGTCCCCTCCCCGCACCTTCTCTGAGCTTTCGGGGTCCATGTGACCTGGATATTTAGCCCATGGTGCGCAAAAAACTGCCGCTCAGAGGTTAAATAACCCAACAATAAAGAACACACTGAATGGCCTTGACGGGCAGCTACCATCTGTCTCGCAACAGCTGCTTCAGTGGGTCCCCTCCCCGCACCTTCTCTGAGCTTTCGGGGTCCATGTGACCTGGATATTTAGCCTATGGTGCGCAAAAAACTGCCGCTCAGAGGTTAAATAACCCAACAATAAAGAACACACTGAATGGCCTTGACGGGCAGCTACCATCTGTCTCGCAACAGCTGCTTCAGTGGGTCCCCTCCCCGCACCTTCTCTGAGCTTTCGGGGTCCATGTGACCTGGATATTTAGCCCATGGTGCGCAAAAAACTGCCGCTCAGAGGTTAAATAACCCAACAATAAAGAACACACTGAATGGCCTGGACGGGAGAGTACCATCATGGGAACTGCAGATTACGAGTCTGGTGCGCTACCGACTGAGACACCGCTGCCCCAGAGGACTAAGGGATTACGTGAATCAGATATCTCAGTAATCGTATGTCTAGATGTTTCTTCATCTCTTGGCACTTGTCAGGTAGGGATGGGAGTGGTTCAGTCAGTAGGGCACCAGGCTTGTAATCTATAGTTCCCAGGTTGGGGAAGAGGTAAGATTTATATCCGCAAAACTCCCTGCCCTCTCCTCGAACAATAGGGGACACCGATGGGCTTTGAAAAGTTGGCGTCCATCAGAGGGGATATTAAGCTATGGTTCCGTGAGCGGGAGAGCCACACCCTGTGCACCTTAAAGAATATTGTGGACGGCCTTGAGGTGAGACACCATATATCTCCTAACATTTTTCCAGTGGGTTCCCTCCTTACCACCTTATCTGAGTCCTCGGGGTCTTTGTGACCTGGCCATTTAGCAAACGGTGCACAAAAATGCTGCTCATGGCTAAAAGCAAGCAATCTCCCGTGAAATCTATCCAGTGTGTTCTTCAACGTGCACAGGGATCGGTTCTCTTGCGCATGGGGCCATGGCTTAATGACGGTGGCCTTTACTAGCCGTCGCTAAAAGCCGGGCAAGGAGTTTTGCGGAGATAAATGTGAAAGCTGGCGTAGGTGGCGCTTTGAGAGTGGGAAAATGAGAATTTCGGCTGGCTGATAAAGGTGGCGCTGCAAGCAGTGGTATTGAGTCGTCCATGTATGCCAACTAGTTATTATTCTGTGACGTTTAATACCTCTGCTCTAGAGTTAGCAATAACGACTTGTTGACTCACCAATGATTTTATGCATTTGCCAAATGTGAGTTTCTTACTGAAAAGAAACTTATCCAGAAGCAACAAAAGGATATTGAAGGTGTTGAGAACTACAATTATTAATATACTTATATAGTAAGTTATACTATCTTCCAACAGGTAGATATTGAATCATGTAATTTGAAATTAATCGTGCGAATCTGAGATTGACTGACGTTAAGCTATGGACCCATATTTAGGAAAGCCATACCCTGTGCACGATAAAAACTCACTGGATGGCTTTGGCGAGATGCTACCTTTTTGCCTGGTAACAGTTGTTGGGTTCGTCCACACAATCCTCTCTCACATCTAGGGGTCCTCGTGACCGGTATTTAGGCCACTGTATGCAAAAAAAAAAAGGCTTTGAGATCTAAAGCAGCTCGATCCAACTTTCTATTATTGTTTTGAAACTTTTGCTGGGTCCCTTCCGAAAATGTTTTGTGGTGTCGTAAGTAGTAATTTTGGTCCTCATCCTCAAGCAGCCATGGGCTACGGAGGTCCAACCAGACCGTGCAATTTAGTTCTCCAAGCAAGTCTGTCCTGAGCTACATTTACTGCATCTGGCCACTGCACACCAATTCTAATAAGGTCCTGTTTGACATTGTCTGCCCACCGCATCCTAGGTCTCCCCCTCTTTCTGAGGCCTTTAGGCACATTGTTCATAACCCTATCTATATACTATCTATAATACGTTCATAACCCTATCTATAATCTATAATACGGGCAACATCGCCAAACCAACGGAGTCTCTCTCTGCACAACATGCTGCTTAAAGGAGGTTGCAAACTCTTTTGCCTAACCTCATCATTAGTTACAAAGTTGAACCACCTAATGCCCAAGATACTGCGTAAGCATCTGGAATCAAAAGCATCTAGTTTCCTGTTATATTTTTTACAAAGTGTTCAAGTTTCACTACCATAACTAACCCTGGGAAGAACCAAACTATTATACACTCTAATTTTAATCTTTAGGTGTATACGCCTATTTCTCCACACTCTCCATAGGTTCTTAAAATTCCCGGCAGCAATTGAGTTTGATAAGTTAGATCTATTTATTTATTGTAAACCAGTACTTTATATATAATAGATGACAATTACGCAGATATTGAAAGCTTCCGTTCCGTGGCCGAGTGGTTAGCGCTCTTGGTATCTGATTTACAGGACCTGGGTTCGAGGCCCAGGAATGGCATGGATGTTTGTGGTGTTATTCTGCTGAGATCTGCCATCCTCTCAGACCTTCTACTGTGGCATATAAATATACAGGCTCCTGTCAGACCTCTGTGGTCAAGCAGCTGCTTGAGGTGGTATTTATTTATTTAATATTTTATTAATTCCTACCTAAACCAGAAATTTTTCATTTATCTCTAAAACAAACAATTAACTGCTTAAACTAAAAAAAATAGTGTGTTTTTCCACCCCTTCTGGGTCTAAGGGGTCAACTAATTGTTGGCAGAGGAAACTTCCTGACCTTTATATTTATATATGAGGCCTTATCTGGGGTAGTAGGGGGAGGCAGAAAGAATATATGCCCTCCCACCAAGAATGCTACTTATGGTCAAAAAAAATATACATGTTTTACATATTTTTCAAGAAATTATTAAAGTCCTCCTAAAACGGGAGTGGGTGAATTTTATACTGCAATGGAAATCCAGTCTCTTGGCCCCCTCTTCAAACTTACTCTTTTGTGGTTCAATAGAGTTAATAAGTCACCTCCCACACAGGGACGTGGGGCGGGGGTGCTCAGTCGGTAGTACGCCAGGCTCGTAATCTACAGTTCGCAGGTTCGAGTTCCAATTGGGTCAGCGTTGAGATTTATATCCGCAAAACTCCCCTCCCTGCCCACAGTTAGTAGGGGACACCGATGGGCTTGGAAAGACTGCCGTCTATCGGATGGGGCGTTAAAACCGTGGCCCCGTGTGTGGGAGAGCATTACTCTGTGCACGTTAAAGAACACGCTGGATGGCCTTGATACAATTTTTATTTTAATCTCCGCTTCCGCAGAGAAGTTTCTCGAAACGTATTCCTGAGCTTGACATACCAAGCGATTAAACGGAAAAAATTATACTTCTATCAGTATGTTTAAATTTCATACAGGTAGCTTTTATTAACTATGAAAAGCCTTTTCCTTTTTATGTCACATGTTTTACAACAACAATGAAGTCTCATCACGAATAATTTAGCGAATTATTTTTCCATGCTATGTAATAGAATATGTAACTATCAAACTTATTCAAAAAACAAGGTGTAAATAAAAATGTTTTTACAGATTTTCAATTCTATTTCGATATTTGGGAATCGAGCGTGAATTCGAAATAAATAAACGAACTATAAAGTGACCGGTTTAATAACTAAGGCAACGAAATTGCACAAGTCATGAACAATTTCTTAACTGATCACACAAAACACCAATATGCTATCAATCAGTATAAAATTATCCTGTTAATCACAAATATCAGATTTTCTTTTAAAAAGAACGTTTATTGTGCGATACCAAAAAATTGCTATTTTAATTGCAACTGAAAACTTTCTTACCAGAATGAATTATGAATTTTGAAAACTCCAATTCATTCTAATTACCTAAAATTCAGTTAAACAGTAATTGCTCTTTCACCTATTAAATTTAGAATTTATAATTTTGCTGCTTGGTGTACTGTTTTTTAGCGAAATAATCTAAAGAGGGTAACTAAGAAATCACAATTAATTGCAGAAAATGAAGATTAATATTACATATTTTGCTACTGCATTATTTTCTTGTTATAATCGTGAGCCACCAGAAGAGACAAGAATTAAGAGAGGGATTCATATTGACCTAGAGCGCATTGGAGGAGGGAGGGCTGAAAAGAGAGCTGCCGTCACAAGCTACGTGAGGGGAACTTTTATACACAGGGCTCAACTTTGTATCATTTTGAATTATAGCAGTGGTTATCAAATTTTATAATGGAATCGAAGTTTTACTATGGAAATGTATATGGAACTGGCGTACCCGTTTTATATATAGATAAAACTATAGTTAGAGTATAACAATGGGAAAGAAATGAAACATATATATCAGTGGTTCTCAAACTTTTATGCTTCACGTACCCCCTGGAAATGTGTATGTAACTGGCGTACCCCTTGTATAGATAGATGAAACATTAGTTACAGTATAACAATGGGAATAAAATAAAACATATATATCAGTTATTCTCAACATTTTATGCTTCACGTACACCCTGGAAATGTCTATGTAACTGGTGTACCCCTTGCATACATTGATAAAACTATAGTTATAGTATAACAATGGGAATGAAATAAAACATATATATCAGTGGTTCTCAACCTTTTATGCTTCACGTACCCCCTTGAAAGGTGTAACTGGAGTACCTCTTAAATAGATAGATAAAACTATAGTTATAGTATAACAATGGGAATAAAATACCACATATAGATCAGTGGTTCTCAACCTTTTATGCTTCACGTACCCCCTGGAAATGTGTATGTAACTGGCGTACCCCATGTATACATAGATAAAACTATAGTTATAGTATAACAATGGGAATAAAATACCACATATAGATCAGTGGTTCCCAAAGTTTTATGCTTCACTTACCCCCTGGAAATGTGTACATAACTGGCGTACCCGTTGTATAGATAGATAAATCTATAGTTAAAATATGGCAATGGGAATGAAATAAAACATATATATATATAAAACTATCTAGCGACTTTTGAACTCTCACTGCGAACCCCAAAATATTTTACGGCGTATTCCACCTTGAGAATCCCTGCTATAATCTATAAAGCGATCACTCCCAATTCGGAGGATGTTGGACATTACTGTCAAAAATTTGGATCCGTTAAGGGGATGCGTCGCCAGCCACCAGGAGAGGCAAAAGTTAAGAAAGGAATCATATTAACGGAGAGCGCATGGAACGGAGGGAGAGCTGAAAAGAGAGCTGCCGCCTCGAAGTGCGGGAGGGAACGTTTAGACACAAGACTCATCGTTGTGTCATTATGAATTAGAGAAACAAAGAATTATACAGTGAAAAATTATGAGGAAAATAATATTGCGATGAAAACAATTGGCGGTAGTTTCCATAGAAGACGTTCGGAATTATTTATGATTATTTTATAAAGGATTATTATTGTTAATTTTTAGTAGTAAATATTCCTAATAGTGAAAGAATTAGAATCATGTATCAATAATATAAAAATAAATATGGATAATAAAGAATACAGTCATGAATCAATTAGACGTCTTATATAAGCCGATAAATTCAATGGAAAATAAAGTTATAAATTTTAAATTGCAAGAACTTTATTGTTAACATGTATATTTATGATAAATTTTATTGCAGATATTTTTACCTTATCCACTATAATAATATGTTAACATTTTAAATCAATCTGGTGGCCAGATCGTGAAATCAAATTATAAATGGAAATGTATTTTTAACCAATTACGAGAAGATTGGTTTTGGTTGAATGGCAACTTCACCCTCTCATTAAACAGTTCGTAAATTGTCGTTTTGCGCAACGTTCTAAAATTCTGAACATTCTAAAAAACCATGATACCGATGACTTTTTTTTTTAACTTAAGTGCATCGAATGACAGAAAGAGGGAATAATTATATATAGGAAAATGTGCTGTCAAATACTTGCCAGAATAGATGCCTCAGTAGACTAAGTGTCGAAATTTGTAACTGAAATTGTATTTTAACAGATTTTGAGAAGATTAGTTTTCATTGAGTGGCAACTTGATAGAACGGTCACAGTACGACTTTATAATTTTTTATTCCAATCTCCGTTTCCGCAGAGATCTTTCTCGAACTATTAACTGCACGATATATACCAATGGATTAAACAAAAAAAATTAAACTTCTATCCGTTTGTCTAAAGTTCACACAGGTTGCTCTTGTTAATTCTAAAAAGCTAACAAACTTGACAAGAGTAGCAATAGAGAATATTATTTTTCTCCTTTCTATGTCATACGTTTTTACAAAAATATTGAAGTCTCTTCAAGAAGAGTTTAGCCGAATTATTATTATTAATTCGATGCCATGTAATAGACTATATAACTGATATCACACGTATTCAAAAACACAAAGTGTGAATAAATGTATTTTTACAAATTTTAAATTCTATTCGGACATTTGGCAATCGATTGCGAATTCAAAATAAATAAACAAACTATAAATGAACTGAATTAATAACACGGCAATAAAATTACATAAATCATAAAAAATTTCTTAACAAATCACACAAAACACTAATATGCTATCAATCAGTATAAACTAACTAACTGCTAACCTCATAGTTCCTGTGAACGGTCCTATAATAGCATTCTCGACAATTCTGCACTCCGAACATGATGGCAACAGTTCGGTGAAGACCCTTTCCTCTACCAACAGGACGACGTTCCCGTCCACAAAGCGAGGACCATGCGGGAATGGTTTCATGAGAGGGATGTCGAAGAACTTGACTGGTCTGCACAGATCCTGGATCTCAACACCATGGAACACTTTTGGGATGAATTGGAACTCGGACTGCGAGCCAGGCCGACCTACCAGCCATCAGTGACCGGCATCGCTAATGCCTTGTGGTATTCATTTCAACTTCATCTTTCGAACTCCTAAGTG
Organism: Ryuthela nishihirai; assembly: GCA_038380435.1. Classification (NCBI taxonomy): domain Eukaryota; kingdom Metazoa; phylum Arthropoda; class Arachnida; order Araneae; family Heptathelidae; genus Ryuthela; species Ryuthela nishihirai. The sequence goes on from JAWZYU010000002.1 coordinate 99,474,599, forward strand.
ACTTAAATCTCATCCCGTGCTACATTTCGAGTGTCACGTACTGTCCGCTCCGGAGTGGGACCTCCTTGACGAGGGGGGGGGGGGGGCTACCTTGCCTCTGAGAAGTTGGGTTCGGATCGCTGGCACTCTGGATTTCATGATATTTTGTGGCCGCCGGTGGAGGGGACCTGTTGTGGGCTGGCGGACTGGTTTTGAGGGGGGGGCCGGTCCAGTTGGCCTATTGACTTGTCCCCAGCAAAGCTGGGGGTTGCAGCCGCGGTTGAGGAGGCGTTCTAGAGTCCTGCGGAATGAATTTGGGGAACCCTGTCTTCTGTGAGCACATCGGGCAGTACCGCGGACTGAGCTGTGCACTTCTTTGTACACTCGTCTTGTGGGCTCTTCGATGTGGTCTCAGTGATATCGTGGGCCGGATGATTGTTCACTGGGGGGCTTCGGCCCGTTCACAATGGGGAGGTACAAGTTGGTGGCTCGCGACAGGGCTTGGCTAACCTGGTTGATGGGCTTATCGATGAACAGGCAAACTAAGAGTCCCACAGAATCTGTTTTGGCTCAACGGATAGCTTTCGTAGTGGAGGAACTTGGGTTCCTCTGGGAACTGTGGTCTCGGTGCTGCAGTGATGTAAGCCCCGGTAGGCTAACGTCTATGTCGGGGACGTTGGATGGCCGCTGACCGGCTTTGGAAGGACTCTGGTCCAGTGTTCCCCGACGCGGCCTCGGCACGGTTAAGGCCGAGACGGCGAGCGGGCTGTGGTTGCCCGACTCGATGAAGAGGACGAAGTTGAAGGTCATGCCGAAAGGATTGGGGACCCGATTAGTTGTGGCTTTCGATGGAAATACCCAGGAGTCCCTACTTCGGAAGACTCAAAAAGTAAGGACTTCTATATAAGTTTGGGATCAAAATTCAAAAGATACCATCTGAAATATTTTGGCAAATATTTGAACAAAATCCAGTGAGTGATCGGCATATTCCTAGGCTCTGTTCCTAAAATAATTAAAAGATCCCTCTCACTGCACCTGAATGATTATTTCTACAGACAGGCTAAAAATCCCGTGTAGTGTTTCTCTCTTCACGAGGTCTTCTCCAGCAGTAAGGCAGAACAAAGCACGCAAGATCTAACAGGCAGGATCCTAGTTTGAAGATTGCGGTTTCAGTGGAAATTCCCTCAAGGGGATATGGAGTCAGAGTACTGTGGTGCACCCGGATTGTCACGCATATTACGTTGTCACGTACTCTAACAATCCCTACATACATACATACAAAACTTTCATGCATTCATGAGCTACGAGGTCAAACCAGAGTGGATAATGGTTTTCTCCAAACACGTCTGTTCTTGTCTGCATCTGCTGCATATCGTCAATATAGACCAATTCTTACAGCCGAACACAAGCCTAAAATCAACAAGATCAACTCCAAGCGTCGGTTGCACTGGTGTAAGGCAGGGTGCACTGGTGTCGAGCCAATGGACTCGAGCACTGGATCAGCGTTTTCTGGAGTGATGAATCACGCCTCACCATCTGGCAGTCTGACGGACGAGTCTGGGTGTGGAGGATGCCAGGTGAACTCTATCTGCCTGATGTCGTATGCCAGCGTGAAGTTTGGTGGATGAAACATCATCCTCTGGAGCTCTTTTTCTTGATTAAACCTGAGCAGTTTTCTGCATCTATGAAAAAGGAAACTTTCTTTTTGATTCTTTGAGTGAGCAAGAAATTATTCCGTGAAGTTAAAAAGTGATCAGCATAGTATCAGAGGTTGTTGGACATTAATTGTCAAAAATTTGTAACCATTAATGAAAAATCGTCGTGAGCCACCAGAAGAGACAAGAATTAAGTGAGGGATTCATATTGATCTAGAGCGCATTGGAGGAGGGAGGGCTGAAAAGAAAGCTGCCGCCACAAGGTACGTGAGGGGAACTTTTATACACAGGGCTCAACTTTGTGTCATTTTGAATTAGAGGAGTGGTTATCAAACTTTTATAATGGAATCGAAGTTTTATTATGGAAATGTGTATGTAACTGGCGTACCCCTTGTATACATAGATAAAACTATAGTTATAGTATAACAATGGGAATAAAATACCACATATATATCAGTTGTTCTCAACATTTCATGCTTCACGTACCCCCTGGAAATGTGTATGTAACTGGCGTACCCCTTGTATAGATAGATGAAACATTAGTTATAGTATAACAATGGGAATAAAATAAAACATATATATCAGTTGTTCTCAACATTTTATGCTTCACGTACACCCTGGAAATGTCTATGTAACTGGCGTACCCCTTTTCATACATTGATAAAACTATAGTTATAGTATAACGATGGGAATGAAATAAACCATATATATCAGTGGTTCTCAAACTTTTATGCTTCACGTACCCCCTGGAAAGGTGTAACTGGCGTATCCCTTGTATACATAGATAAAACTATAGTTATAGTATAACAATGGGAATAAAATAAAACATATAGATCAGTGGTTCTCAACCTTTTATGCTTCACTTACCCCATGGAAATGTGTATATAACTGGCGTACCCGTGGTATAGATAGATAAATCTGTAGTTATAATATGGCAATGGAAATGAAATAAAACTGATATATATATATAACTATCTAGTGACTTTTGAACTGTCACTGCGAACCCCAAAATATTTTACGGCTTATTCCACTTTGAGATCCCCTGCTATAATCTATAAAGTGATCACTCTGAAATCGGAGGATGTTGGACATTAACTGTCAAAAATTCGGGACCGTTAGGGAGATGCGTCGCGAGCCACCAGGAGAGGCAAAAGTTAAGAGAGGAATCATATTAACGAAGAGAGCATGGAACGGAGGGAGAGCTGAAAAGAGAGTTGAGCGCCACGAAGTGCGGGATTGAACGTTTAGACACAAGACTCATCGTTGTGTCATTATGAGATAGAGAAACAAAAATTCATACAAGGAAAAACCATGAGGAAAATAATATTGCGAAAAAAAAAAATAGGCGGTAGTTTCAATAGAAGACGTACGAAATTATTTATGATCATTTTATAAACGTTTATTATTTTTAATTTTTAGCAGTAAACGTTCCTAATAGTGAAAGAATTAGAATCATGTATGAATAATATAAAAGTAAATATCGATAATAAAGAATAAAGTCATGAACCAATTAAACGTCTTATATAAGCCGATAAATTCAATGGAAAATAAAGTTAGGAATTTTAGGTTGCAAGAACTTTATTGTTAACATGTATATTTATGATGAATTTTATTTCAGATATTTTTACCTTATCCACTATAATAATATGCTAACATTTTAAAGCAATCTTGTGGCCAAATCAAATTATAAATCGAAATGTATTTTTAACTAATTATGAGAAGATTGGTTTTGGTTGAATGGCAACTTCACCCTCTCATTAAACAGTTCGTAAATTGTCGTTTTGCGCAACATTCTAAATTTCGAACCATGATACCGATGACTTTTTTTTTTTTAACTTAAGTGCATCGAATAACAGAAAGAGGGAATAATAATTATATACAGAAAAATGTGCTGTCAAATTCTTGCCGGAATGATGCCTCAGTTGACTAAGTGTCGAAATTTGTAACTGGAATATTGCATTTTACTAGATTTTGAGAAGATTAATTTTCATTGAGTGGCAACTTGATAGAACGGTAACAGTTACGACTTTAAAATTTTTTATTTCAATCCCCGCTTCCGCAGAGATCTTCCTCGAACTCCAACAAATAAAAATGGACGAATGTCAAAAAAAGAAAAAAATAAGACATCTATCTGTTTGTCTAAAGTTTATACTGGTAGCTCTTGTTAACTCTAAAAAGCTAACAAAGTTCACAAAAGTAGCAATAGAGAATATTATTTTTCTCAATTTTTGTCATACTTTTTACAAAAACATTGAAGTCTCATCACGAATACTTTAGCCGAATTATTATTCCATGCCATGTAATAGATTAGTTAACTGATATCACACTTTTTCAAAAACACAAAGTGTGAACAAATATATTTTTACAAATTTTCAATTCAACTTAGATATTTGGCAATCGAACGTAAATTCGAAATAAATAAACTATAAATTAACTGATTTTTTAACTAAGGTAATAAAATTGCATAAATCATAAACAATTTCTTAACAAAGCACATAAAACACTAATATGCTATCAATCAGCATAAACTAACTAACTGCTAACCTCATAGTTCCTGTGAACGGTCCTATAATGGGATTCTCGACAATTCTGCACTCCGAACATGATGGCAACAGTTCGGTGAAGACCTTTTCCTCTACCAACATGACGACGTTCCCGTCCACAAAGCGAGGACCATGCGGGAATGGTTTCATGAGAGGGATGTCGAAGAACTTGACTGGTCTGCACAGATCCTGGATCTCAACACCATGGAACACTTTTGGGATGAATTGGAACTCGGACTGCGAGCCAGGCCGACCTGCCAGATATCAGTGACCGGCATCGCTAATGCTCTTTTGGCAGAAAGGCAGGCAATTCTAGCAGCAGCGTAACAAAATCTAGTGGGAAGCATTTTACGCAGACTGGGGGGTTGTGGTGGCACCAAATGTTGTACCAACGAGATATTAATTCCTTTCCTATTACCGGAAGGTTATGGATGAACGACTGTCTGGATACGTTTGTTCACATAGTGTATTTGATAAATATCGGGTGATCCAAAAGTAACAGTAAAACTTAAAATGTAAAATTCAAAATATATAGAAAGTAGCCGGATGAGGTTTTCATTTTTTTAATGACGAAAAATTATATTGCTAGAATAGTTACATTTGCCACCGACAGGTGGCGCTTCTCTTTTGAGGTAGTTTGTATAGTGGTGCAGCACAATTCGCAACGCAGCTAGGATTACAAATGTTTAATGTGACGGCCGTCATTCACGAGAATGACAGTCAGACGTGGCACGACATTCTGCATAGCATCGAAGAGGGTTTCAGCTGTAATTCCTGTCACGTGATGGCGAATTGCTTCTTTCAACATGGCCAATGACGTCTTCCGACCTCTGTACACCTGTGACTTTAAGTAGCCCCATAACATCGGTCAGAGCACCTGACATGTTATCAGGAGATTGTGGGTTTGTATACCAAACGCCCAGCTGGGTGAATGTTGAGATTTATCTCCGCAAAATTCCCCGCTCTCCCCACGGTCAGTAGGGGACACCGATGGGCTTGGAGAGGCCACCATCCGTGGGATGGGACGTTAAGCTGTGGCCCCGTGTGCGGGAGAGCCATACATTGTGCACGTTAAAATACACGCTGGATGGCTTTGACGGGAGGCTACCATCTGTCTCCCAACAGCTGTTCCAGTGGGTCCACTCCCCCAACCGTCTCTGACCCTTCGGTGTCCTTGTGACCTGGCCATTTAGCCCATGGTATGCAAAAAATGCCGCTCATATGTGAAACAAACCTTCCCTAAATAATTAATTCTCATCCTGTGCTACATCTCCAGTGTCACGTACTCTCACAATCCCTCCATACATACATACAAAATCTTCATGCATTCATGAGCTACGAGATCAAACCACTCTGGATAATGGTTTTCTCCAAACATGTCTATTCTTGTCTACATCTGCTGCATCTCGTCAATATAGACCATTTCTAACAGCCGAACACAAGCCTAAAATCAACAAGATGAACTCCAAGCGTCGGTTGCAGTGGTGTAAAGCAGGGAGCCAATGGACTCGAGAACTGGAACAGCGTTCTCTGGAGTGATGAATCACGCCTCACCATCTGGCAGTCTGACGGACGAGTCTGGGTATGGAGGATGCCATTTGAACTCTATCTGCCTGATGTCGTATGCCAGCTGTGGAGTTTGGTGGATGAAACTTCATCCTCTGGGGCTCTTTTTCTTGATTAAACCTTAGCTGTTTCTGCATCTATGAAAATGGATATTATCTCTTTCATTCTTTGAGAGAGCAAGAAATTATTCCTTGAAGTTAAAAAGTGATCAGCCCAGGATCAGAGGTTGTTGGACATTAACAGTCAAAAATTTGTAACCGTTAATGAAAAATCGTCGTGAGCCACCAGAAGAGACAAGAATTAAGAGAGGGATTCATATTGACCCAGAGATCATTGGAGGAGGGAGGGCTGAATAGAGAGCTGCCGCCACAATGTACGTGAGGGGAACTTTTACACACAGGGCTCATCTTTGTGTAATTTTGAATTAGAGCAGTGGTTATCAAACTTTTATAATGGAATCGAAGTTTTACTATGGAAATGTGTATGTAACTGGCGTACCCTTTGTATACGTTGATAAAACTATAGTTATAGTATAACAATGGGAATAAAATAAAACATATATATCAGTGGTTTTCAACCTTTTATGCTTCACGTACCCCCTGGAAATGTGTATGTAACTGGCGTACCCCTTGTATACATAGATAAAACTATAGTTATAGTATAACAATGGGAATAAAATACCACATATATATCAGTTGTTCTCAACATTTTATGCTTCACGTACTCCCTGGAAATGTGTATGTAACTGGCGTACCCCTTGTATACATAGATAAAACTATAGTTATAGTATAACAATGGGAATAAAATACCACATATATATCAGTTGTTCTCAACATTTTATGCTTCACGTACCCCCTGGAAATGTGTATGTAACTGGCGTACCCCTTGTATACATAGATAAAACTATAGTTATAGTATAACAATGGGAATAAAATAAGACATATATAGATCACTGGTTCTCAAACTTTCATGCTTCACTTACCCCATGGAAATGTGTATCTAACTGGCGTACCCGTGGTATAGATAGATAAATCTGTAGCTATAATATGGCAATGGAAATGAAATAAAAGTGATATATATATAAAACTATCTAGTGACTATTGAACACTCACTGCTAACCCCAAAATATTTTACAACTTATTCCACTTTGAGATCCCCTGCTATAATCTATAAAGTGATCACTCTCAAATCAGAGGATGTTGGACATTAACTGTCAAAAATTCGGGACCGTTAGGGAGATACGTCGCGAGCCACCAAGAGAGGCAAAAGTTAAGAGAGCAATTATATTAACGGAGAGCGCATGGAACGGAGGGAGAGCTGAAAAGAGAGCTGCCGCCACGAGAGGTGCGGGAGGGAACGTTTAGACACAGGACTCATCGTTGTGTCATTATGAGTTAGAGAAACAAAAAATCATACAAGCAAAAACCATGAGGAAAATAATATTTCGAAAAAAAATATTGGTGGTTGTGATGTTAACTCTTCGTTTGTCGGTCTATTGGGACCACTTAGGACATTTCCTCGGTTCGATCGCTATACGCGACGGGTGAAAGAGTCTTTCAGATAAAATCAACGGTTTATTCACAATTGCAGAGACTCGATACTGAGGCTCCTCCCCAATAAATTAGTTCAACTTCAGACTTTACTTAGAAATAACAAAGATTTATTTAACCTTCCAAACATACTGGCTGGACGAGGACATATGCTCAATTACATAGATTACAACAACACCACCAGCTTACTATGCCTGTTCAGCTGTATTTACAGAGCCAATGCCGCTATTACCAGTCGGCATTTCCCAGCTTTAACATTTTTCGTCCCTCTCCTTCCGAAACTCGACCGGCTCTCTCGTTCTCGTCGTTGCCAAACCCTTTCTTCCTTTCTCTCCTCGCCTCACCATCTGGGGCGAGCAGCAGGGTGACCTCCGTCCCTCGGGGCACTGCTCTTCAATTAACTTTCCAGATGCTGGGACAGAGGGCCTCCCCGTAGCATATGACTATTTTGGCGAAATCCAAAATAAATATACACAGCCTGAACAAAAAAAAATCTAAAAATGCCTCTAGCCTGACACCTCCCTGCCAGAAGTCAGTAGTTAGTCCTGTTAACTGCTGACTAAAAAGTCAAGCTGAATGCTGAAAATCAGAGTTCATTTTCGCATTAATCTTAGAGTTCAACGCCACAAAATACAGAGTTCTAATTTGCTTCATGAATTCTATAAATTCTCTGCGAATTGGCACATCTTTTACACATCTATGTACACTACACTTAAATATAAAATAACTCCTAGGTATATACTGGTGCACTGAGTCTAAAAATTGTCTTTTTGCTTCAAGCAAAAAAAAAACTGGTAACTGAAGTAGTTGTCCGAGAGTACACAGTTTATAAATTAATTATCTCACTAAAACTGTCTTTGACGAAGGTATGCCGTACTGGCGGTGTTCATTCGTCCACAGGTGACATCCCATGTGAAAGGCTATGCACACCTTTCATGACTACCTAGATATCACCTTCCCGTATGTACCCTCAGACTCTACAGGCTGAAAGTCGTCGACATTGGCGTCGGCCTGACCCATTGTTACCTCCAATTGCCATGTTCGCTCCCTCCCCTACATAATTTTGATCATCGTAGACATCGAGTCTGACAGATTGCTGCACATGTTTGGGCTGGGAGATAGGATGGCGCTGATTGGACGGTCTCCATGGAGCATACATTTCCCTGTTACTAACTGGAATTTCTCTACCTCTTTCATAGTAGCTTCCTCTATTGGCCCACGGCTCGTGGATTTTCCTCCTGAGGTTACCAGTTACAGGCCTTCTCTCCTTCTTTCTAATCAACTTACCATATGCTTCCACACTCAGAAGTACCTGCTTCCGCAGCTTTGCTACTACTGCGCATAGCACTTTAATTTCTCCGCCACTATCCGTGCTATTGTCTGTACCATCAGTCAAACTTAAAGGCAGCTCTTTTACCTCTGCCCTTATGGCATCACCAAACGGTCCATGCAACACCAGATGGTCTTTTACCGGGTGCTTTTCTTCGTTCAGCATCCCCTTTCTGATTACTGTCAGTTCTGCCCCCGAATCCACGACTGCTCTAGCTGTCTCGTCGCCACATCTGATTCGAACCTCTTCATAATCTACTGGGATACGTATCTCTCCCCGTCCCATTACTCGACTGTTTGGGCTTGGCTTTGAATGGGTCGTAACCCTTCCTATTGTTGCCTCACAAACATCTTTAGAATTCTGATCCAAGGTGCTAACTTGGTATACCTGAGTTCGGTTCTCACGGTCCCCAGTTCTCAGTGGGCAATCTTTCATCAAATGTTCGTCAGATTTGCATTTATGGCACCTCCTTACTTTTGGGACATTTCTGTATTCAGCTAAATTAACTGCCGATTGATACCTTCTGCTCGAGTAATTTCTCTCTGAGTCTATCCTCTGCTGGGGGGAAACAACACGTTCTGCATATTGTCTATGCCTTACCTCTTTAAAAGTTAGGACCTCTTCCGTTCCGTTTACACTGGATAGATGGATTTCTGCCCACGTGGCTATTTCGTCTGCTTTTGCCCATGACTCCGCCTCTTTCTGTACTACGTAAGCATGAGTGTCTTGAGGAAGGCTATCACGTAGCCTATCCGACACTATCAGGTCCATAAGCTCCTCAAATTTTGTCACCTTCCTACTGCGGACGTAGTAATCCCATCTATTTCTGAGTCTCGAGGCTAACTGATTATATGACTCATTCGGAACTTTTGCGATAGTTTCAAACTTTCTCTTGTACGCAGAGGGAGTGAGCTTAAACTCTTTTAATACGGCCTCTTTAACTTTCTTATAATAAACAAAATCCTCTGCACTTAATTTTCGAAAAACGTGATTTGCATAATTACCATCTAAAAAAGAAATGATGACTTTGCCTTGAAATTCCTCTGGCACTTCATATATCTTAAATCCCCTTTCCGCTGTCTCAAAGAGATTTATCAACTCTTCTGGGTTTTTAGGGCTCCCAGCTAACATATTTCCCAATAATTTTACATAATTAGCCAGCCGCGCATCTGCTGGATTACTAGAAACTGCCACCGTTCGCACATCACCCCTCTCCTCGTTTGCACTCCTCATTTGCAGTTCCAGCATTCTATACTCATGCTCTCTCTCCTTTTCTCTTTCTCTTTCTGCCGCCTCTCTCTCCTTTTCTCTTTCTCTTTCTGCCGCCTCTCTCTCCTTTTCTCTTCCTCTTTCTGCCGCCTCTCTCTCCTTTTCCCTTTCTGCTGCCTCTCTCTCCTTTTCCCTTTCTGCTGCCTCTCTCTCCTTTTCCCTTTCTGCTGCCTCTCTCTCTTCCCTTCTCAGTTGCATCTCTAACCTCATCCTCTCTAATTCAAAATCATATCCAATCCTTTCTTTAGCTCTCTGCTTTCTGGTCCCGCTCTGCAGCATATCCGTATCGTCGTCATTGCCATAATCCCTCAACCCTCTCATGTCTATCGCAGCATCAGACTCTCTGTCTATTGTCACCACCTCGCCTCCCAGATCATTCCCTGAATAACCACCCTGCGCGCTATCCCTCTCTGTGAAGCCTCGTCTTAACTCATCCCTTTCCCTATCGCGACCGCTCCTAAGCTCCATTTTAGCTCGTACAGGCCTCTGCCGTATCTAACTACTTGCCCCTAGAGTACGAGGATACTTACCTCCGATGCGATGACAGGAACGAACCGCCTCGTCAGTCTGCCACCTGAAGCACACAGTCGGAACACTCTTGGCACTATCAGCCTTGCGTCGGTCAGCTCCCAGTGGATGTTGAACTTCTCCGTCACCTTCACAGCTTTTTCCACATCTCGAACGTGATGCACGATTCTTCAGGTACCTTCACAGCTATTCTATCGCCTGAAGCACACCGCAGGACACTCTTGGCAGTATCAGCCTTGTTCTGGTCAGCTCACAATGAATGTCGGAACTCTTCCGTCACCTTCGCCGCTACTTTCACCTCTGTTGCATCCTGCCGACTGCGTCACTTTGTGATGTTAACTCTTCGTTTGTCGGTCTATTGGGACCACTTAGGACATTCCCTCGGTTCGATCGCTATACGCGAAGGGTGAAAGAGTCTTTCAGATAAAATCAACGGTTTATTCACAATTGCAGAGACTCGATACTGAGGCTCCTCCCCAATAAATTATTTCAACTTCAGACTTTACTTAGAAATAACAAAGATTTATTTAACCTTCCAAACATACTGGCTGGACGAGGACATATGCTCAATTACATAGATTACAACAACACCACCAGCTTACTATGCCTGTTCACCTGTATTTACAGAGCCAATGCCGCTATTACCAGTCGGCATTTCCCAGCTTTAACATTTTTCGTCCCTCTCCTTCCGAAACTCGACCGGCTCTCTCGTTCTCGTCGTTGCCAAACCCTTTCTTCCTTTCTCTCCTCGCCTCACCATCTGGGGCGAGCAGCAGGGTGACCTCCGTCCCTCTGGGCACTGCTCTTCAATTAACTTTCCAGATGCTGGGACAGAGGGCCTCCCCGTAGCATATCACTATTTTGGCGAAATCCAAAATAAATATACACAGCCTGAACAAAAAAAAAACCTAAAAATGCCTCTAGCCTGACAGTGGTAGTTTCAATAGAAGACGTACGAAATTATTTATGATCATTTTACAAACGTTTATTGTTTTTAATTTTTAGCAGTAATCGTTCCTAATAGTGAAAGAATTAGAATCATGTATCAATAATATAAAAATAAATATCGATAATAAAGAATAAAGTCATGAATCAATTAAACGTCTTATATAAGCCGATAAATTCAATGGAAAACAAAGCTATATATTTTAGGTTACAAGAACTTTATTGTTAACATGTATATTTATGATAAATTTTATTTCAGATATTTTTACCTTATCCACTATAATAATATGCTAACATTTTAAAGAAATCTGGTGGCCAAATCGTGAAATCAAATTATAAATCGAAATGTATTTTTAACTAATTATGAAAAGATTGGTTTTGGTTGAATGGCAACTTCACCCTCTCATTAAACAGTTCGTAAATTGTCGTTTTGCGCAACATTCTAAATTTCGAACCATGATACCGATGACTTTTTTTTTTTAAACTTAAGTGCATCGAATAACAGAAAGAGGGGATAATAATTATATACAGAAAAATGTGCTGTCAAATACTTGCCGGAATAGATGCCTCAGTTGACTAAGTGTCAAAATTTGTAACTGAAATATTGCATTTTACTAGATTTTGAGAAGATTAATTTTCATTGAGTGGCAACTTGATAGAACGGTAACAGTTACGACTTTACAATTTTTAATTTCAATCTCCGCTTCCGCAGAGATCTTCCTGGAACTCTAACAAGGAAAAACGGACGACGGTCGATTAAACGAAAAAAATAATACTTCTATCTATTTGTCTAAACTTTTTACAGGTATCTCTTGTTGACTCTATCAAGTTAAAAAAACTTCACAAAAGTAGCAATAGAGAATATTATTTTTCTGAATTTTTGTCATATTTTTTACAAAAACATTGAAGTCTCATCACGAATACTTTAGCCGGATTATTATTCCATGCCATGTAATAGATTAGTTAACTGATATCACACTTTTTCAAAAACACAAAGTGTGAATAAATGTATTTTTACAAATTTTCAATTCTATTTAGATATTTGACAATCGAGCGTAAATTCGAAATAAATAAACTATAAATTAACTGATTTATTAACTAAGGTAATAAAATTGCATAAATCATAAACAATTTCTTAACAAATCACACAAAACACTAATATGCTATCAATCAGTATAAACTAACTAACTGCTAACCTCATAGTTCCTGTGAACGGTCCTATAATGGCATTCTCGATAATTCTGCACTCCGAACATGATGGCAACAGTTCGGTGAAGACCCTTTCCTCTACCAACATGACGACGTTCCCGTCCACAAAGCGAGGACCATGCGGGAATGGTTTCATGAGAGGGATGTCGAAGAAATTGATTGGTCTGCACAGATCCTGGATCTCAACACCATGGAACACTTTTGGGATGAATTGCAACTCGTACTGCGAGCCAGGCCGACCTGCCAGACATCAGTAACCGGCATCGCTAATGCTCTTGTGGCAGAAAGGCAGGCAATTCTAGCAGCAACGTACCAAAATCTAGTGGGAAGCATTTTACGCAGACTGGGGGGTTGTGGTAGCACCAAATATTGTACCAACGAGATATTAATTCCTTTCCTATTACCGGAAGGTTATGGATGAACGACTGTCTGGATACGTTTGTTCATATAGTGTATTTGTTAAATACCGGGTGATCCAAAAGTAACAGTAAAACTTAAAATGCAAGAATTCAAAATGTATAGAAAGTAGCACGATGAGGTTTTCATTTTTTTAATGACTAAAAATTATAATGCTAGAATAGTTACATTTGCCACCGAGAGGTGGAGCTTCTCTTGTGAGGTAGTTTGTACAGTGGTGCAGCACGATTCGCAACGCAGCTAGGATTAATAAAAAAAATAAATACCCCCTCAAGCAGCTGCTTGCCACAGAGGTCTGACAGGAGCCTATCAGTTTATATGCCAGAGTAGAAGGTCTGAGAGGATGGCAGGACCTCAGCAGAAAAACGACACAAACAGCCATGCCTTACCCGGGGCTCGAACCCAGGTCCCGTAGATCAATAGCCAATACAAATGTTTAATGTGACGGCCGTCATTCACGAGAATGACAGTCAGACGTGGCACGACATTCTGCACAGCATCGGAGAGGGTTTCAACATCGAAGAGGTTTTCTGTAATTCCTGTCACGTGATGGCAAATTGCTTCTTTCAACATGGCCAATGACGTCGGCCGACCTCTGTACACCTGTGACTTTAAGTAGCCCCATAACATCGGTCAGATCACCTGACATGTTATCAGGAGATTGTGGGATTTTATACGAAACGCCCAGCTGGGTGAACGTTGAGATTTATCTCCGCAAAATTCCCCGCTTTCCCCACGGTCAGTAGGTGACACCGATGGGCTTGTAGAGGCCGCCATCCGTCCGATGGGACGTTAAGCCGTGGCCCCGTGTGCGGGAGAGCCATACCCTGTGCACATTAAAATACACGCTGGATGGCTTTGACGGGAGGCTACCATTTGTCTCCCAACAGCTGTTCCAGTGGGTTCACTCCCCCAACCGTCTCTGAGCCTTCGGTGTCCTTGTGACCTGGCCATTTAGCCCATGGTATGCAAAAAATGCCGCTCATATGTGAAACAAACCATCTCTAAATCAATTAATTCTAATCCCGTGCTACATCTCCAGTGTCACGTACTCTCACAATCCCTCCATACATACATACAAAATCTTCATGCATCTGGCAGTCACCATCTGGCAGTCTGACGGACGAGTCTGGGTGTGGAGGATGCCAGGTGAACTCTATCTGCCTGACTGTCGTATGCCAGCTGTGAAGTTTGGTGGATGAAACTTCATGCACTGGGGCTCTTTTTCCTGATTAAACCTGAGCAGTTTTCTGCATCTATGAAAAAGGAAATTATCTTTTTCATTCTTTGAGAGAGCAAGAATTTATTCCTTGAAATTAAAAAGTGATCAGCCCAGTATCACAGGTTGTTGGACGTTAACTGTCAAAAATCTGTAACCGTTATGAAGATGCGTCGCGAGCCACCAGGAGGGGCAAGAATTAAGAGAAGGATTCATATTAACTTAGGGTGCATGAGAGGGTGGGATTGCTGAAAAGAGAGCTGACGCCACAAGATATGGGGGGGGGGGCGAATTTCATACATAGGGCTCCATCTTTCTGAGTTAGAGAAGGGGTTCTCAAACTTTTATGCTTCACGTACCCCCTTGAAATATGTATGTAACTGGCGTACCCCTTGTATAGATAGATAAAACTATAGTTATAGGATAACAATGGTTATTTTTACTCCGTTACTAGACCTAGCGACTTTGGAGCTTTCACAGCGCACCCGAAAATTTTACCGCGTACCCTACGTTGAGAAACCGTAAGTTAGGAAATCGAAAACTGCAGAAAAAAAATTACGGAGGAATAATATTGAAGAATAGAAAATTAGCGGTAGCTTCCAACAGAAGGTGTGCAAAGTTTAAAATAAAAACATAGGGTCCTGCTGTTGACCATACATACCAATCTGAACGGAATTATGGCTCTGAGCTTGAATTTGGATCCTGATTTCGCTGCACTGGTGGGCTTCTGTGGAGGGAAAATTTACGCTGTGTTTTCTCTTTGTTTGTGGGTTGACAGCCAGAAGTGAATAGATTCACAGGATATGTTTATCATCTGGAGGATAATCCTGAGCAGAGGTCATCGCAGGCATCTGAACAATTTGCTTCTATTGGCATCGTGAAATTCTACATTGGAGGAAGTTAGTGGGATGTTTCTTTAAATAACCCACTAACCATTTACTCTCCATGGGGAGTTGCAATGTTAGGACTCTGCACAGATATTATCCTCTTGATGTCCTCGCACAA
Source organism: Ryuthela nishihirai (assembly GCA_038380435.1). Lineage (NCBI taxonomy): Eukaryota > Metazoa > Arthropoda > Arachnida > Araneae > Heptathelidae > Ryuthela > Ryuthela nishihirai. The sequence continues at coordinate 99,489,814 of JAWZYU010000002.1, forward strand.
AAATTCCACCGTTATAATTTAGATATTCTCGGCTTGCAAGAGACCAGATGGACAGATAAAGGTCAGATTCTTAAAAATAATCTTAAATTTCTCTTTTCAGGGAGGGACGACAATAAGCATCATCAAGGCGTGGGTCTGCCTCTCAGACGACACGCTAGTGATGCTCTTCTCGGATATGAGTGCATTTATGAAAGGTTTCTTACAGCAAAATTTCACACAAGCGTTAAAAACTTGAATGTTATCTGCTGTTATGCCCCCACTGAGGGTACCGATGAAGATGAGAAGGATATGTTTTACGGAAAACTTCAGGATATTTTGGATTCTCTCAAGAAAGGAGATATTTCCCTTGTTCTAGGTGACTTCAATGCAAAAGATGGTACTGACTCTGACCTTTGGGGAGGAGTAATAGGCCCTTTTTGTATTGGTAGTTGCAATGGCAATTGGAAACGTCTCCTACAGGTAAGTAAATTCAATGAATTCAGAATAACTAATACTTGTTACAAACACCGCGACATACTTAAGTACGCATGGGTTTTACACGATGGGCTGCATAAGAATATGAGTGATTATATATTAATTAACAGCAAATCGACTAGTTCTGTTAGGAATACCAGGTCATATAGTGGAGATGATATTGGATCTGACCATTACCTTTTTAAAAGTGTGTTGCAACTTAAACTTAAAAAGTGTTGTGCTAAGGCTAAAAAATTTGCTTTTAATACTGAAGCTCTGAAAGACCAGTTATAGCCAAAGCTTACCATGATAGAATACTTAGTCATTCTGACAGTCATGTTATGTTTACTACTGAAGTTGAGGAAGAATGGGATAATTTTAAGCAGGCTTTTTTGGACACTAAACAGTACACTTTTAGGAAAAAAGGAGCAGAGGAGACAGAATTATTTGAGTGATAAGGCATTTGAACTTTTTCAGAAATAAAGAACTGCAGGAATATTCTTAATCAATACCCTACTAGTCCTAATAGAAAGCGCTACAGAGAACTTAATAAAACGTGTAGAGGATCAGTTAGCTGCTTATCAGCAGCTAACTTCAGCAGCCGAGGAAGCAGTTCAGCAGCCGAGGAAGCAGTTAGACAGCACAACAGCAGAGAGCTGTACCAGATAGTTAATGTTTTGTGTTGTAGAAAACGAACAGGTATACAGGGATTGAAGGATAAACAAAGTAAGGTTATAGAAGGTGAGGATTCTGTCATGGCTAGGTGGACTGAGCATTTCAGTGATGTTCTAAACAATGAGTTTAGTTCTATTCCCATTGTTTGCAATGATGATAGATGCATTGGAGGCTTTAATGTTGGCCCTATAACACAGTTTGAAGTTATTTTGGCTATTTCTAAGCTTAAACTACATAAATCCCCAGGGGTAGATTAAATTACTACCGAAATGCTTAGAGCTGGGAATGTTTCGGTTACCACTTGGATGATTGAAATTCTGAATATCTTTTATGATAAAGGCATGGATTCTAAGGATTTTAAAAGAGCTATTCTTTTATGTTTTCAAGAAATTTCAAGTACTTCAAAGGAGCTATATTTTCAAAAAAGGTGATCGCAGTTCTTGTGATAACTATAGGGGTATCAGCCTACTCTCTGTTCCAGGTAAAGTTCTCTCCATGATTGTGCTTAATAGAATTAAGAATCTGGTTGACAGTCAATTGCGTAATGAGCAATGTGGATTCAGAAGTGGTAGGGGATGTGTGGATCAGATATTTTCACTTAGGCAGATTCTTGACAAATGTTTAGAGTTTCAGAAACTTTGGTTGCTACCTTTGTTTATTTCAAAAAGGCTTTTGACTCTGTTGATCGTCATAATTTGTGGTTGATTGTGAGATCATATGGTATACCAGACAAGTTAAATAACGTAATGAAGCCTCTCTATAATAGTGATGAATCGTGTATGAGAGTTGGTAAGGCTTGTAGCAATTGGTTTAGCATTACTTCTGGGGTTCGACAAGGGTGCATTTTGTCTCCTTTTCTCTTTAGCTTGGTTATTGATTATGGTATGTGAAATTCACTTCAAGGGAAAGATGTTGGTCCTAAATAGACTGGAGATACGAAAATTGCTGATTTAGATTATGCTGATGATTTAGCAATTTTGGCAAATAATGTGGATGAGATGAACTCTTTCATTCGAGCTGTTGATGAAACTGGTAGTAGAGTAGGTTTGATTATAAACAGAGAGAAAACTAAAGTGATGAAAATTGTTCAGGCTGGCTGTGATTCAATTAATCTGAGTGGTTGCATTCTTGAGCAGGTGTCACCGTTTAATTATCTTGGGAGCTATGTAACAGATACTGGTGATGTGCGGCATGAGATTAACAGACAAATATGGATTGCTGCCGGGACTTTTAAGAATCTATGGAGAGTGTGGATAAATAGGCTGAACATCTGAAGACTAAAATTGGACTGTATAATAGTTTGGTTCTTTTTAGGGTTAATTATGGTAGTGAAACCTGGACACTTTGTAAACAAGATAACAGGAAACTAGATGCTTTTGATTCCAGATGCTTATGTAATGTCTTGGGCATTAGGTGGTTCAACTGTGTAACTAATGATGATGTTAGGAAAAGGAGTCTGCAACCTCCTTTAATCAGCATATTGTGCAGAGAGAAACTCCTCTGGTTTGACCATGTTGGCCGTATGAATAATTATAGATTGGTGAATAGGGTTATGAACAGTGTGCCGAAAGGCCTCAGAAAGAGGGGGAGACCTAGGATGAGGTGGGCAGACAATGTCAAATAGGACCTTATTAGAATTGGTGTGCAATGGCCGGATGCAGTAGATGTAGCTCAGAACAGACTCGCTTGGAGAACTAAATTGCACGGTCTGGTTGGACCTCCGGTATCGTTCTTTCGGGAAACGCAGAGACGTTTCTCGAAAGAACGATACCGGATACTGACCCATAGCGATTAAACGAAAAAAATACAACTTGTATTCGTATATTTAAATTTTATACAGGTAGCTTTTATTAACTCTGAAAAGCTAACAATCTTAACGCAAAAGGAAAAATCCAGAACATTATTTTATATATATGTTTTACACAATATTGAAGTCTCATCACGAATACTTTAGCGATTTAGTTTTCAGGAGGGGAAGTGACCTTTGAATTATTATTCCCAATTCTATATCCTAGATACTAGATGATCTAAAACAAGTCATTACGATATTTTACATTCATGTAATCGAGGTGTAAATCATTTTGACCACATGCGGTTGATAGTGGCGGTTGATTTGCAATAGAGTATCCTTGTACCCTGAATCTTTGTGACCTGGCCATTTATCCCATTGTGTGGAAAAAAGTGCCGCTCAGAGGTAAATCTTTTATAGTCTTCATGGCTGGCTGCTATCTGTCACCTAAAAGCTGTCCAGTGGATATCCTCCTTCCGACTTTCTCTGAGCCTTTGGGGTCCTTGTTACCTGGCGATTTAGCCCATTATATGAAAAAAGGTGACCTTCAGAGGTAAAATATTCCAAAGTTGAAGAACACACAGAATAGACTTCAAGGCAGACTACCATCTGTCTCCTAAAAGATGTCCAGTGGATATCCTACCCAAAATAATCTCTGAATCTTTGGGGTCTTGTGACCTGGTCATTTAGCCTGTTGTGTGAAAAACGTGACGTTCAAAGGTGAAATATTCTAACGTTAAAGAGCACTCCGTAAATTGCATAAAATTTTCTTATAAAAACTGTAGTAGCAATCAAGATTGACGATTCTAATTATTCTTTACGACCCTCTTGATCATTTTGAGTTTTTTCTAAATATTTTTTTTCCTTGAGTTCCAATAGCAATTATCTACCGGTGCAGTTTTCTGAATTTATAAAAAACGAAATTTCCCTTTTCGCTCTTCGGGAGAGCAAGAAATTTTCCCTGAAGCTATAAAGCGATCATCCCAATAACGGAGTTTGTTGGACATTAACTGTCAAAAATTTGGAACCGTTATGATTAGGCGTCGCGAGCCACCAGTAGAGGCAAGAGTTAAGAGAGGGATTAATATTACGGAGAGCGCATAGAACGGAGGGAGATCGGCTACCACCAGTAGAGGCAAGAGTTAAGAGAGGGATTAATATTACGGAGAGCGCATAGAACGGAGGGAGATCGACTATGTCAACACTTGTACGTTTGACGTGCGATAGACGCATGCGCAAAGGTTGAACTGCGCCCTTTTCAGTGACGCACACGCAGTAGCGCACATGCTTACACCAGCAGTGGATATTTGTTGAACATTCCGTGCAACTTCGTAGTCTGTCTGGAAGGTTTCGTTCTGTTTTTGTAATTATTGAGCTTGTGTGTTTTGTTCACCGTGTCGTCAGAAAAAAACATTGGCCCTTATAAATTATTATTAATAAATATATTCGTTATAGAACAAAATAAACTATTCATTGAAAAATTATTATTAATAAAATAATAATATTATTACAAAAAATAAAAATAAAACCTTCATTTATAACATTTTTCCTAAATGTTTCACTATATATTCTATCTATGTTATATAATTCTACAAGTACTTGTTTTGACGTGATATGGAACCTTCAGTCGTCATAAAGTAATTCATGTTCATTCATTCTTATACCCGGTAACATCGCAGTTACGTACATTGCAACTTCACGTCTACATTGGTGAACAATTCAAAGCTTTTTCACGCACAGGAGTAGACAGTTGAAGGTACTTGTTTGGAAAATTAAAATCTTAAACAACACAGTCTATAAAGAGATAGCATTGCTCCAGTTTTTTCCATTAGTATGTATCCATCATCTTCACGATTCCGAAAGAGGGGACTCCCAGGATCGATCAGCTTGATTATACTTTGCATTCTCGTGACTTCAACCGTTTCCAAACGTAACGTATAGAACGTAATGTTTTTCCACGGTTATTTCATACTTCACATATGAACATCGAGACATCCAATCAGCACATTACAGAAGTAAGGAAGATTGAAAAGGAAAAGAGGAACGATAGGAAAAGTGAAGAAAAGAATCCTAATCACATTCACCCATTACTAGAAAGGACAAAAAAAAACACTAAAACGAAACGTAAGCATTCAAACGTGAGATATACAATCGCCTCTAATCAGCAGAGAAACAAAATCCGGGTCAGCCAGATAGAGGGCGCCCATTGTCTCTTCGCTGCGCCACCATGAACGGCGATCATACAGGAGGGGCCGGCGCTCATAACAGATCTAAGCCGATCATTGGCTTAGCGCTCCGAGCGCCGGCTCCTGCCTTCGGGCGCGAGTCGGCAGCTTGGCGTCAGTGACGTCAGTCCGCCGCCGTACGCCGAGTCATAGAATGCTGGACTTCGTACAAATCGTCTTCAACCGAGTCAAAGGGCGAGAACGACTGTACCAAGCCGACTTTGACGCGATAACAAAATATTCTACAAGACACAAAAATATACAAAAAATATATACAGGGACAATAGGAAGAACTAAATACCACAGGGGTGAATTCCGGGCACGCAGGACGCGAAATACAAAAATAAAAATCTACAAAAAGTGGAAGTCACGCCACTTTTTACATCCGAGAACACAACCCTTTCCCAGATGAGTGTTTGCCCGGCAGAACTTTTTTGCAGAAGATTGCCGAGCATTGCGCCGCAAAGTGCCCTTGTAAATTGCACTTCTTTCACGTGACCACTACACCATTATATACCAAAATAACGGAACACCGAGCTATTGACATAGTGTTAGGTATCGTTCTTGCCATGTCCATCAAGACGAAACGCGTACCTATGTACATGCCTTTGAAACGGCATTCATTCTTCTGCTCATATTTTACGCTTATAATTCGGCTATATGGCGCTAAGGCCGCAGCAGTTACTTCGTTTGCGACCTCGAAAATTATTCTGTGAACTGTTAAAGTCACAATATTTGAGCCAGCTCGCTCAATGTTGACTCTTGTTTTTTATCAACAACGATATCGCCCATCGCTAAAATTTTGTCCATAAGCTTCATCGTGGACATGGTAATATATAACTGCTGGGTACTCCATGCCTGTGAAGCTATCATGCAGCCCTTCTCGAAAGTATGTTCAATAACACCGAAACTGTTGAGCTGCGATACTCCTGAAGTCGAGGGGGCGGGGGTGGCTCAGTCGGTAGCGCGCCAGGCTCGTAATCTGTAGTTCCCAGGTTCGAGTCCCAGCTGGGTCAGCGTTGAGATTTATCTCCGCAAAATTCCCCGCCCTGCCCACGGTCAGTAGGGGACACCGATGGGCTTGGGTAGACCGCCGTCCGTCGGATGGGACGTTAAGCCGTGGCCCCGTGTGCGGGAGAGACATACCCTGTGCACGTTAAAGAACACGCTGGATGGCCTTGATGGGGGCTATCATCTGTCTACCAACAGCTGCTCCAGTGGGTCCCCTCCCCCAACCTTCTCTGAGTCTTCGGGGTCCATGTGACCTGGCCATTTAGCCCATGGTGTGCAAAAAAGTGTCGCTCAAAGGTAAAACATCCCAACCCGAAGTCGAGCATTTGATGGTAAGAGGAAGGTTTTTGTTGTCCGAAGACATGTTGTTGGCCAAGATGAGAGTTCAAAAGAGTTCAAAACTATAAATAGGCACAATCACTGAAACGGCGAAAAATTCGCCGAAGAAAATTCACAGTTCCAAAAACCGCTCACAAAAAAAGTTAGCAAAAACAATTAATTGGAGACTCAAAAAAGTCACTGTTGCTTCGTTGAAAAGCTGAAGAAAGCTTCCACACGAGGAAATATGAGGTGGCATTTTCTGAAAACTCTGAACGAACTGCAGATGCTTGGCGTTTTTGCTGTGTCATTTTAAGTTAGGGAGCAAAAAGTATATATATATATGATAAAAATATGAAAAAATAAAATTCTAGTAAAAAAAAAATTGGCTGTTGCTTACAGTAAAACGGTGTATCATATTTAACAAAAAAGTTAGTTATGATTGTTTTATAAAGGCTTATTATATTTTTTAGCAATAAATATTCATAAAGAGAAAGAATTAGAGCCAGGTATTAATTCGATAAACATAACGGAAAAAATAAACGATGTAAATTTCAGGTTACCAACAACTTTATTGTTAACACATATATTTATGATAAATTATATTTCAGATATTTTTCCCTTATCCACTATAATAATAGTCTAACATTTTAAAGCAGTCTGGTGGCCAGATCGTCAAATAAAATTATAAATTAAAATTATTTTAACCGATTATCAGATAATGGTTTTCGTTCAATGACAATTTCACCCCCACAGTAGATAGTTCGTAAGTTATCGTTTTGCGCAACATTCGAAATTTCAAAGCATGGTACTTTAATGACTTTTTAACTTATGTGCATCGATTGATAGAAAGAGGGAATAATAATTATATATGTAAGAAAGAATGCTGTGAAATACTTGCCGGAATAGATGCTTCAGTTGACTAAGAGTCAAAATTTGTAACTGAAAAATGTATTTTACTAGATTATCAGAAGATTAGTTTTCATTGAATGGCAACTTGATTAAATGGTCACTGTTGCGACTTTTACAATTTTTGTTTTAATCTCCGCTTCCGCAGAAACATTTCTTGAACCATTCACAACACAATACAAAGGGTCAGTGCATTGAACGAAATAAATAAAAATTTCTAACCGTACGTCTAAATTTTGTACAGGTAGCTTTTGTTAACTATGAAAGCAAACAATCTTAACACAAAACTAACAATCGAGAATATTATTTTTCTCCTTTTTTATGTCATACGTTTTACAACAATATTGAAGTCTCATCACGAATACTTTAGCGATTTATTTTTCCATGCTATGTAATAGAACATATAACTGTCAAACTTATTCAAAAAAACAAGGTGTGAATAAAAGTATTTTTACATATTTCAAATTCTATTTGGATATTTGGGAATCGAGCGTGAATTCGAAATAAATAAACGAACTATAAAGTAACCGATTTAATAACGAAGGCAACGGAATTGCACAAGTCATAAACAATTTCTTAACTAATCACACAAAACACCAATATGCTATCAATCACTATAAAATTATCTTGTTAATCACAAATATCAGATTTTCTTTTAAAAAGAACATTTTTCTGCGATACAAAAAAATTGCTATTTTAATTGAAACTGAAAACTTTCTTACCAGAATGAATTATGAATTTTGAAAACTCCAATTTATTCTAATTACCTAAAATTCAGTTAAACAGTAATTGCTCTTTCACCTATGAAGTTTAGAATTTATAATTTTGCTGCTTGATCTACTGTATTTTAGAGAAACAATCTAAAGAGATAGAAATCACAATTAATAACAATAATAATATCTTTATTAATCCATAGTATGGTTATGTACATAGATTACCACGCTAAGCCTTATGGCTTGTCAGCAGGATTCCTTTCAATCACATGACAGGTTTATTAAAGTATATGACATGTATAATGGAAAATAAACACGTAATTAAAAACAGAAACTAAAACAATGCGAAGAAAAAAAAAACACGTATTAAAACACAGACATGAAATATTAAACACATTTATAAAAGGAATTTTTTATAAATGTGTATTAAAAAAATTATTAGAAATTTTAATTTATAGTTTGATTTGATGATCTGGCCACCAGACTGCTTTAAAATGTTAGAGAATTATTATAGTGGATAAGGTAAAAATATCTGAAATAAAATTCATCGTAAATATTTGTGTTAACAATAAAGTTGTTGTAACCTGAAATTTACATCGTTTATTTTTTCCGTTATGTTTATCGACTTAATACATGGCTCTAATTCTTTCTCTATTACGAATATTTACTGCTAAAAAAATAATATGCCTTTATAAAATAAAATTTCAATTAATTGCAGTAAATGAAGATTAATGTTACATATTTTGATACTGCATTTTTTTCTTGTTATAATCAATTTTAGAGATTGAATAATGCTTTCGTTATAAAAAAAGAAATACCCCCTCACAGAGGTCTGACAGGAGCCTGTCAGTTTATATGCCATAGTAGAAGGTCTGAGAGTATGGCAGGACCTCAGCAGAAAAAACGAGACAAACAGCCATGCCTTACCCGGGGCTCGAACCCAGGTCCCTTAGATCAGTAGCCAAGCGCGCTAACCACTCGGCTAGCACATGTAAAATCTATGTAAATCATGTATATCTGAATAAGATAAGAATTCTTTTTTAAACGCGAAGTTTCCCAAACGTCCGACAGATGGCAGCATTACCAAATCAAATAATTTCCTTTTCGATTTTGCAAGATATTTCCACATAGTAATAGATTTCACAATGTCTTCTCTGCAAGCTACAGTCATGTAGCAGAAAAACAATTTCAAGGGGTAGGCAAGTAAATTTTAAAAACTGATGATGGAAGAAAATTATCCTCAAAGTAGTGAGTAAAAATATCAAAATACTCTTGGTAAACTGTACAAAATGATATATACTACACTACAGCTTAGTAACAAATAAAAACTCAGAAAATGAAATCGTTTGTATTTCCGACTGAGAATTTTAGGGAGGGGAAAGGACCTTAGAATTATTATTCCCCTCGCTATATCCTAGATACTAGATGATCTAACACAAGTCATTACGATATTTTACATTCATGTAATCGACGTGGAAATCATTGTGACCTCATGCGGTCGATAGTGGCGCATTATTTGCAATAGAGTATCCTTGTACCCTGAATCTTTGTGACCTGGCCATTTAGCCCATTGTGTGGAAAAAAAAGTGCCGCTCAGAGGTAAAACAACCCCAACGCTAAAGAACACATTTTATAGCTTTCATGGGAGGCTGCCATCTGTCACCTAAAAGCTGCCCAGAGGATATCCTCCTTCCAACTTTCTCTCAGCCTTTGGGGTCCTTGTGACCTGGCGATTTAGCCCATTGTGTGAAAAAAATGACCTTCAAAGCTAAAATATTTCAAAGTTGAAGAACACACAGAATAGACTTGAAGGGAGGCTACCATCTGTCTCCTAAAAGATGTCCAGTGGATATCCTACCTGCAACTTTCTCTGAGTCTTTTGGGTCTTGTGACCTGGTCATTTAGCATACTGTTTGAAAAAGGTGACCATCAGAGGTAAAATATTCTAACGTTAAAGAGTACTCCGAAAATTGCATAAAATATTCTTATAAAAACAGTAGTAGCAATCAAGATTTCCGATTCCAAATTATTTTTCACGACCATCTTCATCATTTTGAGTTTTTTTAAATATTTTTTTCCCTTGAGTTCCAATAGCAATTATAATAATAAATATATAATATATAATAATTAATAGCACCATTTCTTGTAGAATAGTGTACTCTATGGAATATAATAAGTAGGCTAAACCACTTTTCAGAGGTATATATTTACTAAGTTTTGTACACTAATCATGAAGGTGTAAAAATATGCTTAACAGAATTAAGAATCTGGTTTACAGTGAATTGCGTGATGAGCAATGTGGCCATTGTGTGCAAATAGCCATACCTTGTTCACCGTAAAGAACATGTTGGATGGCCTTAAAAGGACGCTACCATCTGCCTTTTAGAACCTGTTCACTTGGTGACTTCCTCTCAACCATATCCCTGATCCTTCAGGGTCTTTGTGACCCTCAGAAAAGGTTTGGAGAAGGGGACCCACTGGAACAACTGTTGGGAGACAGATGGTATCCTCCTCCCATTCGTGTAGTAACCGGTTGAGTCAACTCTTAATGCAGCTGGTCTTATTGCAGTCATTTGTATCTGTCATGGAATATGTGAGATAGTGGGAGACTTGGGAGATGACGTAGGCGCATTCAAGATGTGAAGTATACGGATTTCCGGTGTCAAGTAAGCATCGTTGTATTGCTTTATTGAGGTAAACATTACGTATATTATGTGGAAACATCAAGGTGTTATTTTAGCAATAAATGCAAAGTATGATTGTTGTTTATACTGTAACACTTCTTGATCAAAATATGCCGAAAAAGAGGGTTGGGTTGTTTCACCTCTGAGCGGCACTTTTTTGCATACAATGGCCAGATAACAAGGAACCCAAAAGCTCAGAGAAGGTTGGGGGAGGGGACCCACTGGAACAGCTGTTGGGAGACAGATGGTAGCCTCGCGTCGAGACCATCGAGCGTGGTGTTTAACGCTGGATTGTTTTACCTTTGAGCGGCACTTTTTTGCACACCATGGGCTCAATGGTCAGGTCACAAGGACCCCCGAAGGCTCAGAGAACGTTGGGGGAAGAGACCCATTGGAACAGTTATTGGGAGACAGATAGTAGCCTCCCGCCAAGGCCATCCAGTGTGTTCTTTAACGTTCAGAGGGTATGGCTTTCCCACACACGGAGCCACGGCTTAACGCCACATGTGACGGACGGCGGTTCTCCCAAGCCCATCGATGACCCATAATGACCTTGGGCAGGGCAGGGAATTTTGCGGAGATAAATCTCAAAGCTGACCAAGCTGGGACTCGAACCTGGGAACTGCAGATTACGACCCTGGCGCGTTACCGACTGAGCCACCCACGACCCCCGAAAAAGAGGGGAAAATTCTGCAATTGAAAGGAATGTTTCTGCATTCCTTTCCGAATTTTCCCCTTTTTAAAATTTCAATTCTCTTAATTCTTTATTTATAATACCATTAAGAATAATAGAGAAATTCTTTGGCTTAATTTAGGGATGAAAATATTGTTTTAAATTCCAGTTCTATGAGCCCTCGGGGTCCTTGTGACTTGGCCATTTAGCCCATTGTCTGCAAAAACACAACTACTTGTGCACCTTAAAGAACACGCTGGATGGCCTTGATGGGAGGCTACCGTCTATCTCTGAACAGTTGTTCCAGTGGGTTAGCTGTTGATACCCAACTTTTTTATCAGTCCTCGGTGTCCTTGTAACCTGGCCATTTAGCCCGTTGTGTGCAAAAAACGCCATACCTTGTGCACATGAAAAATACGCTGGATGGCTTTAATGGGAGGCTACCATCTGTCTCTGAACAGTTGTTCCAGTGGGTTAGCCGTTGACACCCAACGTTTTATCAGTCCTCGGTGTCCTTGTAACCTTGCCATTTGGCACATTGTGTGCACAAAACTCCATACCTTGTGCACCTTAAATAACACGTTGAATGGCCTTAACAGGAGTCTACCATATGTCTCCTAACAGCTGTATGATGAGTTCCCTTCCCCACACCATATCTCTGAGCCTTCAGGGACCTTGTGACCTGATCATTTAGCATATTGTGTGAAAAGAAATGCCATACATTGTGCACCTTATTGGGTACACTGGATGGGCTTAACTAGAGGTTACTTTCTCTGTTGTAACAGATCCTTGGGGGAATCCTAAACCTAACCATGTCTCTGCGCATTTGGGGTCCTTGCAACCTGGTAATTCGGGGCACGAGTGGATCAGTCAGTAGCGCACCAGGCTCGTAATGTACAGTTCCTAGGTTCGAGTCCCAGCTGGGTCAGCGTTGAGATTTATTTTCGCAAAACTCGCCGCCCTGCCCACGGTCAGTAGGGGACACCGATGGGCTTGGAAAGGCCGCCATCCGTCGGATGGGACGTTAAGCCGTGGTCCTGTCTGCGGAAGAGCCATACACTGTGCATGTTAAAGAACACGATGGATTGCTTTGACGGGAGACTACCATCTGTATTCCAACAGCTATTCCAGTGGGTCCCCTCCCCCAACTTTCTCTGAGCTTTCGGGGTCCTTGTGACCTGGCCATTTAACCTATTGTGTGGAAAAAAATGCTGTTCAGAGTTAAAACAACATGACGTTAAAGAACACGCTGGATGGCCTTGACGGGAGGCTACCATCTGTCTCCCAACAACTGTTCCAGTGGGTCCCCTCTCCCAACCTTCTCTGAGCCTTCGGGGTCCTTGTGAAATGGCCATTTAGCCCATGGTGTGCAAAAAAGTGCCGCTCAGAGGTAAAACAACCCAACTTTCAAGAACACGCTGGATGGCATTGACGGGAAGCTGCCATCTGTCTCCCAACAACTGTTCCAGTGGGTCCCCTCTCCCAACCTTCTCTGAGCCTTCGGGGTCCTTGTGAAATGGCCATTTAGCCCATGGTGTGCAAAAAAGTGCCGCTCAGAGATAAAACAACCCAACTTTCAAGAACACGCTGAATGGCATTGACGGGAGGCTGCCATCTGTCTCCCAACCGTTGATCTAGTGGGTCACCTTTCCCTAACTTTGTCTTAGCACTTGTGGTGGTGACACGTGACCTGATCATTTATCTCATTGTGTGCAAAGAAATGTCATACCTTGCGCACTTTAACGTACGCGCTGATGGGCTGGACCAGAGACAACCATCTCACTCCTAACAGCTCTCCAGTAAGTTCTCTGCCCACAAATTCTCTGAGCCCTGAGGGTCCTTTTGATCTTCTCTACAAACAAATTTCTCTGAACCCTAAGGGTCCTAGTCATCTTCTCTACCCCCAACCTTCTCTGAGCCCTGAGGGTCCTTGTGATCATCTCTACAACCAAATTTCACTGAACCCTGAGGGTTCTAGTGATTCTCTCTACACCCAACATTCTCTGAACCCTGAGGGTCCTTGTGATCTTCTCCACCCTCAACCTTCTCGGAGCCCTGAGGCTCCTTGTGATCATGTCTACAACCAAATTTCACTGAACCCTGAGGGTTCTAGTGATTCTCTCTACACCCAACATTCTCTGAACCCTGAGGGTCCTTGTGATCTTCTCTACCCCCAATCTTCTCTACCCCCAATTTTCTCTGAGCCCTGAGGGTCCTTGTGATCTTCTCCACCCTCAACCTTCTCTGAGCCCTGAGGGTCCTTGTGATCATCTCTACAACCAAATTTCACTGAACCCTGAGGGTTCTAGTGATTCTCTCTACACCCAACCTTCTCTGAGCCCTGAGGGTCCTTGTGATCTTCTCTACCCCCAAACCTTCTCTAAGTCCCGAGGGTCGTTGTGATCTTCTCTACCCCCAAACTTTCTCTGAGCCCTGAGGCGCCTTGTGATCTTCTCTAACCCCAAACCTTCTCTGAGCCCTGAGGGTCGTTGTGATCTTCTCTACCCCAACCTTCTCTAAGCCCTGAGGGTCGTTGTGATCTTCTCTACCCCCAAACTTACTCTGAGCCATGAGGCGCCTTGTGATCTTCTCTACCCCAAACTTTCTCTCAACCCTGAGACGCCTTGTGATCATTTCTACCCCCCAAACCTTCTCTAAGCCCTGAGGGTCGTTGTGATCTGGGAAATTAGCCATTATGGGCAAAAAAACTCTGCTGAGATATAAAACAGCTGAACCCAGTGAAGAAAAAAAACTACTGAATTTAGAGCTTCGATTTTCCTGGTAGAATGCTTCTTTCCACCATAAAGCACACTTCCTACAACGCGTTTAATTTTCCTCATTCTGAAATTCAAAAATATATCAATATCTTGTTGTATTGTGTCCTTGTTTGACAATACTATTTCATGTTCGCTTTAGAAATGAAGCCACATCAAGGAAAAGTCAGCACTTGTCATTTCCGCTTACCTAGCTATTTTAAAGGATGCTTTTACCACGCATGTATTCTTTGCAACATAGGAAAAAATCATTCTTTAGATGAGCCTGTGTGGGAAAAAATCCACAATGCTCTACGTGTTTACTCTCATCTATCAAAAGATTATATTATGTCGAAATGCTTAAGGAAACGTCAATCATGTTTTTTGTTAGGTTTCATTCCTTAAATCCGCTCGCAACTTTATACAAAAAAATAATATCTGAGTTTCGAGTATTGTCGCAGGAACTGTGGATTTCAATCGTTTTTTACATTCAATCCTGACCTACATTAATACAGCAAAAAAAACAAAATAAAAGATATAATTGTATTCGTAATAAATATGACTTTTACAGCTGGCGTTTAAACAAATATTCCTCTGTATATAAAACAGAAATTTAGAAATTTCTGTACCTCAGTGGGAGAATTTTCTGAGTTGCTCTTATCGCAAAAATATCAGAGGAAAATTAAGAATGAAGTTCTTACTAACCGTGATATGTGGGGTAGTTCTCTCAACGCAAACTTTTCTGATTAGTGGATCGAATCAGAATGACGACGCTGAAAGATATTGCAGGTGTTTGTGGGAAAATTACTGCAATCACAGTGAGTGATTTTGTTTATAGTTGTTTTTCGTGCTTTTTGTTTGTAAATTCATGAAAATATTCTTTCAAGCTGGGGATGGCTCAGTCGGTAGCGCGCCAGGCTCGTAATCTGTAGTTCCCAGGTTCGAGTCCCAGCTGGGTCAGCGTTGAGATTTATCTCCACAAAATTCCCCTCCCTGCCCACGGTCAGTAGGGGACACCGATGGGCTGGAAAAGGCCGCCGTCCGTTGGATGGGACGTTAAGCCGTGGACCCGTGTGCGGGAGAGCCATACCCTGTGCACGTTAAAGAACACGCTGGATGGCCTTGACGGGAGGCTACCATCTGTCTTCTAACAGCTGTTCTAGTGGGTCCCCTCCCCCAACCTTCTCTGAGCCTTCGGGGTCCATGTGACCTGGCCATTTAGCCCATGGTGTGCAAAAAAGTGCCGCTCAGAGGTAAAACAACCCAACGTTAAAGAACACGCTGGATGGCCTTGACGGGAGGCTACCATCTGTCTCCCAACAGCTGTTCTAGTGGGTCCCCTCCCCGAACCTTCTCTGAGACTTCGGGGTCCATGTGACCTGGGGATTTAGCCCATGGTGTGCAAAAAGGTGCCGCTCAGAGGTAAATCAACCCAACTCTTTCAAGCTGTTTCTTATCACAGAGGTTTAACAGGAACTTCCAATATAATCGGGGCGGGGGTTGCGCAGTCGGTAACGTGCCAGGCTCGCAATTTACAATTCCCACGTTCGAGTCCCAGATGGGCCAGCTTTGAGATTTATCTCTGCAAAACTCCCCATGCCTGCCCTCAGTCACTAGGGGACGCTGATGGTCTTGGAAGGGCTGCCGTCCGTTGGATGCGACATTAAGCCTTGGCTCAGCGTGTGGGAAAGCTCATACTCCATGTAGGGTAAAGAAGATGCTGGATGGCCTTGACGGGAGGATACCATCTGTCTCCCAACAGCTGTTCCAGTGGGTCCCCTCCTCCAACATTCTCTGAGACTTTGGGGTCCATGTGACTTGGCCATTTAGACTAGTCCATGATGTGTAAAAAAGTGCCACTCAGAAGTAAAACAACCCAACATTAAAGAACTCGATGGCTGGCCTTAACTAGAGGCTACCATCTGTCTCCCATCAGCTGTTCCAGTGGGTCCCCTACCCCAACTTTCTCTGAGCCTTCGGCGTCCTTGTGACCTGGCCATTTAGCCCATGGTGTACAAAAAAGTACCAAGAGGTAAAACAACCCAACATTAAGGAACACGCTGGATGACATTGACGGGAGGCTACTATCTGTCTCCCAACAGCTGTTCCAGTGGGTCCCCTCCTCCAACATTCTCTGAGACTTCGGGGTCCATGTGACTTGGCCATTTAGCCCATGGTGTGTAAAAAAGTGCCACTCAGAGGTAAAACAACCCAACATTAAAGAATACGCTGGATGGCCTTGACGGGAGGCTGCCATCTGTCTTCCATCAGCTGTTCCAGTGGGTCCCCTACCCCAACCTTCTCTGAGCCTTCGGGGTCCTTGTGACCTGGCCATTTAGCCCATGGTATGCAAAGAAGTGCCGCTAACAGGTAAAACAACCCAACGTTAAAGAACTCGCTGGATGGCCTTGACGGGAGGCTTCCATCTGTCTCCCATCAGCTGTTCCAGTGGGTCCCCTACCCCAACCTTCTCTGAGCCTTCGGGGTCCTTGTGACCTGGCCATTTAGCCCATGGTGTGCAAAGAAGTGCCGCTCACAGGTAAAACAACCCAACGTTAAAGAACACGCTGTATCGCCTTGACGGGAGGCTACCATCTGTCTCCCAGCATCTGTTCCAGTGGGTCCCCTCCCCCAACCTTCTCTGAGCCTTCGGGGTCCATGTGACCTGGCCATTTAGCCCGTGTTGTGGAAAAAAGTGCCGCTCACAGGTAAAACAATCCAACGTTAAAGAACTCGTTTCATGGCCTTAACGGGAGGCTACCATCTGTCTCCCATCAGCTGTTCCAGTGGGTCCTCTACCCCAACCTTCTCTGAGCCTTCGGGGTCCTTGTGACCTGGCCATTTAGCCCATGGTGTGGAAAAAAGTGCCGCTCACAGGTAAAACAATCCAACGTTAAAGAACTCGCTGGATGGCCTTAACTGGAGGCTACCATCTGTCTCCCATCAGCTGTTCCAGTTGGTCCCTTATCCCAACCTTCTCTGAGCCTTCGTGTTCTTGTGACCTGGCCATTTAGTCCATTGTATGAAAAAAATTCCGCTCAGAGGAAAAAGAACCCAACGTTAAAGAACACGCTGGATGGCCTTGACGGGAGGCTACCATCTGTCTCCTAACAGCTGTTCTAGTGGGTCCCCTCCCCCTACATTCTCTGATCCTTCGGGGTCCTTGCGACCTGGCCATTTAGCACATGGTGTGCAAAAAAAAAAAAAATGCGGCTCAGAGGTAAAACAACCCAACTGTCAAACAGCATCTTGTCACAGAAGTCTGACAGGAACTTCCAGATCAATGGGTGTGGGGGTTCATTTGGTAGCGTGCCAGACTCGTAATCTGCAGTTCCCAGCTTCGAGTCCCAATTGGGCAAGCATTGAGATTTATCTTTGTCCCCCCGCCACGTCATGATCTTGGTTAGTAGAGGATAGTGATGGGTAGGAATACACCTGGGATTTAGTTTTTTTCTTTTTTCGGGGGGGAGCTAAAAATAAGTCTTCAGTAGAATTTCTTTTGGGGGAAGGGAGCTAAAAATAAGTCTTCGGTAGAGTTTCTCTTTTTGGGTGGGGGAAGCTAAAAATTACTCTTCGGTAGAGTTTCTTTTTTTTTTCGGGGGGGAAGAGCTAAAAGTAAGTCTTCAGTAGAATTTCTTTTCGGGGAAGCTAAAAATAAGTCTTCAGTAGAGTTTCTTGTTTTTTTTGGGGGGGGGGGGGGGGAGCTAAAATATGTCTTTGGTAGAGTTCCTTTTTTGGGGAGCTAAAAATAAGTCTTCAGTAGAGTTTCTTTTGGAGGGGGAGCTACAAAGAAGTCTTCAGTAGAGTTTCTTTTTTGTGGGGGAGATAAAAATAAGTCTTCGGTAGAGTTTCTTTTGGGGAGGGGGAGCTAAAAATAAGTCTTCAGTAGAGTTTCTTTTGGAGGAAGAGCTGAAAAGAAGTCTTCAGTATAGTTTCTTTTTTGTGGGGAGATAAAAATAAGTCTTCGTTAGAGTTTCTTTTGTGGGGAAGCTAAAAATAGGTCTTCGGTAGATTAGAGTTTCCCAATTACTAAAATGTTCCACCAAACAGGAAAAGTTAAAATTATATTCTATATGAAGTGAGAATTTATAATTGTTTAGTTTTGATCTATTTTTAGGCTGGGCATAAAACATGGGGCTTAATGCCCCATTCGATGGACGGTTACCTTTCGGAGTCCATCATTGTCTTCTACTTACTCTAGACAGGAAGTGTTGCAGATATAAATCTCAATCCTGCCGCAGCTGAGACTCGAACTTGGGAACTGCAGATTACGACCCTGGCACTCCTTCGCATTTTTAAAACCATACCAATCAATCTTTGTTTAAATGTTTGTTTTTAAAATGGATTTATTTTAAATTGATAGAGTTACGAATTCTTCTACATGAAGTAATAAATTTTTTCTCTTATTATTTCTAGGCAATTATGATAAAATGGTAGAAAAGATTGATGAATGTTTGCAGAAAGAGGCAAGTTTGAAATTAATCTATTTCATTTCTAGTCATCTAGAAACATTGTTTATTATCACTAATGATTGATAATCATTTTCGTCAAAAATAAATGCGACGTTTTTCGTAAAATAAATGTCAAAAATAAGTATAGAAAAAATAATTTTTCTATATTTTAGTTTAATATTACTGCAGGTAGTTTTATGATAAATTTAAGAAATCAATATTTAACATAACAATAAATAATAACAATAATTAACATAATAATAATTAATAACAATAATTAACATAACAACAATTTACACCTACATGCTTCACAGTCAGAACCAAACAATCAGGGTGGTACGCTTCTGCAGGTTTTTGACAGACGTACACTCTACCAGTGGTGGGTTGGGTTGTTTTATCTCTGAGCTGCACTTTTTTGCACACCATGGGCTAAATGGCCAGGTCACAAGAACCCCGAACGCTCAGAGAAGGTTGTGGGGAGGGGACACACTGGAACAGCTGTTGGGAGACAGATGGTAGCCTCCCGTCAAGGCCATCCAGCATGTTCTTTAACGTTGGGTTATTTTACCTCTGAGCGGCACTTTTTTGCACACCATGGGCTAAATGGCCAGGTCACATGGACCCCGAAGGCTCAGAGAAGGTTGGAGGAGGGGATCCATTGGAAGAGTTTTTGGGAGACAGATGGTAGTCTCCCGTCAAGGCCATCCAGTGTGTACTTTAACGTTGGGTTGTTTTACCTCTGAGCAGCACTTTTTTGCACACCATGGACTAAATGGCCAGGTCACAAGGACCCCGAAAGCTCAGAGAACATTGGGGGAGGGGCACACTGGAACAGCTTTTGGGAGACAGATGGTAGCCTCCCGTCAAGGCCATCCAGCGTGTTCTTTAACGTGCACAGCGTATGGCTCTCCCTCACACGGGGCTACGACTTAACGTCCCATCCGACGGACGGCGGCCATTCCAAGCCCATCGGTGTCCCCTACTGGCCGTGGGCAGGGCGTGGAATTTTGCAGATATAAATCTCAACGCTGACCCAGCTGGGACTCGAACCTGGGAACTACAGATTACGAGCCTGGTGCGCTACCAACTGAGCCACCCCCTCCCCAAATGCTATTTTCGGTGCCATTGTCTTGTGCTTCCATTGTACAATCCGTCCCAACGTTCGCCTATCCTTATCTGAGAATTTCGAATGGACTCTAGAATTTGAACGTATGGGGGCAACGCCCTGCCTATTTTCATATGTAGTCATAATCTTCAATACACTTCCTCGTTTTACACCAGGCATGTCAAACTCGTTAAGCACCGAGGGCTAACTATTTTTCCAAAAACTGAACTGGTAGCTCTTTATTTTCCAAATTTGGAAATTAATTCCATAATATTCTCAAATATTTTAATAAAATCCTGATAAATAAATTATTTTATATTAACTAATTTGAAAATAAACGACTTTACTTTAAATTTTAAACCAATGAAATTAATTATATATTTTTGCATAATTAATTTTCCTGCTTTCCTCCTCTTTTTGTTCAAGGCTGTCCAGGCCTGATGTTACAAGTGGCCTTGGCGTAGTGCAGGCATGTCAAACTCGTTAACCACCGAGGGCCATATTAAGTATTATATATTAAATCGCGGGCCGCAAAACAAAAAAAAAACAGATGAAAATTGTTATGTGCAAACTAGACTAGAACGCAGTATTCGTTCCCTGACTGCTAACGAATAGCTTCCGACTCTACTGGCATTTCGTGACTCATTGCCATGCGCAAAGTACGTACATTTGAATGACCTCGAGACATGTGTATACATGTCGGAGCCCGATCGTAGAATTGCTCATATCATGAAATGCCACTATTTCATAAAATGATCGGGTTGGGTTGTTTTACCTCTGAGCGGCACTTTTTTGCACACCATGGGCTAAATGGCCAGGTCACATGGACCCCGAAGTCTCAGAGAAGGTTGGGGGAGGGGACCCACTGGAACAGCTGTTGGGAGACGGATGATAGCTCCCATCAAAGCCATCCAATGTGTTCTTTAATGTTGGGTTATTTTACCTCTGAGCGGCACTTTTTTGCACACATGGGCTAAATGGCCAGGTCACATGAACCCCGAAGTCTCAGAGAAGGTTGGGGGAGGGGACCCACTGGAACAGCTGTTGGGAGACGGATGGTAGCCTCCCATCAAAGCCATTCAGCGTGTTCTTGAAAGTTGGATTGTTTTACCTCTGAGCGGCACTTTTTTGCACACCATGGACTAAATGGCCATTTCACAAGGACCCCGAAGGCTCAGAGAAGGTTGGGAGAGGAGACCCACTGGAACAGTTGTTGGGAGACAGATGGTAGCCTCCCGTCAAGGCCATCCAGCGTGTTCTTTAACGTGCACAAGGTATGGCTCTCCCACACACGGAACCATGGTTTAACGTCCCATTCGACGGACGGCGGCCTTTCTAAGCCCATCGATGTCCCCACTGACCGTGGGCAGGGCGGGGAGTTTTGCGGAGAAAAATCTCAAAGCTGACCCAGCTGGGACTCGAACCTGGGAACTACAGATTACGAGCCTGGCGCGCTACCGACTGAGCCACCCCCGCCCCGTAATTATCGGGCATTTCATGATTTGAGCAATTCTACGATCGGGCTCCGACATATACATTTATGCGCAATAGTTTCCCTTATATATAAATGGAAATGTTTTCTGAAATACGTTTATTTAATTCATGTACCGTGTACAGTCGCTCAAAAAAGTATCCGAACACTATGGTTGATCACAGAATTCAGCAAAAATATCTGGCAACGATTTTTTTTTAAATTAGTGATCTGGCAACTTCGTGTCACGTGACACGAAGTTGCCAGATCACTAAAAATTAAAAATATCTGTCAACAAATTTCTAAAAAAATTGTTGCCAGATATTTTTTCTGAATTCTGTAATCAACCATAGTGTTCGGATATTTTTTAATATATATAATGCTTATGAATATATAATGCAATGAATATGGAGCGTGTGCAGTTACCGTTCACAGCAAACTGGAGCGGTTGCGGTTAATGTCCACAGCACATTGGATTGTGTGAGCTCACAAAGACCTGGATCGTGTGGGCTCACTCACGGAAATATTGAGCGTGTGCAGTTACCGTTCACAGCAAACTGCAGCGGTTGCGGTTAATGTTCACAGCACATTGGATCGTGTGAGCTCACAAAGACCTGGAACGTGTGGGCTCACTCACGGAAATATTGAGCGTGTGCAGTTACCGTTCACAGCAAACTGGAGCGTGTGCAGTAGCTGCACACGCTCCAGTTTGCTGTGAACGGTAACTGGAGCGTGTACAGTTGCTGTACGGAGCGTGTACAGTTGCTGTACACGCTCCAGATGTTTTTCCTGAATTCTGTAATCACGTGACACGAAGGTTGCCAGATCACTAATTTCTAAAAAAATCGTTGCCAGATAATTTTTCTGAATTCTGTAACCAACCATAGCGTTCGGATATTTTTTGAGCGACTGTACACGAAGGTTGCCAGATTACTAATTTCTAAAAAAAAATCGTTGCCAGATAGTTTTTCTGAATTCTGTAATCAACCATAGTGTTCGGATATTTTTTTGAGCGACTGTACACGAAGGTTGCCAGATCACTAATTTCTAAAAAAAAATTCGTTGCCAGATAGTTTTTCTGAATTCTGTAATCAGCCATAGTGTTCGGATATTTTTTTTGAGCGATGGTACACGAAGGTTGCCAGATCACTAATTTCTAAAAAAATTGTTGCCAGATAGTTTTCCTGAATTCTGTAATCAACCATAGCGTTCGGATATTTTTTGAGCGACAGTACACGTAGGTTGCCAGATCACTAATAATAATGTACTACAGTCGCTGTCGGTGTTTCCATTATTTTGATAAACCCCTGTAGGTAATAACTTTACAGATAGGTAGGTAGAGCTAGAAATAGGTTGAACTTTTTAGGTAATAATACAATTTTTGATGAATATTTAAAAATAACAATAGTTGGTTTACAGATCGGTTGATCTTTACAGAGAGGTAGGTATGCCAACATATAGGTAGAGATTTATAGATGGGTAGGTAGATGGACAGATAGGTAAAGCTTTATAGATAGGTAGGTAGATGTACAGATAGGTAGGTAGATGGACAGATCATCATCATCATCATCCTCAAGCAGCCATGGGCTATGGAGGTCCAACCAGACCACTCAGTTTAGTTCTCCAAGCAAGTCTGTCCTGAGCTACATCTTCTGCATATGACCACTGCACACCAATTCTAACAAAGTCCTGTTTGACATTGTCTGCCCTTAGGCCTTTAGGCACACTGTTCATAACCCTATTCGCTAATCTATAATTATTCATACGGGCAACATGGCCAACCCAACGGAGTTTCTCTCTGTACAACATGCTGCTTAAAGGAGGTTGCCGACTCCTGTGTCTAACCACATCATTGGCTATGTCCACACTTGTGCGTTTTATGCGCCCTAGACGCAGGCGCTGTGGCGCATGCGTCTAGCGTCTAGCGCACGTGACACATGCGCAAAGGAATGCCTCAAATCAGTTGAACGGCCACAATTATATAATTATATAATTCTTTTTTTTTTTACAGCATAGTGATGTGCTTTATGTTGAGTTCGCAAACAGTGTATTAAACATTAATGAAGTAAATGAAGACAAAATAACCTTCTGGAGAGATTTGCAAGATTCATTATGTGCTAAGGAATATTCAGAAAAGGTAAGTTATTTGTAATGAGCTTTTGCATTATTCATCAGTCAGGACCAGTTTTTGGAGCTTCAGCTCGAAAGTTATTGACCCTGAGTTCGCCCTAGCCCACATTTATTGACCCTGAGTTCGCCCTAGTCCACAATTATTGAGCTTCAGTTCGCCCTAGTCCACAATTATTGAGCCTGAGTTCGCCCTAGCCCACAACTATTGAGCCTACGTTCGACCTAGCCCATAATTATTGAGCTTGAGTTCGCCCTAGCCCACAATTATTGAGCCTGAGTTCACTCTAGCCCACAATTATTGAGCCTGAGTTCGCCATAGCCCACATTTATTGAGCCTGAGTTCGTCCTATTTCACAATTATTCAGCCTAATTTAGCCCTAGTCCACAATTATTGATCCTGAGTTCGTCCTAGCCCACAAATATTGAGCCTGAGTTCGCCCTAGTCCACAATTATTGAGCCTGAGTTCGCCTTGGCCCACAATTAGTGAGCCTGAGTTAGCCCTAGCCCACAATTATTGAGCCTGAGTTCGCCCTAGCCCACAATTGTTGAGCCTGAGTTCGCCCTAGCCCACAATTATTGAGCTTGAGTTCGACCTAGCCCATAATTATTGAGCCTGAGTTCGTCCTAGCCCATATTTATTGAGCCTGAGTTGGCCCTAGCCCACAATTATTGAGCCTGAGTTCGTCCTAGCCCACAATTATTGAGCCAGAGTTCGTCCTAGCCCACAATTATTGAGCTTGAGTTCGCACTAGCCCACAGTTATTGAGCCTGAGTTCGTCCTAGCCCACATTTATTAAGCCTGAGTTCCCCTAGCCCACAATTATTGAGCCTGAGTTTGTCCTAGCCCACAATTATTGAGCCTGAGTTTACCCTAGCCCATAATTATTGAGCCTGAGTTCGCCCCAGCCCACAATTATTGAGCTTGAGTTCGCCCTAGACCACAATTATTGAGCTTGAGTTCGCCCTAGACCACAATAATTGAGCTTGAGTTCGCCCTAGAC
Organism: Ryuthela nishihirai; assembly: GCA_038380435.1. Classification (NCBI taxonomy): domain Eukaryota; kingdom Metazoa; phylum Arthropoda; class Arachnida; order Araneae; family Heptathelidae; genus Ryuthela; species Ryuthela nishihirai. The sequence goes on from JAWZYU010000002.1 coordinate 99,514,176, forward strand.
CACAATTATTGAGCTTGAGTTCGCACTAGACCACAATTTTTGAGCTTGAGTTCGCCCTAGCCCACAATTATTGAGCTTCAGTTCGCCCTAGTCCACAATTATTGAGCCTGAGTTCGCCCTAGCCCACAAATATTGAGCCTGAGTTCGCCCTAGCCCACAATTATTGAGCCTGAGTTCGCCCTAGCACATAATTATTGAGCTTGAATTCGCCCTTGCCCACAATTATTGAGCCTGAGTTCGTCCTAGCCCACATTTATTGAGCCTGAGTTCGCCCTAGCCCATAATTGTCGAGCTCGAGTTCGCCCTAGCCCACAATTTTTGAGCTTGAGTTCGCCCTAGCCCACAATTATTGAGCCTGAGTTCGCCCTAGCCCACAATTATTGAGCTACAGTTCTCCCTAGTCCACAATTATTGAGCCTGAGTTTTCCCTAGCCAACAATTATTGAGCCTGAGTTCGCCCTAGCCAACAATTATTGACCCTGAGTTCGCCCTAGCCCACAGTTATTGAGCCTGACTTTGCCCTAGCCAACAATTATTGATCCTAAGTTCGCCCTAGCCCACAATTATTGAGCTTGAGTTCGCCCAAGTCCACAATTACTGAGCCTGAGTTCGCCCTAGCCCACAACTACTGAACCTGAGTTCGCCCTAGCCACAATTATTGAGCCTGAATTCTCCGTAGCCCACAAGTATTGAGCCTGAGTTCGCCCTAGCCCACAATTATTGAGCCTGAGTTCGCCATAGCCCACAATTATTGAGCCTGACTTCGCCCTAGTCCACAATTATTGAGCCTGAGTTCGCCCTAGCCCACAATTATTGAGCCTGAGTTCGTCCTAGCCAACAATTATTGAGCCTGAGGTCTCCCTAGCCCACAATTATTGAGCTTGAGTTCGCCCAAGTCCACAATTATTGAGCCTGAGTTCGCCCTAGCCCACAACTATTGAGCCTGAGTTCGCCCTAGCCCACAATTATTGAGCCTGAGTTCGCCCTAGCCCTAGCCCACAATTATTGAGCCTGAGTTCGCCCAAGTCCACAATTATTCAGCCTGAGTTCGCCCTAGCCCACAACTATTGAGCCTGAGTTTGCCCTAGCCCACAATTATTGAGCCTGAGTTCTCCCTAGCCCACAATTATTGAGCTTGAGTTCGCCCTAGCCCACAATTATTGAGCCTGAGATCGCCCTAGCCCACAATTATTGAGCTTCAGTTCAGCCTAGTCCACAATTATTGAGCCTGAGTTCGCCCTATTCCACAATTATTGAGCCTGAGTTCGCCCTAGCCCACAATTATTGAGCCTGAGTTCGCCCTAGCCCACAATTATTGAGCTTGAGTTCGCCCAAGTCCAAAATTATTGAGCCTGAGTTCGTCCAAGCCCACATTTATTCAGCCTGTGTTCGCCCTAGCCCACAATTATTGAGCCTGAGTTCGCCCTAGCCCACAATTATTGAGCTTGAGTTCGCCCTAGCCCACAATTATTGAGCTTGAGTTCGCCCTAGCCCACAATTATTGAGCCTGAGATCGCCCTAGCCCACAATTATTGAGCTTCAGTACGCCCTAATCCACAATTATTGAGCCTGAGTTCGCCCTAGCCCACAATTATTGAGCCTGAGTTCCTCCTAGCCCACATTTATTGAGCCTGAGTTCGCCCTAGACCAAAATTATTGAGCCTGAGTTCGCCCTAGCCCACAATTATTGAGCCTGAGTTCGCCCTAGCCCACAATTATTGAGCTTGAGTTCGCCCTAGCCCACAATTATTGAGCTTCAGTTCGCCCTAATCCACAATTATTGAGCCTGAGTTCGCCCTAGCCCACAATTATTGAGATTGAGTTCGTCCTAGCCCACATTTATTGAGCCTGAGTTCGCCCTAGCCCACAATTATTGAGCTTGAGTTCGCCCTAGCCCACAATTATTGAGCCTGAGTTCGCTCTAGGCCACAATTTTTGAGCCTGAGTTCGCTCTAGCCCCCAATTATTGAGCCTGAGTTCGTCCTAGCCCAAACGTTTTGAGCCAGAGTTCGCCCTAGCCCACAATTATTGAGCTTGAGTTCTCCCTGGCCCACAATTATTGAGCCTGAGTTCGCTGTAGCCCACAATTATTGAGCTTGAGTTCGCCCTAGGCCACAATTATTGAGCCTGAGTTCGCCCTAGCCCTAGCCCACAATTATTGAGCCTGAGTTCGCCCTAGCCCACAATTATTGAGCCCGAGTTCGCCCTAGCCAACAATTATTGAGCCTGACGTCGCCCTAGCCAACAATTATTGAGCTTGAGTTCGCCCTAGCCCACAATTATTGAGCCTGAGTTCGCCCTAGCCCACAATTATTGAAAATGAGTTCGCCCTACTCCAAAATTGTTGAGCCTGAGTTCGCCCTAGCCCACAATTATTGAGCCTGAGTTCGCCCTAGTCCACAATTATTGAGCCCGAGTTCGCCCTAGCCAACAATTATTGAGCCTGAAGTCGCCCTAGCCCACAATTATTGAGCTTGAGTTCGCCCTAGCCCACAATTATTGAGCCTGAGTTCGCCCTAGCCCACAATTATTGAGCCTGAGTTCGCCCTAGCCCACAATTATTGAGCTTGAGTTCGCACTAGCCCACAATTATTGAGCTTGAGTTCGCCCTAGCCCACAATTATTGAGCCTGAGTTCGCCCTAGGCCACAATTATTGAGCCTGAGTTCGCTCTAGCCCCCAATTATTGAGCCTGAGTTCGTCCTAGCCCAAACTTTTTGAGCCTGAGTTCGCCCTAGCCCACAATTATTGAGCTTGAGTTCGCCCTAGCCCACAATTATTGAGCCTGAGTTCGCCGTAGCCCACAATTATTGAGCTTGAGTTCGCCCTAGGCCACAATTTTTGAGCCTGAGTTCGCCGTAGCCCTAGCCCACAATTATTGAGCCTGAGTTCGCCCTAGCCCACAATTATTCAGCCTGAGTTCGCCCTAGCCAACAATTATTGAGCCTGAGTTCGTCCTATCCCACATTTATTGAGCCTGAGTTCGCCCTAGCCCACAATTGTCGAGCTCGAGTTCGCCCTAGCCTACAAATTTTTAGCCTGAGTTCGCCCTAGCCCACAAATATCGAGCTTGAGTTCGCCCTAGCCCCATATTATTGAGCTTGAGTTCTCCCTACCCCACAATTATTGAGCCTGTGTTCGCCCTAGCCCACAACTATTGAGCCTGAGTTCGCCCTAGCCCACAATTATTGAGCTTGAGTTCGCCCTAGCCCACAGTTATTGAGCTTGAGTTCCCCCTAGCCCACAATTATTGAGCCTGAGATCGCCCTAGAACACAATTATTGAGCTTCAGTTCGCCCTAATCCACAATTATTGAGCCTGAGTTCTACCTAGCCCACAGTTATTGAGCCTGAGTTCGTCCTAGCCCACATTTATTGAGCCTGAGTTCGCCCTAGCAAACAATTATTGAGCCTGAGTTCGCCCTAGCCCACAATTATTGAGCCTGAGTTCGCCCTAGCCCACAATTATTGAGCTTGAGTTCGTCCTAGCCCACAATTATTGAGCTTGAGTTCGCCCTACCCCACAATTATTGAGCCTGAGATCGCCCTAGCCCACAATTATTGAGCTTCAGTTCGCCCTAATCCACAATTATTGAGCCTGAGTTCGCCCTAGCCCACAATTATTGAGCCTGAGTTCGCCATGGCCCACAATTATTGAGCCTGAGTTCGCCCTAGTCCACAATTATTGAGTCTGAGTTCGCCCTAGCCCACAATTATTGAGCCTGAGTTCGCCCTAGCCCACAATTATTGAGCTTGAGTTCGCCCTAGCCCACAATTATTGAGCCTGAGTTCGTCCTAGCCCACATTTATTGAGCCTGAGTTCGCCCTAGCCCACAATTGTCGAGCTCGAGTTCGCCCTAGCGTACAATTTTTTAGCCTGAGTTCGCCCTAGCCCACAATTATTGAGCTTGAGTTCGCCCTAGCCCCAAATTATTGAGCTTGAGTTCTCCCTAGCCCACAATTATTGAGCCTGAGTTCGCCCTAGCCCACAACTATTGAGCCTGAGTTCGCCCTAGCCCACAATTATTGAGCCTGAGTTCGCCCTAGCCCACAATCATTGAGCTTGAGTTCGCCCTAGCCCACAATTATTGAGCTTGAGTTCGCCCTAGCCCACAATTATTGAGCCTGAGATCGCCCTAGCCCACAATTATTGAGCTTCATTTCGCCCTAATCCACAATTATTGAGCCTGAGTTCGCCCTAGCCCACAATTATTGAGCCTGAGTTCGTCCTAGCCCACATTTATTGAGCCTGAGTTCGCCCTAGCCCACAATTATTGAGCCTGAGTTCGCCCTGGCCCACAATTATTGAGCTTGAGTTCGCCCTAGCCCACAATCATTGAGCTTGAGTTCGCCCTAGCCCACAATTATTGAGCTTGAGTTCGCCCTAGCCCACAATTTTTGAGCCTGAGATCGCCCTAGCCCACAATTATTGAGCTTCATTTGGCCCTAATCCACAATTATTGAGCCTGAGTTCGCCCTAGCCCACAATTATTGAGCCTGAGTTCGTCCTAGCCCACATTTATTGAGCCTGAGTTCGCCCTAGCCCACAATTATTGAGCCTGAGTTCGCCCTGGCCCACAATTATTGAGCCTGAGTTCGCCATAGCCCACAATTATTGAGCTTGAGTTCACCCTAGCCCACAATTGTTGAGCCTGAGTTCGTCCTAGCCCACATTTATTGAGCCTGATTTCGCCCTAGCCCACAATTATTGAGCCTGAGGTCGCCCTAGCCCACAATTATTGAGCTTGAGTTCGCCCTAGCCCACAATTATTGAGCCTGAGTTCGTCCTAGCCCACAATTATTGAACCTGAGTTCGCCCTAGTCCACAATTATTGAGCCTGAGTTCGCCCTAGCCCACAATTATTGAGCCTCAGATCCCCGAAGCCTAAAGTTACTGAACCTCAATTTCCCCAACGAAGAAGTAATTGAACCTTAGTCCACACGAGCTAGAAGTTATTGAACCTGAATCAATAGAAATTATTGGTCTCAATAACTTCAGATTCAGGCTCAAAAACCGGGCCCAGGTTCGATAATTTCGGGCACGTGCAGACTCTGGCTCCATAAATTTGAGTTCGGGTGGACTCGGACTCAGTAACGGTTTCAATTTGGCCTTTGTCAAACTTATTTAAGTCTGCTGGCTTTCCCATCTGAAGAATAAGAATAGCACTAACAGAGCTCAGTATCAGGTGCTATTTATAACATTTCATGACCTTCACACCTGTTATCGTTTACCTGCAGTTGCTTCGATTTGCATAAAGACCCGGTGAATATATACAGGGTGATTCAGAATTCATCATCAATATTTGGTGGGGAGGTAGGTAATAAGAAACGAAGGAGATTTCACATAGGAAAGCATGGGCGCATATGCTATGTAGTAGGGCAAAATGACCCCAGTTCAATGATGGAAAGAACACATAAGAAGGAAGTGGTAAGGAAAAAACATTTATTAACTTACATGTAACATTTCTTTGCATTGGTTGTACAGACTTACAAGAGGTGCTCGAACTGCCGACCATGTGCTAGAATGCATGACTCACAACGGCGTTGCATGGACAGCCAGACCCTGTGGAAGATGCCTGGCATTTCCCGGATGTTTGAGGCAGCAACTGATATGCGTGCTACAAGATCCATAGCACTATCAACAGGGGTCTCATACACCATGTTTTTCATAGCACCCCATACAAAGAAATCGATTGGAGATAAATCCGGTGAACGTGGTGGCCAAGAAACCGGTCCACCGCGGCCAATCCATTGACCACCAAACTGTCTGCGTAGGTAAGCATGCACAGCATTTGCGAAATGTGCAGGAGCGCCGTCATGCTGGAACCACATTCGCCGGAGACTACCATCAGGAACCTCGTTCAGAAGATCCGGTAACACAGTCTGAAGAAATGTTAGGTACTTGGCACCGTCCAAACGGGATGGTAGTAAATACGGGCCCAACAAACAGTCACCGACAATCCCAGTCCACACATTGACAGCAAAACGTTGTTGCGCAGCTCCAGGTCTTGTACCGTGTGGGTTCTGATGAGCCCACACATGCCAATTGTGTGTGTTGAAGACACCCTCTCGAGTGAACAACGCCTCATCGGTGAAAAGAACATACGTTGGGAAATTGGGATCAACGGCTGTTCTCTGCATGAACCACTGACAAAAAATAACACGCTTGGGATGGTCGTCTGCTGCCAATAATTGCACTCTTTGCAGATGAAACAGATGTAACCCTTCATCGTGTAATATCCGCCACGCTGTTGCTTGCGAAATTCCAAACTGCCTAGCCATACCTCGTGTGCTAGCACCAGGTTGTTCCTCGATTTCCTGTAGGACAGCTTCCTCTACTGCTACTGTCCGTGCCGATCTGCGCCTCCCTCGATTAACATTACTCGCAGCAAACGATCCTGTTTCACGCAGTTGGCGATGAATACGTGAAAACATTTGATGCTGTGGCACATGGCAGTTTGGGAAGCACGCTGCATACAATTGCCTGGCTCGAAGACATCTTTCTCCTGCCGCACCGTAAGTTACATGCATATCTGCACATTCATTCCACGTATACCGGTTCATGTTACTTCTGCAAATTCACCTTGTCGAATGACAACTGACTGCACGCGTCAAATAGCTGTGCTTCTGTATGAGAGGTGTGTACACACAGCGCCCTCTACACCACCATGCGTTCGTATGCCCCCATATTTTCCTATGTGAAATCTCTATCTTTTCTTATTCCATTCCTCCCCACTAAATATTGATGATGAATTCTGAATCACCCTGTATATATATATATATTCGAATCCTATATATGTAAAACAGAATCCTATATAATTACTTCTATTTCCCATACTATATAACAGTCTCTTAGGCTTGAAAACCGAAGGAAGTGACTTGCGGTTATGTAGTAAGATAATGGAGATCTATAATTATCTTTAATACCTTACTACATAACTGAATTCTATATACAGAATCCTATATAATTATCTTTGTTGCCCTTACTATATAACCGAGTCTCTTAGGCTTGAAAGCCTAAGAGAGAGACCTTCGATTATATATTAAAGTAATAGTGATCTATAATTATTCCTATTACCTTACTACATAAATGAATCCTACATATATATACCGAATCCAATATAATTATCTGTTATTACTATATAACTGAGTCTGTTAGGCTAGAAAACCAAAGGAAGTGCTTTTCATTTATATCGTAAGGAAATAGAGATAAATATAATTACCTCTATTACATTATTACACATATAACATAATTTTTTGTTTAATATATCTTTTACAAGGTATGGGCGTAAACTGAAAAAGTATTACGCCTAAATTTGAGATGTGTTGAAAATTTTGCAATTATTCAGTTTTTTTTTTTTGTGCAGCATTGAACTACCCTAAGATTTATATTTTATTATATTATAAATAAGCTATATATATATAACTTAAGAAACATTTCAGTGTTTTTTTTTATATTTACAGAGGAGTAAATTCTTCGACTTTACCAACAAATGTTGTGACTATACCTCGGTAAGTATTTTTTTCGAATTTTTTATATCTGAGAAATTAGCAATATCTATTTTACACTTGTGAAAGATCTTTAGTACATTAAGTCTGCACTAAAGATCTTGAATTTTGAAATCAGTTGAAAGCTTACGAGAGTACCTAGAAGGCCTAAGAGATGCCTTAAAGGTCTAAGAGAGTGTATGAAAGCCTAAGAGTGTCAAAAGCGTGTCAAGAATGCCGAAGAGAGTGTGTTGAATGGTTAAGAGAATGCTTAGAGAGAGCAAAATAGTGTTTAGAGAGCCAAAAGTTTTTGATATTTGAGAGCTTAAGAGAGAGACTAGAAAACGTGAGAGAGTGCATAGAAAGCTCAAGAAAGTGCCTAGAATGCCTAAGATATTGCCTAGGAAGCCGAATAGAACTTCTATGAAGCGTAAGGCAATCTATCGAAAGCCTAAGAGAATACATTGAAAGCTTACGAGAGTGCCTAGAAGGCGTAAGAGATGCCTTGAAGGCCTAAGAGAGTGTCAAAAGCTTGTCAAGAATGCCGAAGAGAGTTGGTTGAAAGGTTAAGAGAATGCTTAGAGAGAGCAAAATAGTGTTTAGAGAGCCAAAGTTTTTTGATATTTGAAAGCTTAAGAGAGAGACTAGAAAACGTAAGAGAGTGCATAGAAAGCTCAAGAAAGTGCCTAGAAATCCTCAGAGAGTGACTAGGAAGCCGAATAGAGCTTCTATGAAGCTTTAGACAATCTATCGAAAGCCTAAGAGAATACCTTGAAAGCTTACGAGAGTGCCTAGATAGCGTAAGAGTCCAAGAGAGTGCTTTGAGAACCTAGGCATATGCCTTGAAAGTCTAAGAGAGTGCTTTGAGAGTTTTAGAGTGTCTTGAAATCGGAAGAGAGTGTCTTAGGACCCTAAGTGAGTGCATTGAAATCGTAAGTGAGTGTCTTGAGAGCATAAGAAGTGTTTTGAGTTTTAGAAAGCCTGAGAGAGTGCCTTGAGAGATTCAGAGTGTTTTGATAGACTAACAGAGTGCCTTGAGAGTCTGAGACAGTTCATTGAGGGTCTAAGAGAGTTCCTTGAGATCTTGAGACGGTTCATTGAGAGTCTAAAAGAGTGCTTTGAAAGCCTGAGAAAAGGCTTACGAAAGTGCCTTGAGAGCTTAAGAAAGTGCCATCAGAGATAATGCATTGAGAGCTAACGAGAGTTACCTTGAGAGCCCAAGAGAGTGCCTTGAGAGCTTGGGAAAGTGCCTTGAGAGTCTAGGAAAGTGCCTTGAGAGCATAAGAGAGTGCCTTGAGAGCCTAGGAAAGTGCCTTTAGAGCATAAGAGAGTGCCTTGAGAGAATAAGAGAGTGTCTTGAGAGCTTGGGAAAGTGCCTTGAGAGTCTAGGAAAGTGCCTTGAGAGCATAAGAGAGTGCCTTGAGAGCCTAGGAAAGTGCCTTCAGAGCATAAGAGAGTGCCTTGAGAGCCTAGGAAAGTGCCTTCAGAGCATAAGAGAGTGTGTTGAGAGCATAAGAGAGTGCCTTGAGAGCATAGGAAAATGTCTTCAGAGCCTACAAGAGTGACTTGAGAACCTAGGAAAGTAGCTCCGGGAAAGTGCTTGAGAGACTACAACAGTGCTTTGAGTGCGATGGGTCCATCAGAGTCAAAGGTCAAGTAGAGTGTTACCAGTGAAAGAGGTCTAAAGATTGGTCCCTAGGGATGTTTGGAGTCGTAGATCTCACAAATTATGGTAAATTTTGAATGCGATGGGTCATTCAAAGTCAAAGGTCAAATAAGGTTTACCTGTGTTAGAGGGCTAAAGATTGGAGTCGTAGATCTCGCAAATTATGAGAAATTTGGATGCGTCCAATGAGGTCAAAGGTCAAATAGAGGTTTACCAATGGTAGAGAGCTAAAGATTGGTCCCTGTGGATGTTTGAATCGTAGATCTCACAAATTATGAGAAATTTGGATGCATCCAATGAGGTCAAAGGTCAAATAGAGGTTTACCAATGATAGAGGGCTAAAGTTTGGTCCCTGGGGATGTTTGAATCGTAGATCTCACAAATTATGAGAAATTTGGATGCATCCAATGAGGTCAAAGGTCAAATAGAGGTTTACCAATGGTAACCCAGGTCCCAGGTCCCCCCCCCCTTGAACCCAGGTCCCTTAGATCAGTAGCCAAGCGCGCTAACCACTCGGCCATGGGACGGCCCGGGGCTCGAACCCAGGGCCCTTAGATCAGTAGCCAAGCGCGCTAACCATTCGGCCATGGGACGGCCCGGGCTCGAACCCAGGGCCTTAGATCAGTAGCCAAGTGCGCTAACCACTCGGCCATGGGATGGCCCGGGGCTCAAACCCAGGTCCCTTAGATCAGTAGCCAAGCGCGCTAACCACTCGGCCATGGAACGGCCCAGGGCTCGAACCCATGTCCCTTAGATCAGTAGCCAAGCGCGCTAACCACTCGGCCATGGGAGGGCCCGGGGCTCGAACCCAGGGCCCTTAGATCAGTAGCCAAGCGCGCTAACCATTCGGCCATGTGACGGCCCGGGGCTCGAACCCAGGTCCCTTAGATCAGTAGCCAAGCATGCTAACCACTCGGACATGGGACGGCATGGGGCTCGAACCCAGGTCCCTTAGATCAGCAGCCAAGCGCGCTAACCACTCGGCCATGGGACAGCCCGGGGCTCGAACCCAGGTCCCTTAGATCAGTAGGCAAGCGCGCTAACCACTCGGCCATGGGACAGCCCGGGGCTCGAACCCAGGTCTCTTAGATCAGTAGCCAAGCGCGCTAACCACTCGGCCATGGGACAGCCCGGGGCTCGAACCCAGGTCCCTTAGATCAGTAGCCAAGTGCGCTAACCACTCGGCCATGGGACAGCCCGGGGCTCGAACCCAGGTCCCTTAGATCAGTAGCCAAGCGCGCTAACCACTTGGGCATGGGACGGCCCTGCGAGAGTAGCCAAGCGCGCTAACCAATCGGCCATGGGACGGCTATTAAAAACTAGACATTTCAAAATATACCTACACAACATTACTTGTTCTGAGTCAAATGTTTCTTGCTTGTTGCAGGCGCTCTGCCCTGGAAGTGGAGACGAAGAAAGAAGAAAATGTGAAGAGATGAATTGCGCCGTGGTAAGTCATTTGGGATGAGTTGGTTTTTCACTTTATTGAAATGTTATTCTGTGTTTGACATTTGTTGGGTAGTTCTGTAGTTTGATATCCAGGAAGCAGTTTTCCCGGACACTGTGGGAAAATGGCCAGAGGGAAGGTTCAGAAGAGAGGATATACAGCGGTCGGGAGACAGATGGTATCTTCCCGTCAAGGACATCCAGCGTGTTCTTTAACGTTGGGTTGTTTTACCTCGGAGCGGCACTTTTTTGCACACCATGGGCTAAATGGCCAGGTCACAAGGACCCCAAAGGCTCAGAGAAGGTTGGTGGAGGGGACCCACTGGAACAGCTGTTGGGAGACAGATAGTAGTCTCCCGTCGATGCCATCAAGCGTGTTCTTTAACTTTGGGTTGTTTTACCTCTGATCGGCACTTATTTGCACACAATGGGCTAAAAATGGCCAGGTCACAAGGACCCCGAATGCTCAGAGAAGGTTAGGGAGGGGACCCACTGGAACAGTTGTTGGGAGACAGATGGTAGCCTCCCGTCAAGGCCATCCAGCGTCTTCTTTAACGTTTGGTTGTTTTACATCTGAGCGGCACTTATTTGCACATAATGGGCTAAATGGCCAGGTCACAAGGACCCCGAAGGCTCAGAGTAGGTAGGAGGAGTGGACCCACTGAAACAGCTGTCAGGAGACAGATGGTAGCCTCCCGTCAAGGCCATCCAGTGGGTTCTTTAACGTTTTTTTTTTTACCTCTGAGCGGCACTGTTTTTCACACCATGGGCTAAATTGCCAGAGAGAAAGTTCAGGAGAGGGGATCTACTGGATAGCTGTCGGGAGACAGATGGTACCTCCCGTCAGGGACATCAATACCGAAATACTGAAACACCCGCTTTAGAAATAAAATTCTCAGATTCCCCCCGAAACGAAAATCCTCGGACACCGCATCACCCAAAACGAAATTCTCAGTTTTCCTTCTCGAAACAAAATTCTCGGACTCCCCTCGTCGTCCAAAAACGAAATACTCAGACCCCCGCCGCCGAAAAAAAAAATCTTTGGTTCCCCCAAACTAAATCCTCAGACCCGTTTTCCCTCAAAACGATTTTCTCAGTCTCCCATCCCGAAAGAAAATCTTCGGACCCCTCTTCCCTCAAAAGGAAATTCTCATCCCTCTTCCCCCAAAAAGGAAATTCTCATCCCTCTTCGCCCAAAAAGGAAATTCTCACTCCTCTTCCCCAAAAAGGAAATTCTCACTCCTCTTCCCCAAAAAGGAAATTCTCACTCCTCTTCCCCAAAAAGGAAATTCTCACTCCTCTTCCCCAAAAAGGAAATTCTCACTCCTCTTCCCCAGAAAGGAAATTCTCACTCCTCTTCCCCAAAAAGGAAATTCTCACTCCTCTTCCCCGAAAAGGAAATTCTCACTCCTCTTCCCCAAAAAGGAAATTCTCACTCCTCTTCCCCAAAAAGAAATTCTCACCCCTCTTCCCCAAAAAGAAAATTCTCACTCCTCTTCCCCAAAAAGAAAATTCTCACTCCTCTTCCCCAAAAAGAAAATTCTCACTCCTCTTCCCCAAAAAGAAAATTCTCACCCCTCTTCCCCAAAAAGGAAATTCTCACTCCTCTTCCCCAAAAAGGAAATTCTCACTCCTCTTCCCCAAAAAGAAAATTCTCACCCCTCTTCCCCAAAAAGGAAATTCTCACTCCTCTTCCCCAGAAAGGAAATTCTTACCCCTCTTCCCCAAAAAGGAAATTCTCACTCCTCTTCCCCAGAAAGAAAAATTCTTATCCCTATTCCCCAAAAAAGGAAATTCTTACCCTTCCTCCCCTTCCTTCCTCTTTACCATTCTTCCCACCCCAAACTAAATCCTCGTACCCCTCCTCCCGAAAACGAAATTCGCAGACATCTCACCGAAACAAAATTTTTGGACCTCTCCTACCCCAAAACGAAATTGTCAATCCCCACGACAATAAATCCCTCGAGTTCACAATTTATTCAGGTACCAAAAGTTCGATCAAAGGAAACTTTATTTTAAAATATTTAAACTTCAAAATTACACGAAAGTAATTAACATCAGACCGGTGATTCTCTATGCTTCATCCATATGGGCGAATACTACACCCAACAATATTCGTAAGATTCAGGTCTTACAGAACAAGATTTTGAGAACTGTGGTCGATGCCCCTTGGTTTGTCACTAACAGACAACTCCATAAAGACCTGGGCATCGACCATATATATATACACACACATATAAAACGCACCTGGAAAAGATTTTTTGAGGCTGTAAGCAATTATCCCAATGAGATTATTTCTTCTCTGATTCTTTACGATCACACTGTTTTGAACAAGAGGCCTAAAACGGTAGCGTTCTCTGAGGAGACCTACCCGTTTTAGGTTACTTACACAATTTTACTACTATTTTTAGCTTTTCTTATGTTTGTCCTTAGGGGCCCACCTAAGGGTGGTTTACTTATATATTTTGTTCTTACTCAAGCCAAATAGGCATATCTTTATGATGGAGATGGTTAGGGGTAAAATTATTACCCGGTACATCGAATATGGTTATACGATCTACGAAAGTAATTAACTTTGTGATCATTACAAGTAGAAGTGATTTTAATGGATTAACTCGAATCTATCGACTTAAATTGCAAGTGTTGAATATTTAAAAAGACTGACTCTTGAGGACAAAACACTCCTTACTTTTAGAATGTGACAATTTTTAAATCGAAAATGAAATTCAAATTTTAATTGTGAAATTTAAAAAAAAATTAAACTTATTTCTTTCAATTTTTAAATGTTTATTTTTCATTTCTAACATGTCGTCATTATCTTTTTATAGGACAAGTTCAAGAGAAGGATGGAAACTTTATTTTAAAACATTTATAAACTTCCAAATTACACGAAAGTTATTAATTTTGTAATCATTGCAAATAATAGTTAATTAACACGAATCTTCCGACATAAATTGCAAAAGTGTTGGGTTTTTTTAAATCACTGATCCTTGAGGACAAAACATTTTTTTCTTTTAGAATGTGACATTTTTTAAATCTAAAAAAAAATTCACAATTTTAATTCTGAAATTAAAATTAATTTTAAACTCATTTCTTTCAAACACTAAATGTTTATTTTTCATTTCTAACCTGTCGTCATTATCTTTTTATTGGACAAATTCAAGAAATGGATGGAAATTTCATTTTAAAACATTTATAAAACATTTATAAACCTCAAAATTTCACGAAATTAATTAACTTTGTGGTCAATACAAATAGAAGTGATTTTAACGGATTAACACGAATCTATCTACATAAATTGCAAAAGTGTTGGATATTTAAAAAACTGACCCTTGAGGACAAAACCTTTCTTACTTTTAGAGTGTGAAAATTTTTAAATAGAAAAAAAGTTCCACAATTTTAATCGTAAAATTGAAAATAAATTTTAAACTCACCTCTCAAACACTAACTGTTTATTTTTCATTTCTAACCTGTCGTCATTATCTTTTCGTAGGACAAATTCAAGAAATGGATGGAAACTTTATTTTAAAACATTTATAAACCTCAAAATTACACGAATTTAATCAACTTTGTGGTCATTACAAATAGAAGTGATTTTAACGGATTAACACGAATCTATCTACATAAATTGCAAAAGTGTTGGATATTTAAAAGACTGACCCTTGAGGACAAAACATTTCTTACTTTTAGAGTGTGAAAATTTTTAAATCGAAAAAGGTTCCACAATTTTAATCGTAAAATTGAAAATAAATTTTAAACTCACCTCTCAAACACTAACTGTTTATTTTTCATTTCTAACCTGACGTCATTATCTCTTCGTAGGACAAATTCAAGAAATGGATGGATCAGTGCAAGGATGATGGAATGGACGGATGCGGCGAACAATGAAAGTGATGCATCCTCTACTGTACTTCTCATTTACAGAGATGCTGGAGTAATTTCTAAATGTTCTATTACATGTTATCACGAATTTCATCTAATTCCAAGTTTCCATAAATTAAGGAAAATCCCTATGTTAAGTTAATGGGAAGCTAAGGTCAAAGCTTTATAACTTCTAAAATAATTTTTTTTTGTTTTAAAAAATGTGATTGCAGATAAAGATCTCAATCAAATAAATCAATATCTCGATTATCAACAATATTCGTTCAGTTTTTAAGGAGTTATGGAAGTTTGAATATTTAAAAACAGCAATGCAGTCTTAAGAAACTTATACAAAACTGAAGAATAGTGAAAGAATTTTTTACACAAAGTTCTAAAATGTATTAAAAATTTTTTGATAAATAAATTATTTTAAATATTTAAATCTTATAAATAGATTTTAAATCGTATTCATATAATAAAATAAATATTGTTAATTTAATTAAATGAGTAATTAGAATTAATTAATTAAATAATTAGTTCACCGTTAAATATTGTGTGACACTAATTTTTATGACTGGCATTGTTACCGCTAAATATTCAAACTTTGATAACTCATTAAATGCTGAATAAATATTATTGAAAATCGAGGCATTGATTTATTTGATTGAGAACTTTATCTGCAATCACATTTTTCAAAACAGAAAAACTTATTTTAGAAGTTATAGAGATTCCACATTAGCTTCCCATTGAGTTAACGTAAGGATTTTACTTAATTTCTGGAAAGCAGCAAAAATACAGAAAGAAACAATAAAAAGGAAACTATAATGCATGGATTTTAATTCCAATAAAAGATTATAAATATAATTTTATTTGGTGTTTGATGTAGCAAAATCTTTCTTAATTTCTTCATTTAAATTTTTTGTACATAATGGGCTAAATGGACAGGACACAAGGTAAAACAACCCAACCCAAAGTAATTATAATTCGACATTTTGGAATGAATTATTTTTAGAACTTTTTTCATAAAATTTGTTTCCGTTGCTTTCGGACGGGCCATAAACAAAATTTACGTTAAAAACCTTGCTTAACATAATTTCAACACCAATTATTTTGAATACGATTCTATTGGTGTGGGTAGTGCGCCAGGCTCGTAATCTGTAGTTCCCAGGTTCGAGTCCCAGCTGGGTTAGCGTTGAGATTTATCTCCGCAAAAACTCCCCGCCCTGCCCACAGTCAGTAGGGGACACCGATGGGTTTGGAAAGGCCGCCGTCCGTCGGATGGGACGTTAAGCTGTTGCGCCGTGTGCGGGAGAGCCATACCCTGTGCACGTTAAAGAACACGCTGGATGGCCTTGACGGGAGGCTACCATCTGTCTCCCAACAGCTGTTCTAGTGGGTTCCCTCCCGCAACCTTCTCTGAACCTTCGGGGTCCATGTGACCTGGTCATTTTACCCATGGTATGCAAAAGTGTCATACCCTGTGCACGTTAAAGTACACACTGGATGGCTTTGACGGGAGGCTACCATCTGTCTACCAACAGCTGTTCCGCTGGGTCCCCTCCCCCAACCTTCTCTGATCCCTCGGGGTCCTTGTGACCTGATCATTTAGCTCAATGTGTGCAAAAGAGTGCCACTCAGACGTAAAACAACCCAACGTTATAATCTGTAGTTCCCAGGTTCGAGTCCCAGCTTGGTCAGCGTTGAGATTTATCTCCGCAAAATTCCCCGCCCTGCCCACGGTCAGTAGGGGACACCGATGGGCTTGGAAAGGCCGCCGTCCGTCGGATGGGACGTTAAGCCGTGGCCCCGTGTGCGGGAGATCCATACCCTGTGCACGTTAAAGAACACACTGGATGGCCTTGACGGGAGGCTACCATCTGTCTCCCAACAGCTATTCCAGTGGGTCCCCTCCCCCAACCTTCTCTGAGCCTTCGGGGTTCATGTGACCTGGCCATTTAGCCCATGGTGTGCAAAAAAGTGCCGCTCAGAGGTAAAACAACCCAACCCAACCCAACGTTAAAGGACACGCTGGATGGCCTTGACGGGAGGTTACCATCTGTCTCCCAACAGCTATTCCAGTGTGTCCCCAATCTTCTCTGAGCCATCGGGGCCCTTGTGACCTGGCCATTTAGCCCATGTTGTGCAAAAAAGTGTCGCTCAGAGATAAAACAACCCAGCGTTAAAGAACACGCTAGATGGCCTTGATGAGAGGCTACCATCTGTCTCCCAACAGCTGTTCCAGTGGGTCCCCTCCCCCAACTTTCTCTGAGCCTTTGGGGTCCATGTGACCTGGCCATTTAGCCCACAGTGTGCAAAAAAGTTGCCGCTTAGAGGTAAAACAACCCAGCGTTAAAGAACACGCTGGATGGCCTTGACGGGAGGCTACCATCTGTCTCCCAACAGCTGTTCCAGTGGTTCCCCTCCCCCAACCTTCTCTGAGCATTTGGGGTCCATGTGACCTGGCCATTTAGCCCATGGTGTGCAAAAATGTGCCGCTTAGAGGTAAAACAACCCAGCGTTAAAGAACACGCTGGATGGCCTTGACGGGGAGGCTACCATCTGTCTCCCAATAGCTGTTCCAGTGGGTCCCCTCCCCCAACCTTCTCTGAGACTTCGGGGTCCATGTGACCTGGCCATTTAGCCCATAGTGTGCATAAAAAGTGCCGCTCAAAAACAAAATATGCCAATCCAATTGATATTCTTGTGATATCGTATTTCTCCTATGTGTAAATATTATAGTTGAGGCTTTTGTAGCTTTAATACTTATTTGCCATTTCGTAAACCAAGTCTCTGAAATGTCCGAACTGGTTTGGATTCGTTTAGCTGTAATACACTAAAGAACTGTAATACGGACAGAGCTGTAATACGGACAGAGTGATTGTGTTAAAGGTCCAGTGTCATCTGCATAGATTGGCATGACAGATAGTCGAGCTCAGGCATGTAACTAAGGTAGACATTATATAGAACAGGTCCCAATAATGAGACTTGTGGGACACCTGCTCTAAGTGGTCTGTTTATAAAAAATTTCCTCAAGAAGCTGCTTGCCATAGAGGTCTGACAGGATTGGGTTGGGTTGTTTTACCTCTGAGTGGCACTTATTTGCACGCAATGGACTAAATGGCCAGGTCACAAGGACCCCGAAGACTCAGAGAAGATTGGGGGAAGGGACCCATTGGAACAGTTGTTGGGAGACAGATGGTAGCCTCCCGTCAAGGCAATGCAGCGTGTTCTTTAACGTTGGGTTACCTCTGAGCGGCACTTTTTTGCACAACATGGGCTAAATGGCCAGGTCACATGGACCCTGTAGGCTCAGAGAAGGTTGGGGGAGGGGACCCAGTGGAACAGCTGTTGGGAGACAGATGGTAGCCTCCCGTCAAGGCCATTCAGCGTGTCCTTTAACGTTGGGTTGTTTTACCTCTGAGTGGCACTCTTTTGCACACAATGAGCTAAATGATCAGGTCACAAGGATCCCGAAGGATCAGACAAGGTTGGGGGAGGGGACCCAGTGGAACAGCTGTTGGTAGACAGATGGTAGCCTCCCTTCAAAACCGTCCAGTGTGTACTTTAACGTGCACAGGGTATGGCACTTTTGCATACCATGGGTAAAATGATCAGGTCACAAAGACCCCGAAGGCTCAGAGAAGGTTGGTGGAGGGGACCCACTTGAACAGCTGTTAGGAGACAGATGGTAGCCTCCCGTCAAAGCCATCCAGCGTGTTCTTTAACGTGCACAGGGCATGGCTCTCCCGCACACGGGGCCACGGCTGAACGTCCCATCCGACGGACGGCGGTCTTTCCAAGCCCATCGGTGTCCCCTAGTGACCGTGGGCAGGGCGGGGAATTTTGGGGAGATAAATCTCAACGCTGACCCAGCTGGGACTCGAATCTGGGAACTACAGATTACGAGCCTGGCGCGCTACCGACTGAGAAATCCCCGCCCCAGGTCTGACAGGAATCTGTCAGTTTAATCGGTGCCTACGTAATGGCAATGCCTGCCGATTTCAAGACGTGAAGCGACAGCAGCGCTAGTTACATTTTCGTTCGCTTGGCGCTGGCGATCCTCTGTTTTGCTTGTTACTTGCTTCGTAACAGTATAGGTTATTAGGCTGTTAATTTCCCGATAGATGGCGCAAATGTTTACCGCTTGCTTCAAAATTGGATTCTGATACGGATTTGTTCGTAGGTTATTATTTACCATTCTGTCTAATTTCTGTTTTTCTATCTAGAATTTCTGAAAGATCTTGCAGTATTGTGTGACCATTTGCAGAAGCGAAACTGAGTTTCTATCGAATCTATTCCAAACTGTATCTGCAAGACACGTGGCTGCTTCAATATGTCGGCAACGTTACGATGACTTGAGTAATTGGAAAAGATTCTGAGATCACTTTTGAATAAATAATATTTTGGAATCGCAGAAAACTTTACAATATATGGAACTGAGTTACACTGCCCTAACGAAATATTAGAGAATTTCTGTGTTAGGTGAATGGATTGAGTTGGGTTGTTTTACCTCTGAGCGGCACTTTTTTGCACACCATGGGCTAAATGGCCAGGTCACATGGACCCCAAAGGCTCAGAGAAGGTTGGGGGAGGGGACCCACTGGAACAGCTGTTGGGAGACAGACGGTAGCCTCCCGTCAAGGACATCCAGTCTGTTCTTTAACGTTGGGTTGTTTTACCTCTGAACGGCACTTTTTTGCACACCATGGGCTAAATGGCCAGGTCACATGGACCCCAAAGGCTCAGAGAAGGTTGGGGGAGGGGACCCACTGGAACAGCTGTTGGGAGACAGACGGTAGCCTCCCGTCAAGGACATCCAGTCTGTTCTGTAACGTTGGGTTGTTTTACCTCTGAACGGCACTTTTTTGCACACCATGGGCTAAATGGCCAGGCCACATGGACCCCAAAGGCTCAGAGAAGGTTGGGGGAGGGGACCCACTGGAAGAGCTGTTGGGAGACAGATGGTAGCCTCCCGTCAGGGCCATCCAATGTGTTATTTAATGTGGGTTGTTTTACTTCTGAACGGCACTTTTTTGCACAACATGTGCTAAATTGCCAGGTTACAAAGACCCCGAAGGCTCAGAGAAGGTTGGGGGAAGGGATCGACTGGAACAGCTGTTGGGAGACAGATGGTTGCCTCCCGTCAAGGCCATCCAGTCTGTTCTTTAAAGTTGGGTTGTTTTACCTCTGAGCGGCACTTTTTTGCACACCATGGGCTAAATGGTCTGGCCACATGGACCCCAAAGGCTCAGAGAAGGTTGGGGGAGGAGAGCCACTGGAACAGCTGCTGGGAGACAGATGGTTGCCTCCCGTCAAGGCCATTCATTCTGTTCTTTAACGTTGGATTGTTTTACCTCTGAGCGGCACTTTTTTGCACACCATGGGCTAAATGGCCAGGCCACATGGACCCCAAAGCCTCAGAGAAGGTTGGGGGTTGGGTTGGGTTGTTTTACCTCTGAGCGAAAGTTTGGGGGAGGGGACCCACTGGAACAGCTGTCGGGAGACAGATGGTAGCCTCCCGTCAAGGCCATCCAGTCTGTTCTTTAACGTTGGGTTGTTTTACCTCGGAACGGCACTTTTTTGCACACCATGGGCTAAATGGCCAGGCCATATGGACCCCAAAGGCTCAGAGAAGGTTGGGGGAGGGGACCCGCTGGAACAGCTGTTGGGAGACAGATGGTAGCCTATCGTCAAGACCATCCAATGTGTTCTTTAATGTTGGGTTGTTTTACCTCTGAGCGGCACTTTTTTGCACAACATGGGGTAAATTGCCAGGCCACAAAGACCCCGAAGGCTCAGAGAAGGTTGGGTGAGGGGACCCACTGGAACAGCAGCTGTTCGGAGACAAATGGTAGCCTCCCGTCAAGGCCACTAAGCGTGTTCTTTAACGTGCACAGGGTATGGTTCTCCCGCACACCGGGCCACGGCTTAACGTCCCATCCGACGGACGGCGGCCTTTCCAAGCCAATCGGTGTCCCCTACTGACCGTGGGCAGGGTAGGGAATTTTGCGGAGATAAATCTCAACGCTGACCCAGCTGGGAACTACAGATTACGAGCCTGGCGCGCTACCGACTGAGCCACCCCAGTCCCTTATGTTAATGGGAATCTTACTATGAATTCCAGATTATAATTATATTTATTTAATTCTCGATTTTCAACAGCATGCGTCTAGTATTTAAGGATTCGTTATTCCCGTTTGTTTCTCTGAGAAAGATTTTAGTTTATGGTACTTGATTAGGGGCGGGGGTGGCTCAGTCGGTAGCGCGCCAGGCTCGTAATCTGTAGTTCCCAGGTTCGAGTCCCAGCTGGGTCAGCGTTGAGATTTCTCTCCGTAAAACTCCACGCCCTACCCACGGTCACTAGGGGACACGGATGGGCTTAGAAAGGCCGCCGTTCGTCGAATGGGACGTTAAGCCGTGACCCCGTGTGCGGGAGAGCCATACCCTGTGCACGTTAAAGAACACGCTGGTTGTCCTTGACGGGAGGCTACCATCTGTCTCCCAATAGCTGTTCCAGTGGGTCCCTTCCCCCAACCTTCTCTGAGCCTTCGGGGTCCATGGGACCTGGCCATTTAGCCCATGGTGTGCAAAAAAGTGCCGCTCAGAGGTAAAACAGTCCAATCCAAACAAGGTACTTGATTAATTAGCCATCTGTCTAATTCTATCTTTCTCTCGATTTGTCCTCGGATTTTCCATATGACTTAGACCAGATCGCTATATACTCACCATTAGCGTAGGATAGCTTACCCCTCAAGTGCGCGCTAGTCACTCATGCCCTCAAGTGCGCACTTGCTAACACGGAGAATGGCGGAAATCGGCAGGCATTCCCATTACGTAGGCAACGGTTTAATAGAGCTTAGTAGAAGGTATATGAGGAAGGCGTTGGGTTGGGGTTGTTTTATCTCTGAGCGGCACCTTTTTTGCACACCATGGGCTAAATGGCCAGGTCACAAGGACCCCGAAGTCTCAGAGAAGGTTGGGGGAGGGGTCTCACTGGAACAGCTGTTGCGAGACAGATGGTAGCCTTCCTTCTAGGCCATCCAGCGTGTTCTTTATTGTTGGGTTGTTTTACCTCTGAACGGAAATTTTTTGCACACCATGGGCTAAATGGTTAGGTCACAAGGACCCCGAAGGCTGGGAGAAGGTTGGGGGAGGGGACCCACTAGAATAGTTGTTGGGAGACAAATGGTAGCCTCCAGTCAAAGCCATCCTACGTGTTCTTAGACGTAGGGTTCTTTTTCCTGTGAGCGGAATTTTTTTTCACACAATGGGCTAAATGACCAGGTCACAAGAACCCTGAAGGCTAAGAGAAGGTTGGGGGAGGGGACCCACTGGAACAGCTTTTGGGAGACAGATGGTAGCTTCCCGTCTAGGCCGTTCAGTGTGTTCTGTAACGTTGGGTTCTTTTACCTCTCAGCGGAAATTGTTTGCACACCATGGGCTAAATGGCCAGATCACAAGGCCCCGAAGGCTCAGAGAAGGTTGGGGTGTGTACTATCACCCCTTAAAGTTTGGCCCAAGAGTTTTAAATCAACCTGTTTCAGAGATCTGGGAACATATGTCTACTGAGAAACTTGTTAATGATGTTTCCTATGTTGCTAAACTATTCATTATGTCATTATGTTAATTATGTATTAATTATGCTAAACTATGGCTTCCTATGTTGGAAAATGTCCACAAATTCCTATGTAAGGAATTTGAAGATCTTTTTTATAAATCAATGTGGACCTAGGACCTATTTGGATGTAAGACCTTTAATTTTATTCTTGATTTCATTTGGAGTTATGAAACTGGATGATGGGTTCACCCTTTTCTACAAATAGCATTAAATTATCTGTTCAGTAAATCTTTTTTTCTTCGGGGACTGGGTCATCATTGAGTATAAAATTACTGTTCTAGGGACCCAACAGATAATTTAAGCTAGGGGTTCTCAACGTGGTGTACTCGGTAAAATTTTTGGGGTACGCCGTGAGAGCCGAAAGTCACTAGGATTTAGTAGCAAAGTATTAATCACATTGTTATACTATAACTATAGTTTTTTATATCTATAAAAGGAGTACGCCAGTTACATACACTTTTCCAGGGAGTACGTGAAGCATAAAAGGTTGAGAACCACTGATATATATGTTTTATTTTATTCCCATTGTTATACTATAACTATAGTTTTATCTATCTATACAAGGGTTACTCCAGTTACATACACTTTTCCAGGGAGTACGTGAAGCATAAAAGGTTGAGAACCACTGATATATATGTTTTATTTTATTCCCATTGTTATACTATAACTATAGTTTTATCTATCTATACGAGGGGTACGCCAGTTACATACACTTTTCCAGGGAGTACGTGAAGCATAAAAGGTTGAGAACCACTGATCTATATATGTTTTATTTTATTCCCATTGTTATACTATAACTAGAGTTTTATCTATCTATACAAGGGGTACGCCAGTTACATACACATTTCCAGGGGGTACGTGAAGCATAAAAGGTTGAGAAAAACTGATATATATGTTTTATTTTATTCCCATTGTTATACTATAACTATAGTTTTATCTATGTATACAAGGGGTACGCCAGTTACATACACTTTTCTAGGGAGTACGTGAAGCATAAAAGGTTGAGAACCACTGATCTATATATATTTATTTTATTCCTATTGTTATACTATAACTATAGTTTTATCTATCTATACAAGGGGTACGCCAGTTACATACACATTACCAGGAGGTACGTGAAGCATAAAATGTTGAGAAAAACTGATATATATGTTTTATTTTATTCCCATTGTTATACTATACCTATAGTTTTATCTATCTATACAAGGGGTACGCCAGTTACATACACATTTCCAGGGGGTACGTGAAGCATAAAAGGTTGAGAACCACTGATATATATGTTTTATTTTATTCCGATTGTTATATTATAACTATAGTTTTACCTGTCTATACAAGGGGTACGCCAGTTACATACACTTTACCAGGGAGTACGTGAAGCATAAAAGGTTGAGAACCACTGATCTATATATGTTTTATTTTATTCCCATTGTTATACTATAACTATAGTTTTATCTATCTATACAAGGGGTACGCCAGTTACATACACATATCCAGGGGGTACGTGAAGCATAAAAGTTTGAGAACCACTGATATATATGTTTTATTTATTCCCATTGTTATACTATAACTATAGTTTTTCTATCTATACAAGGGATACGTCAGTTACATACAGATTACCAGGGGGTACGTGAAGCATAAAAGGTTGAGAACCACTGATATATATGTTTTATATTATTCCCATTGTTATACTATAACTATAGTTTTATCCATCTATACAAGGGGTACGCCAGTTACATACAGTTTTCCAGGGAGTACGTGAAGCATAAAAGGTTGAGAACCACTGATCTATATACGTTTTATTTTATTCCCATTGTTATACTATAACTATAGTTTTATCTATGTATACAAGGGGTACGCCAGTTACATACACTTTTCTAGGGAGTACGTGAAGCATAAAAGGTTGAGAACCACTGATCTATATATATTTATTTTATTCCTATTGTTATACTATAACTATAGTTTTATCTATCTATACAAGGGGTACGCCAGTTACATACACATTACCAGGAGGTACGTGAAGCATAAAATGTTGAGAAAAACTGATATATATGTTTTATTTTATTCCCATTGTTATACTATACCTATAGTTTTATCTATCTATACAAGGGGTACGCCAGTTACATACACATTTCCAGGGGGTACGTGAAGCATAAAAGGTTGAGAACCACTGATATATATGTTTTATTTTATTCCGATTGTTATATTATAACTATAGTTTTACCTGTCTATACAAGGGGTACGCCAGTTACATACACTTTACCAGGGAGTACGTGAAGCATAAAAGGTTGAGAACCACTGATCTATATATGTTTTATTTTATTCCCATTGTTATACTATAACTATAGTTTTATCTATCTATACAAGGGGTACGCCAGTTACATACACATATCCAGGGGGTACGTGAAGCATAAAAGTTTGAGAACCACTGATATATATGTTTTATTTATTCCCATTGTTATACTATAACTATAGTTTTTCTATCTATACAAGGGATACGTCAGTTACATACAGATTACCAGGGGGTACGTGAAGCATAAAAGGTTGAGAACCACTGATATATATGTTTTATATTATTCCCATTGTTATACTATAACTATAGTTTTATCCATCTATACAAGGGGTACGCCAGTTACATACAGTTTTCCAGGGAGTACGTGAAGCATAAAAGGTTGAGAACCACTGATCTATATACGTTTTATTTTATTCCCATTGTTATACTATAACTATAGTTTTATCTATCTATACAAGGGGTACGCCAGTTACATACACATTACCAGGGGGTACGTGAAGCATAAAATGTTCAGAACAACTGATATATATGTTTTATTTTATTCCCATTGTTATACTATAACTATAGATTTATCTATCTACACAAGGGGTACGCCAGTTACATACACATTTCCAGGGGGTACGTGAAGCATAAAAGTTGAGAACAACTGATATATATGTTTTATTTTATTCCCATTGTTATACTATAACTATAGTTTTATCTATCTATACAATAGGTACGCCTGTTACATACACTTTTCCAGGGAGTACGTGAAGCATAAAAGGTTGAGAACCACTGATCTATATATGTTTTATTTTATTCCCATTGTTATACTATAACTAGAGTTTTATCTCTCTATACAAGGGGTACGCCAGTTACATACACTTTTCCAGGGAGTACGTGAAGCATAAAAGGTTGAGAACCCTGATCTATATATGTTTTATTTTATTCCCATTGTTATACTATAACTAGAGTTTTATCTATCTATACAAGGGGTACGCCAGTTATATACACATTCCCAGGGGGTACGTGAAGCATAAAATGTTGAGAACAACCTATATATATGTTTTATTTTATTCCCATTGTTATACTATAACTATAGTTTTATCTATCTATACAAGGGGTACGCCAGTTACATACACATTTCCAGGGGGTACGTGAAGCATAAAAGGTTGAGAACAACTGATATATATGTTTTATTTTATTCCGATTTTTATACTATAACTATAGTTTATCTATCTATGCAAGGGGTACGGCAGCTACATACACATTTCCAGGGGGTACGTGAAGCATAAAAGGTTGAAAACAACTGATATATATGTTTTATTTCATTCCCATTGTTATACTATAACTATAGTTTTATCTGTCTATACACGGGGTACGCCAGTTACATACACTTTTCCAGGGAGTACGTGAAGCATAAAAGGTTGAGAACCAGTGATCTATATATGTTTTATTTTATTCCCATTGTTATACTATAACTATAGTTTTATCTATCTATACAAGGGGTACGCCAGTTACATACACATTTCCAGGGGGTACGTGAAGCATAAAAGTTTGAGAACCACTGATATATATGTTTTATTTTATTCCCATTGTTATACTATAACTATAGTTTTATCTATCTATACAAGGGGTACGCCAGTTACATACACATTTCCAGGGGCTACGTGAAGCATAAAATGTTGAGAACAACTGATATATATGTTTTATTTTATTCACATTGTTATACTATAACTATAGTTTTATCTATCTATACAAGGGGTACGCCAGTTACATACACAATATCAGGAGGTACGTGAAGCATAAAATGTTGAGAACAACTGATATATATGTTTTATTTTATTCCCATTGTTATACTATAACTATAGTTTTATCTATCTATACAAGGAGTACCCCAGTTACATACACATTTCCAGGGGGTACGTGAAGCATAAAATTTGAGAAAAACTGATATATATGTTTTATTTTATTCCCATTGTTATAGTATAACTATAGTTTTATCTATCTATACAAGGGGTACGCCAGTTACATACACATTTCCAGGGGGTATGTGAAGCATAAAAGGTTGAGAACCACTGATCTATATATGTTTTATTTTATTCCCATTGTTATACTATAACTATAGTTTTATCTATCTATACAAGGTGTACGGCAGTTACATACACATTTCCAGA
This sequence comes from Ryuthela nishihirai, assembly GCA_038380435.1. Lineage (NCBI taxonomy): Eukaryota > Metazoa > Arthropoda > Arachnida > Araneae > Heptathelidae > Ryuthela > Ryuthela nishihirai. The sequence goes on from JAWZYU010000002.1 coordinate 99,540,699, forward strand.
GGGTACGTGAAGCGTAAAAGGTTAAGAACCACTGATATATATGTTTTATTTTATTCCCATTGTTATACTATACCTATAGTTTTGTCTATCTATACAAGGGGTACGCCAATTGCATACACATTTCTAGGGGGTACGTGAAGCATAAAAGGTTGAGAACCACTGATCTATATATGTTTTATTTTATTCCCATTGTTATACTATAACTATAGTTTTATCTATCTATACAAGGGTTACGCCATCTACATACACATTTCCAGGGGGTACGTGAAGCATAAAAGGTTGAGAACCACTGATATATACGTTTTATTTTATTCCCATTGTTATACTATAACTATAGTTTTATCTATCTATACAAGGGGTACCCCAGTTACATACACATTTCCAGGGGGTACGTGAAGCATAAAAGGTTGAGAACCACTGATATATATGTTTTATTTTATTCCCATTGTTATACTATAACTATAGTTTTATCTATCTATACAAGGGGTACGCCAGTTACATACACATTTCCAGGGGGTATGTGAAGCATAAAAGGTTGAGAACCACTGATCTATATATGTTTTATTTTATTCCGATTGTTATACTATAACTATAGTTTTATCTATCTGTACAAGGGGTACTCCAGTTACATACACATTTCCAGGGGGTACGTGAAACATAAAATGTTGAGAACCACTGATCTATATATGTTTCATTTTATTCCCATTGTTATACTATAACTATAGTTTTATCTATCTATACAAGGGGTATGCCAATTACATACACATTTCCAGGGGGTACGTGAAGCATAAAATGTTGAGAACCACTGATATATATGTTTTATTTTATTCCCATTGTTATACTATAACTATAGTTTTGTCTATCTCTACAAGGGGTACGCCAGTTACATACACATTTCCAGGGTGTACGTGAAGCATAAAAGGTTGAGAACCACTGATCTATATATGTTTTATTTTATTTCCATTGTTATACTATAACTATAGTTTTATCTATCTATACAAGGGGTACGCCAGTTACATACACATTTCCAGGGGTACGTGAAACATAAAAGGTTGAGAACAACTGATATATATGTGTTATTTTATTCCCATTGTTACACTATAACTATAGTTTTATCTATCTATACAAGGGGTACGGCAGTTACATACACATTTCCAGGAGGTACGTGAAGCATAAAAGGTTGAGAACCACTGATATATACGTTTTATTTTATTCCCATTGTTATACTATAACTATAGTTTTATCTATCTATACAAGGGTTACGTCAGTTACATACACATTTCCAGAGGGTACGTGAAGCATAAAAGGTTGAGAACCATTGATATATATGTTTTATTTTATTCCCATTGTTATACTATAACTATAGTTTTATCTATCTATACAAGGGGTAAACCTGTTACATACACATTTCTAAGGGGCTACGTGAAGCTTAAAAAAATGAGAACCACACTCTATATACGTAAATGTTTGGAAATTAAAACTGAAGCGTTGCTGTATATAGTAGATAAGATGCACAAAAATCCTTTCGCACAAATAGTATTCTCTTACATTAGTTGATATATATGATTTTTGTTTAAAAAACTACTGGTAACTTCTTTTTAAAGAGCTGTCAGATATTTTAGATTATTTTATATTATTATGTAATCTTAATAGATAAATTTCTTTATTTCACACTTTTGGAAAAATGACAATAAAAAAGAAAATAATCGTCAGGTGTAGTACTGCAAAGGAAAATGTCCATGTAATTCGAAAATAAATGGGAAAATTAGAAATATGCCTCGCTATAGAATGGCCTGCCAGCAACAGTTTTTGAGACGATCATCTGTGCCAAGTACTTATTCTGTGTTTAGTTTATAACAGAAATATATTACAAAGGCTGCTTAATCATAACTCACCATTTTCATTTAATGCTCTTTTATTAGAATAAATCCAGTACATTTTAGTTTTTAACAAAGAATATGTAAGGAGAAAAAAAGTAAAGAGGGTAAGTAACGTCCCCTCTCGGATTTTCGCCGGACCAGACTGTGTCATATTTAGATTATGCAAAAAAGAAACCTTTAAGCATTCATTCAAATATCTAATATGTATATATACTGTATAGATGACTGTAAGTGACTGACTGAATGAATATTGACTGACAGATGATCAAGCTAATTCTAAATAAGACAAGAAACGGTAAAGGTCTCAAAATTTGCGCTAATATGCAATCGGGTCGTATTTCTCAGGAAAAATTCGAAATTTGACCTCCAATGTGACTTTCAAGGTGAAATAGAGGTCACACAGAGGTCAAACCTTGATCTACGAGGGGTAAAAACGTGTAAATTGGTGTGTGGGAGTGTTTCGACCTGTAGATGTCGGAAAAATTACGAAACTTTGAATGTGAAAGGTCCTTTGATGGCAAAGGTCCAATTAAATCTCTGGGTGCTAGAAAGCTACAAATTGGCTACTGGGGGAATTTAGGGTCGTAGATTTCAGAAATGCTGTTGAAATTTGTTTGAGATGTGTCCTTTGAAAACAAAAGTCAAATATAAATTTCGAAGTGGTAGAGAATTAAAAGCGGTGATTAGGGGAATTTTGTCAAATTTTTGTATGCGGTGGGTCTTTCAAGTGCAAAATTGAAATTTCGATATACCGGTGCTGAAAAGCTGAAAATTGCTGAATATCCTATGTCAAACAGTCAACTCAGATAGCAGAGGTATTTTCAGAACTGGTGGCGCAATACCGTTGATTTCTAGGGTTAGTATGTAAACTGAAATCTTCTATTGAAATATAAAAATAATTTAATAATTATATTAGAAGGTACAGTCGCACAAAAAAGTATCCGAACACTATGGTTGATTACAGAATTCAGAAAAAATATCTGGCAACGATTTTTTCTAGAAATTAGTGATCTGGCAACCTTTGTGTCACGTGACACGAAGGTTGCCAGATCACTAATTTCTTGAAAATATCGTTGCCAGATATTTTTTCTGCAGTCTGTAATCAACCATAGTGTTCGAATACTTTTTTGAACGACTGTACTGTAGTTTCAAAATTAGCTTAGTTTTAGAATTGGTTTTCAAAACTTTAATTTTTGCTTCTGAAGCATATTTTTTTACTGAAAGAAATAATGATACCTTTTTTACACCCTTATAGATATTTAAAACTAAAATCTTGAATATTGATTCATACACATTCGTATCAGAATAATATGACCAAATATACTATGATAGGTGGTCATATTATTCTGATACGACTGTGTACATATATATATATATACAGGATAGCTGGTTACCAATTTACCATTACTTTTTCCATTAAAATAGTGAGCTTTAATGCTTCTTTACATTTGATACTTTGGGAAATAAAATTGCGTTATGCTAACTTTAGTATATATATATGTAAAAGCAAAAATTCAGCAAATAAAGAGATATTTTTAGGACGCGATGGCATCACTGTAATGTAAGAAAATTCAGGGTTTAGATGGCGCTGTAGTTGCACAATTTACATTACAGTTTACATAAGTATGGAAGCTTATAATTTTTTCACTTAGACATTTATTGGTTTTATTTGGAGACCCTAATACCTGTTTATGATTTCAATAAAATTTGATATGAATATTAAATATTAAATTTTTATCATATTTCTTTTTGCATCCACTTTAATGTTGCCTCATTTTTCTTTGCCGCATCCTTCTATTTCGTTGCCTTCACAATCATCCATCCAACTTTTGTAGCTGTTCTGAAAAGAATATTATAGTAGGGTCAGCTAAAAGATTTAATTTCTTAAATTGCGTTATTTATTAAAGCGGTCTTATTAAAGTAATGAACGGTAGCTACTATGAAATATAAAATTAATAAGAATAGAGCAAAGGTAGTACCAAGATTCCAGATCAGTTTCTGCTAAACATAAGAATAGAAGTTTTAACGGTAGAAAATTTCCCTTAAAATACAATAGATCAGGTTTTATAATCAAAGTGGATTCCAATAAAACTTCCAAAGGAGTGTTAGAAAAAAATATATGTAAAAGAAAATATTACAAAATGTTAAAAAGAGTAGGAGGTGTCGAAAAGAGTTAAAATTCGAAATGAAAGTTTTCTATGCGGAGGCGTATTGAAGAAAGACTCAGATGAATATTATTTATGGAAGGTAGAAAAAAGTAAATATGAAAATGGAATCCACCGGAAGAAGAAATGGAAGAGATGGAGAGGATGTTGATGAAGTCTCAGATGATGTGAACATGTGAATATGATGAAAAAACTCGAAAGCAAATAAGGAAATGGGAACTCAATGGAAGAAGAAGAAGTCTAAGGAGGAAACCAAAGAGATGAAGAGGGGATCGAATAAATCTCAGATGATGTCGACATGTGAATAAGATGAAATATGTCTAAAGAAAGCAGGGAAATGGGAACCCAAAGGAAGAAGAACAAGCCTAAGGAGGAAACCAAAGAGATGGAGAGGGGATCGAGAAAGTCTCAGATGATGTGGACATGTGAATAAGATGAAAGATGTCGAAAGAAAGTAGGGAAATGGGAACACAATGGAAGAAGAAGAAGCCTAAGGAGGAAACCTGAAAATTATGTGCAGGAATCTATGAGTAAAAACGGTTTTCGAGAGAGAGAGATAGAGAAATTGAATATAGGAAGAATTGGAGAGAGATGTCTTCTAGATCTTACTAAGGAACATTAAATAGGAAAAACACTGGGAAAGTAAACAAAGCAATTATTACATTTGAATGTGAGACTATTCCTATGAACTTTTAATATTTTAATCACAGATGATAAAAATAATAAATCGCGATGATAGAAAGAAAATGTTATATTTTATGATATTAAAGTAAAAGCAATTTTTCTTTCATAAGACTTACAATAAAGTTCTCCATATTTTTGCAGCCGTCACATGTTTGGTCTTCTCGGCATTTATCCTGTAAGAGATAAAAATAATTTTTGAGAAGGAAATAATTCAAAAGCAAATATTAAGTCGCTTTGTTCAGTATAAAAAGGTATGAAATAATAAATATCAACTTTCTTTGTTCAGTATAAAAAGGTATGAAATAATAAATATCAACTTTCTTTCTTCAGTATAAAAAGGTATGAAATAATAAATATCAACTTTCTTTGTTCAGTATAAAAAGGTATGAAATAATAAATATCAACTCTCTTTGTTCAGTATAAAATGCATGAAATAATAAATATCAACTTCTTTTGTTCAGTACAAAAAGGTATGAAATAATAAATATCAATTTTCTTTGTTCAGTATAAAAAGGTATGAAATAATAAATATCAACTTTCTTCAGTATAAAATGCATGAAATAATAAATATCAACTTTCTTTGTTCAGTATAAAATGCATGAAATGGTAAATATATCTCTCTTTGTTCAGTTTGAAATATAAGAAATAATAAATATCAACTTTCTTTGTTTAGTATAAAATGTGTGAAATAAAAAATATCAACTTTCTTTGTTCAGTATAAAATGTACGAAATAAAATATTTCGAATTTCTTTGCTCCTTATCCAATAATAAATGTCAACTTTCATTTTTTAATAAAAATGCATGAAATAAGAAACAAAATTTCTTGGTTGAGTAAAAATGTAATAATAAATATTAACATTTCTGTTCAGTAAAAGTATAATAATAAATATTAACATTGCTTTTCAGTAAAAGTGTAATAATAAATATTAACATTTCTGTTCAGTAAAAATGAAATAATTAATATTAACATTTTTGTTAAGTAAAAATGTAATTAAAAATATTAACATTTCTGTTCAACTAAAATGTGCCAGATAAGAAAAAATAATTTTCGTTGTTGAGTAAAAAATGTATGAAATAACAAATATTAACCTATTTTTGTTTAGTAAAAATATGCGAAATAAGAAATAATAACTTTCTTTCCTCAGTAAATCTGTATGCAATAATAAACTCTTTTTTTTAATAAAAATACATGAAATAAGAAACATAAAATTTCTTTGTTCAATAAACATATTTGAAATAACAAATATTAAATTTCTTTGTTCAGTGAAAGCATGAAAACAAATATTAATATTTCTGTTCAATAAAAATGTGCGAAATAAGAAAAAATAACTTTCGTTGTTAAACTAAAAATGTACGAAATATTAGATATTAACTTTCTTTGCTAAGTAAAAATATACGAAATAAGAAGTATTAACTTCTTTGCTCAGTAAAAATGTATGAAATAATCAGTATAAATTTTCGTTGTTCAGTAAAACAGAAAAAAAAAAGAAAAATTACTTGTTTAGCGAAAATGTTGAAATAACAAATAACAAATGTAAATTTTGTTTGGTTCATTTTTTATCAAAATTACATAAAAAAACTACATAAAATTACAAATATAAACTTTTTTGTTCAGTGATATTCAAAAAAATGTTTGAAAGAGCAAATATTAGTTTTCTGTTTTTGTTAAAAATACATGAAATAAAAGATATTACCTTTCTATGTTCAGTAAAAAATATGTGAAATAATAAATGTTAACTTCCTTTGTTCAGTATAAATTTAATAACAAATATTAACTTTCTTCTTCCAGTAAAAAATGTGAAACAAGAAATATTAACATTTTTTGTTCAGTAAAAATGTGTGAAATAATAAATGTTAACTACTTTTGTTCAGCAAAAATTAAAACAAAAACAAACATTAACTTTATTCTTTCAGTAAAAAAATATGAAACAAGAAATATTAACTTTCTTTGTTCAGTAAAAATGTCTGAAATAATAAATATTAACTTCCTTTGTTCAGTAAAAATTTAATAACAGACATTAACTTTCTTTTTTCCAGTAAAAAATATGAAACAAGAAATATTAACTTTCTTTGATCATTAAAAAATATGAAACAAAAATTATTAATTTTCGTTCTACAGCAAAACTGTATGAAAAAGCAAATATTAAACTTAATTTTTACTTTATCCGGGTTTACAAAAAAGTAACATAACTTCAATTTTGCTACCAGACCCGGATGTACCAAGATATCGAATGGGGGGAGGTAGAGGGGTTGAAAATTGCATGAAATATAAAAAAGTTTAATATTTTTTGGTTCTATTACCCTTACTAGCATTCTGAAAGGGAGGGTATGAACTCTTGCCTCCTTTATAACACCCGCAGGTGTGCTTCAATTGGCGCAAAATATTGTAGGGAACAATACATATATTGGGTGGGGTGGCTCAGTCGGTAGCGCGCCAGGCTCCTAATCTGCAGTTCCCAGGTTCGAGTCCCAGATGTGTCAGCGTTGAGACTTTTCTCCGCAAAACTCCCCGCCCTGCCCACTGTCTGTAGGGGACACCGATGGGCTTGGAAATGCCGCCGTCCGTCGGATGGGACGTTAACACATGGCCCCGTGTGCGGGAGAGCCATACCCTGTGCACGTTAAAGAACACGCTAAATGGCCTTGACGGGAGGCTACCATCTGTCTCCCAACAGCTGTTCCAGTGGGTCCCCTCCACCAACCTTCTCTGAGCCTTCGGGGTCCATGTGACCTGGCCATTTAGCCCATGGTGTGCAAAAAAGTGCCAGTCAGAGGTAAAACAACCCAATGTAAAAGAACACGCTGGATGGCCTTGACAGGAGGCTACCATCTGTCTCCCAACAGCTGTTCCAGTGGGTCCCCTCCCCCAAACTACTCTGAGCCTTCGGGGTCCTTGTGACCTGGCTATGTAGCTCATTGTGTGCAAAAAAAAAAGTGCCGCTCAGAGTCATATTATTGGTCATATTTTTCTGCTACGACTGTGTATAAGGAAAGTTTACTTACCGATGCGCGATCACATATCCAGTTTGAAACATCCGTGAAGTAATTTTTCTGTAAGTAAAAAAGGGAAAAAAATATTTAATTACATTATAAAAAGAATATGAAATCCGAGATTTTCAACAATTTTTTAATGAAAAACTAAGGAAAAAAACACAATGCCTCCAAAGAACAAATTAGTCCAAAAATTAGTCGAAATGCTATATACTTACAGTCGCTCAAAAAAGTATCCGAACAATATGGTTGATTACAGAATTCAGAAAAAATATCTGGCAACGATTTTTTTAGAAATTAGTGATCTGGCAACCTTCGTGTCACGTGATTACAGAATTCAGGAAAAATATCTGGAGCGTTTACAGCAACTGTACATGCTCCAGTTACCGTTCACAGCAAACTGGAGCGTGTGCAGTTACTGCACACGCTCCAGTTTGCTGTGAACGGTAACTGCACACGCTCAATATTTCCGTGAGTGAGCCCACACGATCTAGTATCAAAATAATATGACCACCTACAGCCGCTCAAAAAAGTATCCGAACACTATGGTTGATTACAGAATTCAGAAAAAATATCTGCCAAAGTTTTGTTTAGAAATTAGTGATCTGGCAGTCTTCATGTCACGTGACACGTAGGTTGCCAGATCTCTAAAATCTAAAAAAATCGTTGGCATATATTTTGTTTCTGTATTCTGTAATCAACCATAGTGTTTGGATATTTTTTTGAACGACTATACACGAAGGTTGCCAGATCACTAATTTCTAAAAAATTCCTTGCCAGATATTATTTTTCTGAATTATGTAATCAACCATAGTGTTTGGATATTTTTTGAGCGACTGTACACAAAGGTTGCCAGATCACTAATTTCTAAAAAATTCATTGCCAGATATTCTTTTTCTGAAATCTCTAATCAACCACACTGTTCGGATACCTTTTTAGCGACTGTACACGAAGGTTGCCAGATCACTAATATCTAAAAAAATCGCTGACAGATATTTTTTTTCTGAATTCTGTAATCAACCATAGTGATCAATAAAAAAAAATCAATATCTCGATTTTAAACAATATTCGTTCCGTATTTAATGAGTTAAGGAAGTTTGAATATTTAGGGGTAACAATGCCATTCTTAAGAAACTTGCACAAAAATGAAGACGTGAAAGAATTCTTTATAAAAAATTCTAAAATACAAACTTATTTTATTAAACACTTTGATACAATATTTATTATGTACTAAGTTTTAATTAACTTCTGAAATCAATTTTTGTGGCTAGCATTATTACCGCTAAATATTCAAACTTGCATAACTCATTAAATACTGAACGAAAATTGTTGAAAATCGAGATATTGATTTATTTGATTGAGATCTTTATCTGCAATCACATGTTGCAAATCAAAACTTATTTTTAGAATTTATAGAGCTTCAAATTTAGCGTCTTACTTACATGATACAGAATTGTTATTTAATTTATGGAAAACACTGTATATATACATATTCATTAATACATTCAAGGTCAAATTTATTAGGTATATTCAATGATACTCAGATAGTAACTTAGATACAAATCGCAGTAACTTCTCTTTTAGGCGGGGGTGGCTCAGTCGGTAGCGTGCCAGGATCGTAATCTGCAGTTCCCAGGTTCAAGTCACAACTGGATCAACGTCGAGACTTATCTCCGCAAAACTCCTTGCTCACGGTCAGTAGGGGACACCGATGGGCTTGCAAAGACCGCCGTCCATAGGATGGGGCGTTAAGCCGTGGCCCCGTGTGCGGCAGAGCCATACCCTGTGTACGCAAAAGAACACGCTACATGGGCTTAACGGGAGGCTATCATCTGTCTCCCAACTGCTGTTCCAGTGGGTCCCCTCCCCCAACCTACTCTGAGCCTTCGGGGTCTTTGTGACCTGGTCATTTTACCTATGGTATGCAAAAGTGCCATACCCTGTGCACGTTAAAAAACACGCTGGATGTCCTTGACGGGAGGCCACCATCTGTCTCTCAATAGCTGTCCAGTGGGTGCCCTCTCCCTACCTTTTCTGAGCCTCCGGGATCCTTGTGACCTGGCCATTTAGCCCATGGTGTGCAAAAAATTACCATACCCTGTGCGTGTTTAGTTAAAGAACACGCTGGATGGCCTTGATGGGAGGCTACCATCTATCTCTCAACAGCTGTCCAGTGGGTGCCCTCCCCCTACCTTTTCTGAGCCTCCGGGATCCTTGTGACCTGGCCATTTAGCCCATGGTGTGCAAAAAAGTACCATACCCTGTGCACGTTAAAGAACACGCTGGATGGCCTTGACGGGAGGCTACCATCTGTCTCTCAACAGCTGTTACGGTGGGTCCCCTCCCCCTACCTTTTCTTAGCCTTCGGGGTCCTTGTGACCTGGCCTAAATGGCCAGGTCACAAGGACCCACTCTGTGCAATAATGTGCCGTTCTGAGATAAAACAACCGAAACTCCTATACTCTAATTATCACATAGGTGTTCATTAACAATAACACAGCATTAGTGTCTAATTATAATATAAATTGCAATTTAAAATAACGTACCTTTACAGTATCATCTTTTTCACAGACCTCATTCTGAATATTCGTCCAAACTTGTTGTCTGTCTGAAGGTAATTCTGACCAGTAGAGACATTCCTTCAGTTTTTTATAAAATGCGCATTCATTCTGTAAAAAACAAACAGTCAAACTCATCGTTTCGTATCATTTTTTTTCTGCACATCATTTGGCTACTAACAAACATGCCGATTTAACTACGAATTGCACCAATTTAAATTTATCACAGCAACTTGAATTAAAAATTATTTTTATTGAAACAAATTTTGGTATTTATGTTCTATGATGTTGACTTCATTTTCATAGTCGTTTATTGGAGGCAACAGGAAAATATGCTTAAGAAATTCAGAAATCTGTTTATGTAACCAAATATTTTTATATCTTTCTGGAGTATTTTTTACGTTTTTATCTTAAAATATTTTTACGTCTTTTTTTTGAAATATTCTTATTTTTTGTTTGAATATTGTTAGCTTTTTTAAAATTGAAACTTTTTTGTGAAATATTGTTACGTTTTATATTTGAAACATTTTTAGGTTTTTTAATTTGAAACTTTTTTAGGAAATATTGTTACGTTTGGCTTTTGAAACATACTTAGGTTTTTAAATATGAAACTTTTTTTGAAATATTGTTACGTTTTTTATTTGAAATATTATGTTTTTTGTTTGAAACATTTTTAGGTTTATTAATTTGAAACTTTTTTAATGAAACATTGGTATGTTTTTTATTTGAAATATGTTTTTTATTTGAAATATATTTAGGTTTGTTAATTTGTAACTTTTCTTTTATGAAATATTGTTACTTTTAGTGTTTGAAACATTGCTAGATTTTTAAATTTGAAACTTTTTTGTGAAATATTTCTGCGTTTTTTATTTGAAGCACTTTTAGGTTTTTAATTTGAAACCTTTTTATGAAATATTGTTACGTTTTGTGTTTGAAACACTGTTAGGTTTTCAAATTTGAAAATTATTTATTAAAATTGTGACTTTTTTATTTGAAATATTACGTTTTGTATTTGAAATGCTTTTGTTTTTTAATTTGAAAATTTTTGCAAAAATGTTGTTACGTTTTTAATTTGAACCATTATGTATTTTTGTTTGAAGCATGTTTTAAGCCCCTTCCTTATATTGTAGTCAGCTTTTCTGCACTATGGTTTGAACCATATGTGCAAAAAAACCAACAAGGGAAATTTGCCGCAAGACGAGATAATATGTTAAGTGTCGACCTCTCGCGGCCAATTTCATTTGAGGATTCAAATAGTAAATAAACAAACTTCCAGAGCGCATTACCGTTTTGCTCCTAATGTAGCACCTAGTTTTCAATTACCAAAATAAGTTTAATAATTTAGTAATAATAACAACTTCACAGAACTGGTTGAAATGTTGTTTTACATGACATAAGAATTTATGGGCATTTTTTTTTGTAAAATATATTTTTATTATCTAGCATAAAATAGGGGTCTAAAAATTATATTTAAAGACAATTCTTATGGATTTCAAATCCTAAGTTGTTTTGGACTCCAAGCTTTAAAAAAAAACTGCAATCTCTACCAACTAAACCAACAATAGGACGATAATCGGCGAAAAAATATAAATGTCACATCCTGGAAGCAGATTATCGTCCGATGGTTGGTTTAACTTGTAGAGCCCTCTGGCATTTATCTGGAGAGTTTCTGGTTCCAATCCAGCACTACTGGCAGTAGTTTGTTTTTCGAAAAATTATTAGGAAAATAGGTTTGCTTTAAAAACTTACCTCTTCTGTGAATGCATTTGTTATTTCGATGATTTTTTCTGTCTGGTCTGAAAATAGAACGAAATTAAACTTTTATATCAGATAACAAGAAAAATCGTACTACGTTAATTTTAAACAAACGTGTTTCTAAAATGAACCAATTCCCACACAAGCACAATATCCATAAAATATCCATAGGATATCTAAAATCACACTTAGATATCTGTCTCCCAACATCTGTTCCAGTGGATTCATTTTCCCCCAAACTTCTCTGAGTCCTCAGGGTCCTTGTGACCTGGCCATTTAACCCACTGTGTGCAAAAAAGTGCCGCTCAGAGATAAAACAACCCAACCCAACATTATGGATGGTCTTGATGGGAGGTTACCATCTGTCTCTTAAGAGCTGTTCCAGTGCATTCCCTCCCCCAATCTTCTCCGAGCCCTTGGGGTCATTGTGCCCTGGATATTTAGCCCATTGTGTGAAACAAAGTGCCACTCAGAGGTAAAAATAACCCAACCCAATCCAACAAACTGGGTGGTTTTGATGGGAGGTTACCATCTGACTCCCAAAAGCTTTTCTAGTGGATTCCCTCCCCCAACCTTCTCGGAGCCCTTGGGGTCCTTGTGACCTGGATATTTAGCCCATGCTCTGCAAAAAAGTACAGTTTAGAAATAAAACAGCCCGACCAAACCCGATCCTTATTTGACCTTGAATGCAACACCAGATCTGAAAAATTCCTCTAATTTCTGAGTTCTACTACCTGAAATTCTCCTATTCACCAATTTGTAGCTTTCCAGAACTGATATAAAAAAATTTGACCTTTCACCTAGAAACACCAACCGCATCAAAAATTTGGCAACATTGTCAAGATCTATGACTCAAAATACCCCAAGAGACTAATTTTTAGCTCTGTAGCACCAATAGATATTAATTTGACCTTTGACCTCAAAGGACCCACCGGATCCCAAATTTCGTAACGTTTTCGAGATCTACAACCCGAAATACCCCCAGACACCAATTTTTAGGTTTCTAGCACTCGTATATCGTGGTTTGACCTCTACGTGACCTCCATTTGTTATTTATATTTATTATTATATATCTATATTTACCTCCAGTCATATTAAACTGATAAGCCCCTGTCAGACCTCTATGCCAAACAGCTGCTTGAGAGAGTATTTTTTTTTATTAAACAAGTTTATTTATTATCTACTCCGAACCTTGAAACTGTCAAAAATAATTGCTGAATTTCTGCAACAAAAAATAAGAAGAGAAAGCTTTGTGGCAAATTCAGAACGACTGCGGGGGTATTGGATACGTACTGGTAAAGGAAGTGTTGGCTTCCTCAAATTCGGCATGTACTTGACCGATGAGTCCCAAATATGTGGGGGGGGCTCAGTCGGTAGCGCGCCAGGCTCGTAATCTGTAGTTCTCAGGTTCGAGTCCCAGCTGTGTCAACGTTGAAGCTTATCTCCGCAAAACTCCCCGCCCTGCCGAAGGTCAGTAGGGGACACTGATGGGATTGTAAAGGCCACCGTCCGTCGGATGAGACTTTAAGCCGTGGCCTCGTGTGCGGAAGAGCCATACCTTGTGCACGTTAAAGAAAACGCTGGATGGCCTTGACAGGAGGTTACCATCTGTCTCCCAACATCTGTTCCAGTGGGTCCACTCCCCCAACCTTCTATGAGACTTCGGGGTCCTTGTGACCTGGCCATTTAACCTATGGTGTGTAAAAAAGTACTTCTCAGAGGTAAAACTACCCAACGTTAAATAACACACTGGATTGCCTTAACGGGAGACTGCCATCTGTCTCCCAACAGCTGTTCCAGTGGGTCCCCTCCCCCAACCTTCCCTGAGATTTCGGGGTCCTTGTGACCTGGCCATTTAACCCATGGTGTGTAAAAAAGTACCTCTCAGAGGTAACACTACCCAACGTTAAAGAACACACTGGGTTGCCTTAATGGGAGACTGCCATCTGTCTTCTAAAAGCTGTTCCAGTTTGTCTTCTCCCCCAACCTTCTCTGAGACTTCGGGGTCTTTGTGACCTGGCCATTTAGCCCATGGTATGCAAAAAAGTGTCATACTCTGTGCACGTTAAAGAACATGCTGGATGGCCTTGACGGGAGGCTACCATCTGTCTCCCAACAGCTGTTCCAGTGGGTCCCCTCCCCCAACCTTCTCTGAGCCTTCGGGGTCCATGTGACCTGGCCATTTAGCTTATTGTGTGCAAAAAAAGTACCACTCAGAGGTAAAACAACCCAACCGAACTCATCTCTTGGCCCACTGTAGTTAGGTGCCCCAATGCAGTTCCATAGATGTCACCGCCATGACAATTGTGCTCCGACCCAAGATATAAAGACATGAGATTTGAGGGAAAACTGGTAAAAACTAATAAGAAACACGTAGAAATATTTCTTACTGTGTTTGCAGCTATTTGCCCAGAAACAATCGCAATATCTTTCAGCGTCACTCTTCTGATTAGCATTTCCATCACCTTGTCCATTGATTGGAGGGAAATAACTCAGAAGAAGCATCCCGCAAATCACTGTCATCAAATCTTTCATCTTTGCCTATGGTATCCTTTTCTGGGTGGAGAGCAATAAAAATGAAGTTCGGTGTACAACAGGTTGGTGATAAGTCCTTTTATAAGCACTAAAATTTGTTCAAACCGCAGTTGCTGAAATACATTTCCGTGATGGGGAAAATATATTCATAATTTTGGAAACTGTTTTGTTTGTGGAAGCAAATTTAAGAATAAAGTTACAGGTTGATGATAAATCTCTTTATTAAGGACGAATATTTGTTGAAACCTCAGGTGCTGAAACACATTTTCGTGATGGGGAAAAAAATTCTTCATTTTCGAAACTGTTTCGTTTGTGGAACAAATATAAGAATTGCTTCCAAGGGATAAAAGTAGGTAAAACCTGATTTTTCCCCCTCAACTATGTTTGTCTTTATAACACGCCACAATCAAAAACGCTCCAGTTGCGAAATTTTGCTTTTGAATATTAAAAAAAATTAAGTCTCAGAAGCAGGAAAACGGATTTTGCCTTTGTGCTGAAAAGAACATATCCTTGTTAAAAGTTTCCTTGAAAGCAGCTGTTTAATCCACAGAAAGATCGATTGCTTACATTTCCTGAAAGAAGGCTTATATTCAGAGTTAAACACGCCACCTTTCGTGGAAGAGTATTTCCTAACAAGGATGGAATATAAAAGCAGATTTATATGCTTTGATTTGGAAACAGGAAAAACTGGAAGTATTACTGAATGCATGAATGAAAAACTGAATGTACAGTATGAAGTGACTTATTTAAAGAATAATGCGGAAATTTTGAATTTTATAACTTGTGAATTATATTAAAGGGATCTTTATTAATGTAATTCTCGCATTCTTGAAGGGGGCAGGCAGGGGGGCTCGTAATCTGCAGTTCTCGGGTTCAAGTCCCAGCTGGGTCAGCGTTGAGATTTTTCTCTGCAAAATTCCCCGCCCTGCCCACGGTCAGTAGGGGACACCGATGGGCTTGGAAAGGCCACCGTCCATCGGATGGGACGTTTATCCGTGGCCCCGTGTGCGGGAGAGCCATACCCTGTGCACGTTAAAGAACACGCTGGATGGCCTTGACGGTAGGTTACCATCTCTCTCCCAATAGCTGTTCCAGTGGGTCCCCTACCCCAACCTTCTCTGAGCCTTCGGGGTCCATGTGACCTATCCATTTACCCATGGTATGCAAAAAAGTACCGCTCAGAGGTAAAACAACCCAACCCAGTAATACTTCCAGTTTATCCTGTTTTCAAATCAAAGCATATAAATCTGCTTTTATATTCCATAAAAAAGCAGATTATGGACGTTAAGCTGGGTCACGGCTTAACGTCCCATCCGACGGACGACGGCCTTTCCAAGCCCATCGGTGTCGCCTACTGACTGTGGGCAGGGCAGGGAATATTTGCGGAGATAAATCTCAACGCTGACCCAGCTGAGACTCGAACCTGGGAACTGCAGATTACGAGCCTGGCGCGCTACCAACTGAGCCACCCCCGCTCCAGTGCGCGTTAAAGAACACGCTGGATGGCCTTGACGGGAGCCTACCATCTGTCTCCCAACAGCTGTTCTAGTGGGTCCCCACCCTCAACCTTCTCTGAGGCTTCAGGGTCCTTGTGACCTGGCCATTTAGCCCATTGTGTGCAAAATAGTGCCGTTCAGAGGTAAAACAACCCACAATCCACAACTCAGCTGGGCCAGAATTGAGATTCATCTCCGCAAAATTCTCCACCTTGCCTCGTTCAGTAGGGGACACCAATGGGCTTGGAAAACATACCATCCGTCGAATGAGACCTTAAGCCTGGTTCCATGTACAGTCGCTCAAAAAATATCCAAACACTATGGTTGATTACAGAATTCAGAAAAAATATTTGGCAACGATTTTGTTTTTGGAAATTAACACGAAGGTTGCCAGATCACTAATTTCTAAAAAAATCGTAGCCAGATATTTTTTCTGAATTCTGTAATCAACCATAGTGTTCGTTTTTTTGTCCGACTATACGGAAGAGCCTCATCCTGTGCACGTTAAAGAACATGCTGAATGGTTTTGAAGAGAGACTACTATCTGTTTCCCAACAGCTGTTGCAGTGGGTGTCCTCCCCATAAGGTTATCTGAGCCCTCGGGGTCCTTGTGACCTGGCCATTTAGCTCATTGTGTGCAAAACAGTGCTGCTCAGAGGTAAAAATAACCCAATCCTAGCCATTTAGCCCATTGTGTGCAAAAAAGTGCATCTCAGAGACAACACAACCCAATGTTAAGGAACACACTGGATTGCCTTAACGGGAGACTGCCATTTGTCTCACAACAGCTGTTCAAGTCGGTCCCCTCCCCAAACCTTCCCTGAGTCCTCAGGGTCCTTGTGACATTCCGTTTAGCCCATTGTGTAGTGATGAGTTCCACTCAGAGGTTAAAACAACCCAACGTTAAAGAACACATTGGATGGCTTTGACGGGAGGCTAACATCTGTCTCCCAACAGCTGTTCTAGTGGGACCTCTCCGCAAGCCTTTTTTGAGCTTTCGGGGGTCCTTGTGACCTGGCCATTTAGCCCATGTTGTGCAAAAAACTGCCGCTCAGAGGTAAGAAAACCCAACGTTAAAGAACACGCTGCATGGCCTTGATGGGAGGCTACCATCCGTCTCCCAACAGCTGTTCCAGTGGATCCCTCCCCCAACCTTCTCTGAGCCTTTGGGGTCCATGTGACATTCCGTTTAGCCCATTGTGTACTGATGAGTTCCACTCAGAGGTTAAAACAACTGAACCCAATCCAGGATCGAGTCCCACCTGGGCCAGTGTTGAGATTGATCTCCATAAAACTCCTGCCCTGCACTAAGTTACTAGGGGTAATCGATGGACTTGGAAAGGCGTGGAAAAGCCCGAACCTGTGAACCGCAATTTGTCAGCCTGGTTAACAACACCTAAATCAAAAGGCCATTCTACAAGTTATGACGTCAATATCGGTGAACTAAAAATATGTAAACGTCTTAATTGTTTTTCTACTGGTAATTTCTAAAATTAAACAATAAAATTAATTATTATAAAAATACATTATTAAAAAAATATTCCTATGTATTAGCATTATGATAACTCTTATATCTTAGATTTTTTTCTGAATAATGTATATTTGAAAACATAAATTAGTAAAGATTAATCTTCAAACTTATCAGTAGAAATAAGAGAAATTAATATATAAAAGTTTTGTAGATATTTTTCGGCACAGTAATGTGACATCATAACTCAGCGCTCTAAGAACGTTAAGTAGAGATTGTATAGATATGCTGCATAAATTATTGGTGCAACTATATTTCAGAGAGGTGTAGGACTTCTGCGACTGGTTGCATGTTAAAGAGATGTGAATTTTACCTATGCCTGGAACGTGCTGGACTGGTGTGACTTTTACTGCTTCTGGGAGTGTATTGCAGTGGTGTTACCTTTACTGCTTCTGGGAATGTATTGTAGTGTTGTTACCTTTACCTCTTCTGGAAGTGTATTGCAGTGGTGTTACCTTACTGCTTCTGGAAGTGTATTGCAGTGGTGTTACCTTTACTGCTTCGGTAGTGTATTGCAGTGGTGTTACCTTTACTGCTTCGGTAGTGTATTGCAGTGGTGTTACTTTTACTGCTTCTGGGAGTGTATTGCAGTGGTGTTACTTTTACTGCTTCTGGGAGTGTATTGCAGAGGTGTTACTTTTACTGCTTCTGGGAGTGTATTGCAGTGGTGTTACCTTTACTGCTTCTGGGAGTGTATTGCAGTGGTGTTACCTTTACTGCTTCTGGAAGTGTATTGCAGTGGTGTTACTTTTACTGCTTCTGGGAATGTATTGCAGTAGTGTTACTTTTACTGCTTCTGGGAGTGTATTGCAGTGGTGTTACCTTTACTGCTTCTGGGAGTGTATTGCAGTGGTGTTACTTTTACTGCTTCGGGAGTGTATTGCAGTGGTGTTACCTTTACTGCTTCTGGGAGTGTATTGCAGTGGTGTTACCTTTACTGCTTCTGAGAGTGTATTGCAGTGATGTTACTTTTACTGCTTCTGGGAATGTACTGCAGTGGTGTTACTTTTACTGCGTTACTTTTACTGCTTCTGGGAGTGTATTGCAGTGGTGTTACTTTTATTGCTTCTGGGAGTGTATTGCAGTGGTATTACTTTTACTGTGGCTGTGAGGTGATTTGAAGGGTGTGACTCACTTTATGTTACTTTTACAGTTGCATGGAGGTTGTTGCAATGTTGTTTACTTACGGCTACCAGGAGTGTGTTGGAGAAGTTTGACTTTTATTGTTATTGGGAGTGTGTTGTAGAGGTGCGACTTTTATTGTTATTGGGAGTGTGTTGTAGAGGTGCAACTTTTATTGTTATTGAGAATGTGTTGCAGAGGTGCAACTTTTAGTGTTATTGAGAGTGTGTTGTAGAGGTGCAACTTTTATTGTTATTGGGAGTGTATTGTAGAGGTGCAACTTTTAGTGTTATTGAGAGTGTGTTGTAGAGGTGAGACTTTTATTGTTATTGGGAATGTGTTGTAGAGGTGCGACTTTTATTGTTATTGGGAGTGTGTTGTAGAGGTGTGACGTTTAGTGTTATTAGGAGTGTGTTGTAGAGGTGCGACTTTTAGTGTTATTTGGAGGTGTTGTAGAGGTGCGACGTTTATTGTTATTGGGAATGTGTTGTAGAGGTGTGACTTTTATTGTTATTGGGAATGTGTTGTAGAGGTGCGACTTTTATTGTTATTGGGAGTGTGTTGTAGAGGTGCGACGTTTAGTGTTATTAGGAGTGTGTTGTAGAGGTGCGACTTTTATTGTTATTGGGAGTGTGTTGTAGAGGTGCGACTTTTAGTGTTATTGGGAGTGTGTTGTAGAGGTGCGACTTTTATTGTTATTGGGAGTGGGTTGTAGAGGTGCGACGTTTAGTGTTATTAGGAGTGTGTTGTAGAGGTGTGACTGTTATTGTTATTGGGAGTGTGTTGTAGAGGTGCGACTTTCATTGTTATTGGGAGTGTGTTGTAGAGGTGCAACTTTTATTGTTATTGGGAATGTGTTGTAGAGGTGCGACTTTTATTGTTATTGGGAGTGTGTTGTAGAGGTGCGACGTTTAGTGTTATTAGGAGTGTTTGTAGAGGTGCAACTTTTACTGTTATTGGGAGTGTGTTGTAGAGGTGCAACTTTTATTGTTATTGGGAATGTGTTGTAGAGGTGCAACTTTTATTGTTATTGGGAGTGTGTTGTAGATGTGCAACGTTTAGTGTTATTAGGAGTGTGTTGTAGAGGTGCGACTTTTATTGTTATTGGGAGTGTGTTGTAGAGGTGCAACTTTTATTGTTATTGGGAGTGTGTTGTAGAGGTGCAACTTTTATTGTTATTGGGAATGTGTTGTAGAGGTGCGACTTTCATTGTTATTGGGAGTGTGTTGTAGAGGTGCAACTTTCATTGTTATTTGGAATGTGTTCTAGAGGTGCGACTTTTATTGTTAATGGGAGTGTGTTGTAGAGGTGCGACGTTTAGTGTTATTAGGAGTGTGTTGTAGAGGTGCAACTTTTATTGTTATTGGGAGTGTGTTGCAGAGGTGCGACTTTTATTGTTATTGGGAGTGTGTTGTAGAGGTGCAACTTTTATTGTTATTGGGAGTGTGTTGTGGAGGTGCGACTTTTAGTGTTATTGGGAGTGTGTTGTAGAGGTGCAACTTTTATTGTTATTGCGAGTGTGTTGTAGAGGTGCAACTTTTATTGTTATTGGGAATGTGTTGTAGAGGTGCGACTTTTATTGTTATTGGAAGTGTGTTGTAGATGTGCAACGTTTAGTGTTATTAGGAATGTGTTGTAGAGGTGCGACTTTTATTGTTATTGGGAGTGTGTTGTAGATGTGCGACTTTTAGTGTTATTGGGAGTGTGTTGTAGAGGTGCAACTTTTATTGTTATTGGGAGTGTGTTGTAGAGCTGCAACTTTTATTGTTATTGGGAATGTGTTGTAGAGGTGCGACTTTTATTGTTATTGGGAGTGTGTGTAGATGTGCAACGTTTAGTGTTATTAGGAGTGTGTTGTAGAGGTGCGACTTTTATTGTTGTTGGGAGTGTGTTGTAGAGGTGCGACTTTTAGTGTTATTGGGAATGTGTTGTAGAGGTGCAACTTTTATTGTTATTGGGAGTGTGTTGTAGAGCTGCAACTTTTATTGTTATTGGGAGTGTGTTGTAGAGGTGCGACTTTTATTGTTATTGGGAGTGTGTTGTAGAGGTGCAACTTTTATTGCTATTGGGAATGTGTTGTAGAGGTTTGACTTTCACAGTTTCTGGGAGCCTGTTGGTGTGTTTTTACTTGTATTGTTGCTGGTGGAATGGGTGTCGGACAGGTGTGACTTTCACTGTTGCTGGGACGTGATGAAATGAGTTTTTCTGTGCCTGGAAGCGTTTTGCAGGGGTATTACATTTACTGTTTCCAGGAAGTATTTTGAAATATTGCATTTTGTTTTTTTTACTGCTGCTTGAAAAATTGTTGAGAGCTGTGACTTTTACTGTTGCTTGGGGAGTTTTGGAGAGTTGTGATTTTTGTTTTTTTTGGAGAACTATGATTTTTGCTGTTGCCTGAATGGGTTTGGAGATCTGTGACTTTTACTCTTTCCTCGATGGTTTGGAGAGCCGCGGCTTTTAGTGTTATGTGAAGAGTTTTGGAGAGCCCTGATATTTACTGTTGCTCAGAGAATTTTAGAGTGTTGTGACTTTTACTGCTGCTTGGTGAATTTTGGAGAGTTTTGACTTTTACTGCAGCTTGAAGAATTTTAAAGAGCTGTGACTCTTATTGCTGCTCTGAAAATTTTTGAGAGTTGTGACTTTTGTTGTTGCTTGGAGAGCTATGATTTTTACACTTGCCTGGAGGGGTTTGGAGATCTGTGACTTTTAGTGTTGCTTGGAGAGTTTTGGAGAGCTCTGACATTTACTGTTGCTTGGTGAATTTTCGAGAGTTTTGACTTTTACTGCAGCTTGAAGAATTTTAGAGAGCTGTGACTTTTATTGCTGCTTGGAAAATTTTTGAGAGTTGTGACTTTTGTTTTTGCTTGGAGAGCTATGATTTTTACTCTTGCCTGGAGTGGTTTGGAGATCTGTGACTTTTAGTGTTGCTTGGAGAGTTTTGGAGAGCTTTGACATTTACTGTTGCTTGGAGAATTTTAGAGAGTTGTGACTTTTACTGCTGCTTGGTGAATTTTGGAGAGTTTTGACTTTTACTGCAGCTTGAAGAATTTTAGAAAGCTGTGACTTTTATTGCTGCTTGGAAAATTTTTGAGAGTTGTGACTTTTGTTGTTGCTTGGAGAGCTGTGATTTTTACTCTTGCCTGGAGGGGTTTGGAGATCTGTGACTTTTAGTGTTGCTTGGAGAGTTTTGGAGAGCTCTGACATTTACTGTTGCTTGGAGAATTTTAGAGAGTTGTGACTTTTACTGCTGCTTGGTGAATTTTGGAGAGTTTTGACTTTTACTGCAGCTTGAAGAATTTTAGAGAGCTGTGACTTTTATTGCTGCTTGGAAAATTTTTGAGAGTTGTGACTTTTGTTTTTGCTTGGAGAGCTATGATTTTTACTCTTGCCTGGAGTGGTTTGGAGATCTGTGACTTTTAGTGTTGCTTGGAGAGTTTTGGAGAGCTTTGACATTTACTGTTGCTTGGAGAATTTTAGAGAGTTGTGACTTTTACTGCTGCTTGGTGAATTTTGGAGAGTTTTGACTTTTACTGCAGCTTGAAGAATTTTAGAAAGCTGTGACTTTTATTGCTGCTTGGAAAATTTTTGAGAGTTGTGACTTTTGTTGTTGCTTGGAGAGCTATGATTTTTACTCTTGCCTGGAAGGGTTTGGAGATCTGTGACTTTTAGTGTTGCTTGGAGAGTTTTGGAGAGCTCTGACATTTACTGTTGCTTGGAGAATTTTAGAGAGTTGTGACTTTTACTGCTGCTTGGTGAATTTTGGAGAGTTGTGACTTTTCTGCTGCTTGGAGCATTTAGGAGAGCTGTGACTTTTAGTGTTTCCTGGAGAGTTTTGGAGAGCTGTGATCTACTGTTGCTGTAGCACGTTAAAAAGGCCTACATCAGTAGAATGCGATCCTGTGCACGTTAAAGCACATGCTGGATGGCATGTCGGTAGGATAGCATCTGTCTCTCAACAGCTGCTCCAGGTACAACATTCGCTAAGCCCTCGGGAAACTTCTGACGTGGCCATTTAGCTCAGTTGGGGACACCGATGGGGTTGAAAAGGCCACAGTCCGTCGAATGGGATGTTAAGCCGTGGCTCCATGTGCTAGAGAGCCAAACCTGGTGCACGTCAAAGAACACGCTGGATGGCTTGACCGGAGGCTACAGTCGCTCAAAAAGTATCCAAACACTATGGTTAATTACAGAATTCAGAAAAAAAATATCTGGCAACGATTTATTTTTAGAAATTAATGATCTGGCAACCTTCGTGTACAGTCGCTCAAAAAAGTATCCGAACAGTGTGGTTAATTACAGAATTCAGAAAAAATATCTGGGAACGTATTTTTTTTAGAAATTAGTGATCTGGCAACCTACATGGTTGCCAGATCATTAATTTCCAAAAAAATCGTTGCCAGATATTTTTTCTGAATTCTGTAATCAACCACACTGTTCGGATACTTTTTTGAGCGACTGTACACGAAAGTTGCCAGATTACTAATTTCTTTAAAAAATCGTTGCCAGATATTTTTTCTGAATTCTGTAATCAACCATAGTGTTCGGATATTTTTTTGAGCGACTGTACACGAAAGTTGTCAGATCATTAATTTACAATAAAATCGTTGCCAGATATTTTTTCTGAAATCTGCAATCAACCATAGTGTTCGGATACTTTTTTGAGCGACTGTACCATCTTTCTCCCAACAGCTGTCCAGTGGGTCCATTATGGCCAACCGTCTCTGAGCCATCGTGGTCCTTGTAACCTGGCCATTTAGATCAGTGTGTGCAAATATCTCAGATTAGCTATATCTATTACCATTATCTATTACAGAGATTACACCAGTGCGCATGCGCTGAAATACAACTGCAGGAAGTACGTCACCTATTTAGACAGGCCCGTTACTAGTTGATTGGCTAATTCAACCAATACAGCCAATAGTCGAAAATCTTTTGTTTAAGCGAAAATTTTAATTGGAATTCGCCAGACTCAACAAACATTAAATTTCTTTACACGATGTGCTGGAACTAATATTGAACTGGGTTGCCGACTTTCTGTTTTGACAAGGGAGGACATTTAGGTTTGGGTTGTTTTACCTTTGAGCGGCACTTTTTTTTGCATACTTCTTGCAAAATGGCCAGGTTACAAGGACCCCGAGGGCTCAGAAAAGGTTTGCGGGAGAAAATCCACTGGATAGCTGTTGGGAGACAGATGGTAGCCTCCCGTCAAGGCCATCAACCCAGCGTGTTCTTTAACGTTGGGTTGTTTTACCTCTGAACAGCACTTTTTTGCACATTTTTGGGTAAATGGCCAGGTCACAAAGACCCCGAAGGCTCAGATAAGGTTGGGAGAGGAAACCCATTGGAACAGCTGTTGGGAGACAGATGGTAGCATCCCGTGAAAGACATCCAGTGTGTTCTTTAACGTTATGTTGTTTTAACTCTCAACAGCACTTTTTTTCACACAGTGGGTTAAATGGCCAGATCACAAGGACCCCGAGGTCTCAGAAAAGGTTGGGGGAAGTGACCCAATGGAACAGCTGTTGGGAGACAGATGGTAGCCTCCCGTTAAGGTCATCCAGCGTGTTCTATAACATGCACAGGGAATGGCTATTTTTTGCAAACGTGGGTTAAATGCCCAGGTCACGAGGACCAGAAGGCTCATCGAAGGTTGGGGGAGGGGAACCATTGGAGCAGCTGTTGAGAGACAGATGGTAACCTCCCGTCAAGGTCATCCAGCGTGTTCTTTAACGTGCATAGGGTATGGCTCCCCTATACACAGGGCCACTATTTAATGTCTCATCAGACGGATATAGTTTTTGTTAAATGAACGGTTTTAGGCAATAATTAATTATATTAAACGCATTACACTTTATTTTTATTATCATTGTTTTCAGCTGCATTTTTATTTCAACTAATACCTGAATGCAAGAATGTACCTACTGTATTTAATTTCTATAAAAATATTTCTGATGCAATATATAATAATCTCGACAAATCCCATTCCCAATAATTACACTGCAAATACAACTACAACGAATACAACTGCAAATACTTCAGTGTGGTATCACGTGGTAGTTTGAAAAAGAGCAGGTCATAAGATAAGCAGTTCTAAAATTGCACATATGCTGTTGTCTTGATAAAAAGCCTAGGTTAGAGTTACCACCAAAAACATAAATTTTAAAATTAACAATTCTAACCTGAACCAGAGCCATCTAGATACCAAAGAATGTCTAAGGAGAAGAAGGCTAGCTTCGCACAAGCGTAAGTGGCGCCGTTCTGCGGAATTTTACCGAAGCTGAACGTGGCAAATTGATGTGCAGGCACAAAAACAACTGTAAGGGACGATCTGCGCATGCGCAGTGCAATCATTTTAGCCCAATGCAGCTATGGTTTGTCTTACTATTGGTATGCATATTGCGATTTAACCAGTGTTTCCAAATGTCTAACAGCCATGGCTGTTTGGCACAGTGGTAGCTGACCCAAAAGTTATTCAATGAGTGTTTTATCTCGATCAGGAGTACATTTTACGATACCTGGAAAAACCGTTGTTTGTTTATTTTGGGTAAATTTGCAGAATTTTTAAAATTAATGTGTAAATTAATACATTTAATTATCTTGCGAACATGTAAGTCAATGTATGTTGCAGTTTTGTGTTCTCTGGAGAATATCGATGTATGTAGGTGTCTGCAGTTTGTTCTAATAGTAAATTTTTTTATGGTTGATACGAGAAGTGCCTGCTGCCATCTATTGACAATTTATACAAATAAGAAACTCGATATGACTTTTATTGAAAATATCTAAAATTCTATAAAATATAATTAAACAAAACATGATATCTCACATAGAGCCATAAATTTCAATTTATTATAATATATTAAATATTGGAGAATGTTCAAAATATTAAAATTCTTTTCTTGAGCACAGCTATTACCTGTTTTACAAAACGGGATTTTATTAAAGAAAATAATTTTAACTAATCCTTGTAAAAAGAAAATTATGATGGTAAAATTTCAGAAATGAACACTTTGAACAGAGCTAAAGTGAATGTAAAATTAGTGACGTGGTGTAAGCCATTGAAAACCTTGCTGGGCGGTGGAAAAATAACGCAAGGAACTGGCTCCTCACCCTGGCTAGGTGGATTCACTGCAATGCAGGAATTTGCCATATTTAGAGGGCACTGCAATCTAAAAGTTTACATTAAGCCTATGGAAGCTAGCTCTCTTCTCCATTAGACACTCCTTGTAGATACATCGGGCGCGGACGGTCGTTAACAAAATAAGGGAAATTAAATATACATAAAAAGTTGAGTGATATAATTTATCTGAAATTTAATTACAAGCATTTTTTTTTTTAAAATAGCGTAAAAATAATTTATTTATTACAATTTTATTAAGATAATTATAAATATTAAAAAAAATAATTATAAATATTTTAAAAATAACAGCTACCGGTAGAATTTTAAGAAAAATAATTTAAATTAAGACATTTATTTAAATATTTTTTTTTGGTGCAATGTCTTAAACCCTGTATGATACAGGTGACTCTGTCTAAAACAACATCTTCTATAATAGAAGGCCATACAACGAAGTATGACGTCAATATAGGTAGTCCTATACTGACGACATACTTCGTTGTATAATCGGATATATAAAGCTCGACATTTTGTTATACCTCTATTTATATTATTATTGCTGGTATATTGTGATGCTAAATTTTATATTAAAGTTTATATAGAAATATACATTATTCAGCAGGAAAATTATTCTTATAAATTAGCGTTATAATAATACAAATAAACACTTATAATTCTCATTCTAAGAAATAGATGATATTTATAACTAAAAATTTATGTAAAGATTAGTATTGAAATACACCAGTAATAAAATAAGTATATAAGAAACAGCAAGATGTTAAGTCTTTATGATGACATAACATAATTGTACGGCCTTCTCTTATAGTTACGATGTCCATACGTCCTTTATATGGTCACCGTAATGAAATTTGTCTAAACAGGGTAGTTGAAATTAAATTTGCACCTTTCCCGTATTATTTTGTTATATTCAACACAGTTTTTTTTCTTTTATTATATTCTCTGATTGATAAGGCAATAATATTTATCAAATTCTCATAATTGCAAATTTGCATAAATAAAATCTATCAAAATTTATCTACTTTTTTCTTTAATTATTTCGGTTCATGGACAAAAATATTTTATAGAGATTTTGCACAATAAAAACACACCAGTTTAGTTTTATGCTTATTTATTTGATAAATTCCGTAAATCGTAGTTGCAATTGGGAACCCTAATACCTGTTTATCACCTTAATGAAATTACAATGTGACAATTTTTAACATTAGATTTTGTCATTATTTTTTCCATCTTCTGAATGCCGCATCACTTTTCTCTTCCGCATCCTTCCAGTCCATCTTCATCGCATTGATCCATCCAGCTCTTGAAGGAATTCTGAAAAGAATATTAAAGTTGTATCAGCTATATGAATTAAAAGACAGTTGAAGTAATGTAGAGCTTGCTTTATTTTTTCTAATTCATTTTCTAAGAGTATGATCTATACAGAGTGTCCCTGAATTCATGGCCCAATCGTGAGAGAATGGTAGTACACCCCGAAACCATCAATATTCGTCATAGAATATGATGCGGACGCAAACGCAGTGAGGGGTCGGAAATGAAGGATTGGATTGTTTTATCTCTGAGCGGCACTTTTTTGCACAACATGGGCTAAATGGCCAAGTCACAAGGACCCCGAAGGCTCACAGAAGGTTGGGGGAGGGGACCCATTGCAACAGCTGTTGGGAGACAGATGGGTAGCCTCCCGTCAAGGCCATCCAGCGTGTTCTTTAACGTTGGGTTGTTTTACCTCTGGGCGGCAGTTTTTTGCACACCATGGGCTAAATGGCCAGGTCACAAGGACCCTAAAGGCTCAAGGTTGGGGGAGGGAACCCACTGGAACAGCTGTTGGGAGACAGATGATAGCCTCCCTTCAAGGCCATCCAGCGTGTTCTTTAACGTCATGTTGTTTTAACTCTGAACAGCACTTTTTTCACACAATGGGTTAAATGGCCAGGTCACAAGGACCCTGAAGGCACAGAAAAGGTTGGGGGAGGGGACCCACTGGAACAGCTGTTGGGAGACAGATGATAGCCTCCCATCAAGGCTGTCTAGCGTGTTATTTAACGTTGGGTTGTTTTACATCTGAGCGGCACTTTTTTGCACACCATGGGCTAAATGGCCAGGTCACAAGGACCCCGAAGGCTCAGCGAAGGTTGGTGGAGGGGACCCATTTCAACAGCTGTTGGGAGACATGGTAACCTCCCGTCAAGGCCATCCAGCGTGTTCTTTAACAGCAAAGGGTATGACTCTCCCATACATGGACGGCGGCCTTTCCAAGCCCATTGGTGTCCCCTACTGACCGTGGGCAGGGCGGGGAATTTTGAGGAGATAAATCTCAACGCTGACCCAGCTGGGACTCGAACCTGAGAACTACAGATTACGAGCCTGGCGCGCTACCGACTGAGCCACCCCCGCCCCAATGAGCTCGGAGATCAAGTATTAGAAATACACCTTTCTTGTCTTTAACAAGTTCCAGTCCAATTTCACTTATTTCAGTTAAGGAACACATTTCTCGAAATTAGATCAGACCCTCTACCAGGACCCTGGGGAACTACCCTGGCAGCCCCAGCCTAATGTAGAGATATAAATAGGTTAGAAAGTGACCATAGGAAATATGGGAATCGGAATCCACTGAAAAAAGAAAAAGGGGAAGTCCTCGGTAGGAAAAGCAAAATCTTGTGGATGAAATTATGGGGAAAAAGCGATTTTGGAGAAAATATTTTGATAGAAAAAGAAATGGAGAAAGATGTTGTGTGTATTTTAGCAGAGAATTTTAAATAGGATATAGACTGGGATATTAAGGAATGACATTAGTTACTTTAGCTTTCAGACTCATTCCAAGCACTGTTAAACATTAAAATCACAGATGTTGAAAATAATAATTCACTGTCATAAAAATAAAAAAATATTCTTATATATTACAAACAATTTTTTATGACTTACAACAAAGCTTTGCATGTTTTTGCATTCATCGCAGTCATTGTTTTCGCGGCATCTATCCTGAAAGAATTAAAAATCATTGAAAGAGAAAATATTAACAATCATTGTTCAATAAAGCTATATGAGTTAACAAAAGGTAGATTTCATTGTTCAGTTAAGATATATGAATTAACAAATATTCATCTTCAGTTATAAGTAAAAATATACGAAATAACAAATATTAACTTTCATTGTTCAGAAAACAATATATGAAATAACAAATATAAACTTCTTTTGTTCAGTAGAAATATATGAAATAAAAAATATTAACTTTCATTGTTCAGTTAAAATGTATGAAAAAAAGAAATATTAACTTTCATTGTTCGGTAAAGTATGAGATAACAAATATCAATTATCTTTATTCAGTAAAAATTTACGAATTAATAAATATTAACTTTCATTGTTCATAAAACAATATATGAAATAACAAATATAAATTTTTTGTTGAGTAGAAATATAAGAAATAACAAATATTAATTTTTCATTGTTCAGTAAAAATATACGAATTACCAAATATTAACTTTCATTGTTGAGTTTAAATATATGAACTAACAAATATGAATTACTATTGTTTAGAAAACATATGAATGAAATAGCAAATATTAACGTTCATTGTTCAGTAAAAATAATTAATTTACAAATACTAACCCATAATTGTTAAAATAAATCTAATTAATAAATAAATTTTAACCATTCATTGTCTACTTAAACTAATCAATTAACAAATATTTACTTTCATTGATCAGTAAAAATAATTAATTTGGAAATATTAACTTTCACTCTTCAGAAAAAAATTACTGAATAATGGTATTAACTGTCAGTGATCAGCAAAGCAACCCAATTTTAGAGAACACGCTGGATGGCCTTGACGGGAGGCTACCATCTGTCTCCCAACAGCTGACCAGTGGGTCCTTTCCCCATAACATTCTCTGAGCCCTCAGAGTCATTGTGACCTGGCCATTTAGCCCGTTGTATTCAAAAAAGTACTGCTCAGAGCTAAAACAACCCAATATTAAAGAACACGCTGGATGGCCTTGACGGGAGGCTACCATCTGTCTCCCAACAGCTGACCAGTGGGTCCTTTCCCCATAACGTTCTCTGAACCCTCAGAGTCATTGTGACCTGGCCATTTAGCCCGTTGTATGCAAAAAAGTACTGCTCAGTGCTAAAACAACCCAACATTAAAGAACACGCTGGATGGCCTTGACTGGAAACTACCATCTGTCTACTAACAGTATGAAGTTGGTCCTCTTTTCCCCAAACATTTCTGAGGGCTTGGGTCTTTGTGACCAGGGCGTTCAGCCCTTTGTGTGCAAAAAAGTGCCGCTCAGAGGTAAAACAACCTAAAATTTAAGGAACACGCTAGATGGTCTCGATAGGAAATTACCATCTGTCTTCCAACAGCTATCCATTGAGTCCCCTTCCCCCAACCTTCTCTAAGTCTTCGGGTCTCTGGGACCTGGCCATTTAGCCCTAGGGGCGGGGGTGGCTAAATCGGTAGCGCGCCAGGCTCATAATCTGTAGTTCCCAGGTTCGAGTCCCAGCTGGGTCAGCGTTGAGATTTATCTCCGCAAAATTCCCCGTCCTGCCCACGGTCAGTAGGGGATACCGATGGCCTTGGAAAGACCGCCGTCCGTCGGATGGGACGTTAAGCCGTGGCTCCGTGTGCGAAAGAGCCATACCCTGTAAACGTTAAAGAACACGCTGGATGGCTTTGACGGGAGGCTACCATCTGTATCCCAAAAGCTGTTCCAGTGTGTCCCCTCCTCCAACGTTCTCTGAACCTTCGGGGTCCATGTGACCTAGCCATTTAGACCATGGTGTGCAAAAAAAGTGCCGATCAGAGGTAAAACAACCCAACGATAAAGAGCACGCTGGATGGCCTTGACGGGAGGCTACCATTTGATCCTAACAGCTGTTCCAGTGGGTCCCCTCCCCCAACCTTCTTTGAGCCTTCGTCGAGGTCCATGTGACGTGGCAATTTAGCCCATTGTGTGCGAAAAAGTGCCTCTCAGAGGTAAAAAAACAAACCCAATCTATCATTATTTACAAAAGAAAAATACCAAAAGAATATGAGTTTGAAAATTTTACAAAACTAGAAACATGAATGGATACTTCAGTAATAAAGTACAACAGTAAAACGCCATGTAGACAAAGCACTTGAAATAATTAATTGAAAAAAAAAAGAAAAAAAAATGGTTGTCTTGAGGTGTCTTTGTGTCTGATGGCCTAGTAGTTATGACGCCCGGTACGTTTCTGGGAGGAGTGGGTTCAAATCCACCTCAGGACAACCAATTTTCAATTCTTTCATAATTATTTAAAAGAAGGATATTTAAATTTATCATCACTGTTCTCAATATTTTCAGGTAAATATATATAAACCCCACTACTTACCGAAGAAAGATTGCAAATAAAGTCAGATATTTTTGAGAAATGATTGCACTGTAAATAAATAATGAAATGTTTAATTATACTATGCTCACAATATAAAAATTTATGATTTTCAGTCATTTAATTAACTTTATCAGTAAACCATTGGTCGAAGGCCTCCTCTAGATACATCAATACGAAAGAACTAATTTTGAAACATAAAGCCGAACTTATTAAAATTCTATACACATTCTACTGGTAGTTATCATTTTAAAAAACTTATAATCAATTTCCAAATATTCGCAAATACGTTAATAAAGTAGTAATGAACATATGTTTTTTTTTTCTATCTACTTTAAAAATACAAAGCTTTGAGCTAAATTTTAGACAAATTAAATCACATATATTTTAATGTCAATTAAAGCCCTTGCCTGGTGTT
The DNA here is from genome assembly GCA_038380435.1 of Ryuthela nishihirai. Classification (NCBI taxonomy): domain Eukaryota; kingdom Metazoa; phylum Arthropoda; class Arachnida; order Araneae; family Heptathelidae; genus Ryuthela; species Ryuthela nishihirai. The sequence goes on from JAWZYU010000002.1 coordinate 99,572,313, forward strand.
TCAAGATGGCGTTGCCCAAAGCTATATTAAGAATAACCTACTATACTCTAATTAATATGCCATTAATAATAACGTACTATTATTTTCTTACTATACTCCAATTAATAAGTGATTAACAATAGTGTAATACTATAATTAAGATGTCGTTAAGAATTGCGTGCCATTATTTTCCTATATTATACTCTAATAAATAAAAGATTAAAAATACTATAACTTTATAATTAATATGCCATTAACATAAAAATACCATAATTTACTTATTAATATATCATTAGAGGTGTTTTACCTCTGAGCGGCACTTTTTTGCACACCATGGGCTAAATGGCCAGGTCACAAGGACCCCGAAGGCTCAGAGAAGGTTGGGGGAGGGGACCCACTGGAACAGCTGTCGGGAGACAGATGGCAGCCTCCCGTCAAGGCCATCCAGCGTGTTCTTTAACGTGCACAGGGTATGACTCTCCCGCACACGGGGCCACGGCTTAACGTCCCATCCGACGGACGGCGGCCTTTCCAAGCCCATCGGTGTCCCCTACTGACCGTGGGGAGGGCGGGGAATTTTGCGGAGATAAATCTCAACGCTGACCCAGCTGGGACTCGAACCTAGGAACTACAGATTACGAGCCTGGCGCGCTTCCGACTGAGCCACCCCCGCCCCAAATAATATATCATTAACAATAACGTACCACTCAACTCTAATTGATATGACATTAAAAATAACATACCATGATTCTTTAATTGGACTTGCCAGATTACTAATTTCTGAAAAAAATCGTTGCCAGATATTTTTCTGAATTCTGTAATCAACCATAGTTTTCGGATACTTTTTTGAGTGACTGTACCTCATTTTTGGACTCATAATGAAAACACGAACAGGCGAAATCTATTACAGCCTTGTTTCGTCTTGTTTTCTTATGGTTGAATGATCAGTTACCTCCTCCAAGAACACTGTGTAGCTGTATTATTGAATTTCAGATTGGGATTGAAAGTAACATTATTACTTGTAATATTGGCCTTCTCAATTTGAATCATACCTCATCTTAAAAATATGTTGAAAAACCTGGTACAGTCGCTCAAAAAAATATCCGAATATTATGGTTAATTACAGAATTCAGAAAAAATATCTGGCAACGATTTGTTATAGAAATTAGTGATCTGGCAACCTTCGTGTCACGTAACTCGAAGGTTGCCAGTCACTAATTTCTAAAAAATATCGTTGTCAGACATTTTTTTTCTGAACCTTCGTGTACTATACACGAAGGTTGACAGTTCACTAAAAAATCGTTGTCAGATATTTTTTTTTCTGAAACTTCGTGTACTGTACACGAAGGTTGCCAGATCACTAATTTCTAAAAAAATCGTTGTCAGATATTTTTTTCTGGATCTCCGTGTGCTGTGCACGAAGGCTGCCAGATCACTAATTTCAAAAAATATCGTTGTCAGACATTTTTTTTCTGAACCTTCGTGTACTATACACGAAGGTTGACAGTTCACTAAAAAATCGTTGTCAGATATTTTTTTTTCTGAAACTTCGTGTACTGTACACGAAGGTTGCCAGATCACTAATTTCTAAAAAAATCGTTGTCAGATATTTTTTCTGGATCTCCGTGTGCTGTGCACGAAGGCTGCCAGATCACTAATTTCAAAAAATATCGTTGTCAGATATTTTTTCTGAATCTTCGTGTACTGTACACGAAGGTTGCCAGATCACTAATTTCTAAAAATCGTTGTCAGATATTTTCCCCCCTGAAACTTCGTGTACTGTACACGAAGGTTGCCAGATCACTAATTTCGAAAAAAAAAATCGTTGTCAGATATTTTTTTCTGAATCTTCGTGTGCTGTACCCGAAGGCTGCCAGATCACTAATTAAAAAAAAAAAAAATCGTTGTCAGATATTTTTCTGAATCTTCGTGTACTGTACACGAAGGTTGCCAGATCACTAATTTCGAAAAATATCGTTGTCAGATATTTTTTTCCCTGAAACTTCGTGTACTGTACACGAAGGTTGCCAGATCACTGATTTCTAAAAAAAATCGTTGTCAGATTTTTTTTTTTCTGAAACTTCGTGTATTGTACACGAAGGATCCAGATCACTAATTTCTAAGAAAAATAAATTGTGAGATATTTTTTCTGAATCTTCGTGTACTGCACACGAAGTTTGCCTGATCACTAATTTCTAAGAAAAATCGTTGTCGGATATTTTTTTGAATTCTGTAATCAACCATAGCGTTCTGATACTTTTTTGAGCAACTGTACCACTCTACCCTAACTGATATGCCATTAACAATAACGTATTTACTCTTCCCTAATTAATATTCAATTACTAATTAATAACAATAACGAACAACTCTCTCATAATTGATATGTAATTAACAATAACGCACCAGTATGCTCTAACTGATATACCATTAATAATGACGTATCACTGTACTCTAACTGATATGTAATTAACAATGATGTACCAGTAAACATTAATTGAAATGCCATAAACAATAAATCACCACCGTACTCTAATTAATATGATATTAACAAGTATTAACTAGTTAAACCTACCGGTATATTTATTGATATGCTATTTACAATAACTTACCACTCTACTCGATTTAATGTGCTATTAACAATTAATTTATGTCATTAACAATAATCTTCCACTCTAATATATATATGGTTGCCATTAACAATAGCCTACCAATAGCAATACCATAACAATAGCCTACCATTAACAATAGCCTACCAATAGCAATATCATAACAATAGCCTACCAATAGCAATATCATAACAATAGCCTACCATTAACAATAGCCTACCAATAACAATACCATAACAATAGCCTACCATTTACAATAGCCTAACAATAGAAATACCATAACAATAGCCTACCATTAACAATAGCCTACCAATAGCAATACCATAACAATAGCCTACCATAACAATAGCCTACCATTAACAATAGCCTACCAATAGCAATACCATAACAATAGCCTACCATTAACAATAGCCTACCAATAGCAATATCATAAACAATAGCCTACCAATAGCAATACCATAACAATAGCCTACCATTAACAATAGCCTACCAATAGCAATACCATAACAACAGCCTACCATTAACAATAGCCTACCAATAGCAATACCATAACAATAGCCTACCATTTACAATAGCCTACCAATAGAAATACCATAACAATAGCCTACCATTAACAATAGCCTACCAATAGCAATACCATAACAAAAGCCTACCATTAAAAATAGCCTACCAATAGCAATACCATAACAATAGCCTACCATTAAAAATAGCCTACCAACAGCTATACCATAACAATAGCCTTCCATTAACAATAGCCTATCAATAATTAATCTATGCATTGTCATGAAAAGTATCCTTTAACTATGCCATAATTAATACGAGAACATGGATTGTTATTAAAAGTAATGTACCTTTGTTGCTTGGTCTTGGGGACAGACTTCATCGTAAATTTGATCCCATACATTTTCTCTATCGGAATCGATCTTTTCCCAATACAGAGTTTTCTTGATTTCATCATAAAACATATCTTGATGCTGAGGGTGAAAAAATGAAAATCATTTGGAATAAATTTCGTTGCAGAAAATTATTTCGTTATTATCAGACCTACACATTTATCTGCAGAGCTACAGTCGATCAAAAGTGTATCCGAACACTATGGCTGATTACAGAATTCAGAAAAAATATCTGGCAACGATTTTTTTTTAGAAATTAGTGATCTGGCAACCTTCGTGTACATATACGAAGGTTCATCATATGCCAGATATTTAATTTCTAAAAAAAGTAAAAAAAAAAATCGTTGCCAGATATTTTTTCTGAATTCTGTAATCAACCATGACACGAAGGTTGCCAGATCAGTAATTTCTAAAAATATCGTTGCCAGATATTTTTTCTGAATTCTGTAAATCAGCTATGACACGAAGGTTGTAAGATCACTAATTTCTGAAAATATCATTGCCAGATATTTTTTTTAATTCTGTAATTAGCCATGGTTTGCCAGATCACTAATTTCTAAAAAAAAATATCGTTGTCAGATATGTTTTCTGAACTCTGTAATCAGCCATGACACGAAGGTTGCCAGATCACTAATTTCTAAAAAATAAAAAAATCGTTGCCAGATATTTTTTCCTGAATTCTGTAAATCAGCCATGACACGAAGGTTGCAAGGTCACTAATTTCTAAAAATATCATTGCCAGATTTTTTTTTAATTCTGTAATCAGCCATGACACGAAGGTTGCCAGATCACTAATGTCTGAAAAAACTTTGTCAGATATTTTTTCTGAATTCTGTAATCAGCCATAGTGTTCGGATACTTTTTTTGAGCGACTGTACATCTATTAAAATTTATGAAGGCAAGTTCAGTAAAAAATGCCGACGTTTTTGCTTGTTATAACATGTTAATTATATATATATATATTTATTACAAGTTATTAAATATATATATATATTGTGGCAAATTAAAAATGGAAGAGACACGAACTACAGCAAAACAGATCTGCTTTAGTTCATCAGTTCATAGAGATGACCGTTAGCAGTTGGGTTGTTTTACCTCTGAGCGGCACTTTTTTCCACACCATGAGCTAAATGGCCAGGTCACATGGACCCCGAAGGCTCAGAGAAGGTTGGGGGAGGGGACCCACTGGAACAGCTGTTTGGAGACAGGTGGTAGCCTCCCGTCAAGGCCATCCAGCGTGTTCATTAACGTTGGGATGTTTTACCTCTGAGCGGCACTTTTTTCCACACCATGGGCTAAATGTTCAGATCACAAGGACCCCGAAGGCTCAGAGAAGGTTGGGGAGGGGACCCACTGGAACAGCTGTTGGGAGACAGATGGTAGCCTTCCGTCAAGGCCATCCAGCGTGTTCTTTAACGTGCACAGGGTATGGCTCTCCCGCACACGGGGCCACGGCTGAACGTCCCATCCGACGGACGGCGGCCTTTCCAAGCCCATCGGTGTCTCCTACTGACCGTGGGCATGGCGGGGAATTTTGCGGAGATAAATCTCAACGCTGACCCAGCTGGGACTCGAACTACAGATTACGTGTCTGGCGCGCTACCGACTGAGCCACCCCCCCCCCCCCCCCCTACCGTTATCAGTACTCCAAATCGCATTTCAAAGAGAACTATGAACAACAGGGAATTGTAACACCGAAGATTTGCGAACTATGTCGTGACACATATGACGAAGTATTAGGATTGTATTCACAATGAATTGGGCAGGAAATATATTACTTTTTACATTTGCACAATCGCTCATAAGTTCCAGTTTTCTCTGTTAGGGGGAGCTAAAAAAGAAAATGAGAAATTTTATTCTGTTTCAGAACGAACTTGCCATATTCGCCATTCATTTAGTTATATCATTTTCTTTCACCCTGTAAAGAGGTCTCCTAAGTAAAGTACGGCGTGGCTCTGTCGCTAGCACGCCACGCCGTGCTAGCGACAAAGTAATATATAGTACGATATATACTGGTACGTGTCGTAATCTATAGTACGATATATACTGGTTCGAGTCCCAGCTGGGTCAGCATTGAGATTTATCTCCGTAAAACTCAACACTCTGCCGTCGGCCAGTAGGGGACACCGGTTGACTTCGAAAGGCTGCGGTCCGTAGGATGAGACAATAAGCCGTGGCCCCGTGTCATACCCTGTGCGCGTTAAAGAACATGATGGATGGCATTGACGGGAGGCTACCATTTGTCTCCCAACAGCTATTCCACTAGGATCCCCCTTAATTATCTCTCAGACTTCGGAGTCCTTGTGATCTGACCGTTTAGCCCATTGTGTAAAAAAATTGCCTTTAAGGAGTAAAACAATCCTACCCTGTCCTTCATCGGAGGCTGCCATCCGTCTCTAAGCAGCTGTCCAGTATGACCTTTCCACCAACCTTCTCTGAACCCACGAGGTCCTTGTGACCTGACCATTTAGCCTATTATGTGCAAAAAGTGCCTTTAAGGGGTAAAACAATTCTACCGTGTCATTCCTCGGAGGCTGCCATCCGTCTCTTAACAGCTGTCCAGTATGACCCTTCCTCCGAACTTCTCTGAACCCACAGAGTCCCTTGAGACCTGACCATTTAGCCTATTGGGTGCAAAAACTGACTTTAAGGGGTAAAACAATTCTACCGTGTCATTCCTCGGAGGCTGCCATCCGTCTCTTAACAGCTGTCCAGCATGTCCCTTCCCACAACCTTCTCTGAACCCATGGGGTCCTTGTGACCTGACCATTTAGCCCGTTGTTTGCAAAAAGTAACTCTAATGAGTAAAACAATCCTACCTTGTCTTTCTTCGGAGGCTGCCTTACGTCCCTTAACAGCAGTCCAGTGTGTCCTTTCCCCCAAACTTCTTTGAAACCACAGGGTTCTTGTGACCTGACCGTTTAGCCCATTGTATGCAAAAATTATCTCTAAGGGGTGAAACAATCCTAATCTGTCCTTCTTCGGAGGCTGCCATCCGTCTCTTAACAGCTTTGCAGTATGTCCCTTCCACCAACCTTCTCTGAACCACAGGGTCCTTGTGACCTGACCATTTAGCCCATTGTGTACAGAAAGTATCTCTAAGGGGTAAAACAATTCTACCCTGTCCTTCATCGGAGGCCGCCATTCGTCTCTTAACAGCTGTCCAGTGTGTCCTTTCCCCCAACCTTCTCTGAACCCACGAGGTCCTTGTGACCTGACCATTTAACCTATTATGTGCAAAAAGTGTCTTTAAGGGGTAAAACAATTCTACCGTGTCATTCCTCGGAGGCTGCCATCCGTCTCTTAACAGCTGTCCAGTATGACCCTTCCTCCAAACTTCTCTGAACCCACAGAGTCCTTTGTGACCTGACCATTTAGCCTATTAGGTGCAAAAAGTGACTTTAAGGGGTAAAACAATTCTACCGTGTCATTCCTCGGAGGCTGCCATCCGTCTCTTAACAGCTGTCCAGCATGTCCCTTCCCACAACCTTCTCTGAACCCATGGGGTCCTTGTGACCTGACCATTTAGCGCGTTGTATACAAAAAGTAACTCTAATGGGTAAAACAATCCTACCCTGTCCTTCTTCGGAGGCTGCCATACGTCCCTTAACAGCCGTCCAGTGTGTCCTTTCCCCCAAACTTCTTTGAACCCACAGGGTTCTTGTGACCTGACCGTTTAGCCCATTGTGTGCAAAAAGTATCTCTAAGGAGTAAAACAATTCTACCCTGTCCTTCATCGGAGGCTGCCATCCGTCTCTAAGCAGCTGTCCAGTATGACCTTTCCACCAACCTTCTCTGAACCCACGAGGTCCTTGTGACCTGACCATTTAGCCTATTATGTGCAAAAAGTGCCTTTAAGGGGTAAAACAATTCTACCCTGTCCTTCATCGGAGGCCGCCATTCGTCTCTTAACAGCTGTCCAGTGTGTCCTTTCCCCTAACCTTCTCTGAACCCACGGGGTACTTGTGACCTGACCATTTAGCCCGTTATGTGCCAAAAGTTCCTTTAAGCGGTAAAACAATCCTACCCTGTCCATCGTCGGAGGCTGCCATCCGTCTCTTAACAGCTTTCCAGTATGTCCCTTCCACCAACCATCTCTGAACCCACGCGGTCCTTGTGACCTGACCATTTAGCCCATTATCTGCAAAACGTATCTCTATGGGGTAAAACAATCCTACCCTGTCCTTCATCGGAGGATGCCATCCGTCTGTTAACAGCTGTCCAGTATGTCCCTTCCCACAACCTTCTCTGAACCCACGCGGTCCTTGTGACCTGACCATTTAGCTCATTGTGTGCAAAAAGTATATCTAAGGGGTAAAACAATCCTACCCTCTCTTTCTTCGGAGGCTGCCTTCTCTTAACAGCTGTCCAGTGTGTCCTTTCCCCCAAACTTCTCTGAACCCAAAGGGTCCTTGTGACCTGACCATTTAGCTCATTGTGTGCAAAAAGTATCTCTAAGGGGTAAAACAATCCTACCCTGTCCTTCTTCGGAGGCTGCCATCCGTCTCTTAACGGTTGTCCAGTGTGTCCTTTTTCCCAAACTTCTCTGAACCCACAGGGTCCTAGAGACCTGACCATTTAGCCCATTATGTGCCAAAAGTTCCATTAAGGGATAAAACAATCGTACCCTGTCATTCCTCGGAGGCTGCCATCCGTCTCTTAACAGCTGTCCAGTATGTCTCTTCCCACAACCTCTGAACCCACGCGGTCCTTGTGACCTGACCATTTAATCCATTGTGTGCAAAAAGTATCTCTAAGGGGTAAAACAATCCTACCTTGTCCTTCTTCGGAGGCTGCCATACGTCTCTTAACAGCTGTCCAGTGTGTCCTTTTCCCCAAACTTCTCTGAACCCATGGGGTCCTTGTGACCTGACTGTTTAGCCCATTGTGTGCAAAAAGTATGTCTAAGGGGTAAAACAATCCTACCCTGTCTTCATCGAAGGCTGCCATCCGTCTCTTAACAGCTGTCCAGTGTGTCCCTTCCCACAACCTTCTCTGAACACATGGGGTCCTTGTGACCTGGCCATTTAGGCCATTGTGTGCAAAAATTATCTCTAAGGGGTAAAACAATCCTACCCTCTCATTCCTCGGAGGCTACCATCCGTCTCTTAACAGCTGTTCAGTGTGTCCCTTCCCACAACCTTCTCTGAACCCATGGGGTCCTTGTGACCTGACCATTTAGGCCATTGTGTGCAAAAAGTATCTCTAAGGGGTAAAACAATCCCACCCTGTCCTTCATCGGAGGCTTCCATCAGTCTCTTAACAGCTTTCCAGTATGTCCCTTCCACCAACCTTCTCTTAACCCACAGGGTCCTTGTGACCTGACCGTTTAGCACATTGTGTGCAAAAAGTATCTCTAAGGGGTAAAACAATCCTACCCTGTCCTTCGTCGGAGGCTGCCATCCGTCTCTTAACAGCTTTCCAGTATGTCCCTTCCACCAACCTTCTCTGAACCCACGGGGTCCTTGTGACCTGACCATTTAGCCCATTGTGTGCAAAAAGTATCTCTAAGGGGTAAAACAATCCTACCCTATCCTTCATCAGAGGCTGCCATTTGTCTCTCAACAGCTGTCCAGTGTGTCCTTTCCCCCAACCTTCTCTGAACCTATGGGCTTTGTGACCTGACCATTTAGCCCATTGTGTGCAAAAAGTATCTCTAAGGGGTAAAACAATCCTACCCTCTTCTTCATCAGAGGCTGCCATTCGTCTCTCAACAGCTGTCCAGTGTATCCTTTCCCCCAAACTTCTCTGAACCCACAGGGTCCTTGTGACCTGACCATTTAGCTCATTGTGTGCCAAAAGTTCCTTTAAGGGGTAAAACTATCCTACCCTGTCATTCCTCGGAGATTGCCATCCGTCTGTTAACAGCTGTCCAGTATGTCCCTTCCCACAACCTTCTCTGAACCCACGCGGTCCTTGTGACCTGACCATTTAGCCCATTGTGTGCAAAAAGTATCTCTAAGGGGTAAAACAATCCTACCTTGTCCTTCTTCAGAGGCTGCCATACGTCTCTTAACAGCTGTCCAGTGTGTCCTTTCCCCCAATCTTCTCTGAACCCACAGGGTCCTTGTGACCTGGCTGTTTAGCCCATTGTGTGCAAAAAGTATATCTAAGGGGTAAAACAATCCTACCCTGTCCTTCATCGGAGGCTGCCATCCGTCTCTTAACAGCTTTCCAGTATGTCTCTTCCACCAACCGTCTCTGAACCCACGGGGTCCTTGTGACCTGACCATTTAGCCCATTTTGTGCAAAAAGTGCCTCTAAGGGGTAAAACAATCCTACCCTGTCCTTCTTCGGAGGCTGCCATACGTCTCTTAACAGCTGTCTAGTACGTCCCTTCCCACAACCTTCTCTGAACCCACGGGGTCCTTTTGACCTGACCATTTAGCCCATTCTGTGCAGAAAAGTGACGCTCAGAAGTAAAACCACCCAGTTCTCTAAGAACTTCTTTCAAACTGCATGGTATCGAAATTTGCATCTTATTTTATAGTAATAATATTTATATCAATGAATAAAAAAAAATTGTGTGAAAAACTTACATCTGTGGTCATTATACTGAATATCTCAAGGATTTTAGCTTTAGTTTCTGTAAAGGAAAAAGGAAATTGTTACATCGCATAAAACAATTCGTACTGAGTTATTAATTGTAAAGAAATATATTTCTAAAAATAAATATTTTAAATTCAGGATGCGATGTTCAGAATCAGATACAGGCTACTCAGGTTACACGGGCTGACGCACACCTCCTATATAGAATAAAATAAATAAATACCCCCTCAAGCAGCTGCTTGCCACAGAGGTCTGACAGGAGCATGTCAGTTTATATGCCGTATTACAAGAACTGAGAGGATGGCTGGACCTCAGCAGAAAAACGACACATACATCCATACCTTACGTGACGTCAACTAAGTAGGCCTACGATTAAAATATTTCTTATATTTTTAATTCTAATATTATTACTGGTGTATTATGTGATAATATTTATTCTAATGTTTGTATTTAAATATATTTTATTTAGAAAAAAAATCATTTTTATTAATTAGCATTATTATATTACATAATAAATACAAATAGTATTTATTCTAAATAAAATATATTTGTAAATAAATATTAGAATGAAGATTAGTGCAAAAGCCCACTAGTAATAATGTTAGAATCAAAAATATAAGAAATGCCTATATATTGGGACTACTAAGTGACGTCAAAAATTGAGTATATTGGCCTTCTGGCTCACGGCAGGTTAATATTTCTTCGCATTTTTGTTCGAGACTATGTCCAGTTATACATATATTTTATTGTAAAAAAAAAATTAAAAATACCTATCTTGCTCTAAGGCCTTAAAAAGTAGAAAATAAACTTAAAGCATATCGATGGTGCCATCAGTCACCGAGTTCGTATTCGCTTCGAAGGAAGATAGGACCCCGATTTACCAACTCATAGAGGGGCGGGGGTGGCTCAGTCGGTAGCGCGCCAGACTCGTAATCTGTAGTTTCCAGGTTCGAGTCCCAGCTAGGTTAGCATTGAGATTTATCTCCGCAAAACTCCCCTCCCTGCCATGGTCATTAGGGGACACCGATGGGCTTGGAAAGGCCGCCGTCCGTTGGATGGGACGTTAAGCCGTGGCTCCGTGTGCGGGAGAGCCATACCCTGTGCACGTTAAAGAACATGCTGGATGGCCTTGACGGGAGGCTACCATCTGTCTCCCAAGAGCTGTTCCAGTGGGTCTTCTCCCCCAACCTTCTCTGAGTCTTCGGGGTACATGTGACCTGGCCATTTAGCCCATGGTGTGCAAAAAAGTGCCGCTCAGAGGTAAAACAACCCAACCCAAATACCTACTCATAACAAGATCCTATCTTCCTTTGAAGCGAATACGAACTCAGTGACACTGCACCCACTGGAAAACACTGGAAGAGATGTTTGGAGTTAGATAATAGCCCTCCCGTCCTGCCAACCTTTTCTGAGACCTTGTGACCTGGCCATTTAGCCCATTATATGCAAAAAAAAAAAAAAAAAACCTGCTGTGTTGTTGTAAAACAATGCAAGACACATTTTCTGAGCCCTCGGCCATTAAGCACAATATGTAAAAAAAAAGACTGCAGAGCAGAAGTGAAACAACCCACCCTCCAACACATTTTCGGAGCTTTCGGGGTCTTTATGACCTGGGCCATTTAGCAGCTTACTTACGAAAAAACTACTGCACACTGTTGAAACAACTCAATTCATCTCCCAACATTTTCTAAGCCATCGGGTCTTTGTGACCTGATTGTTTAGAATATTTTGTGCAAAAAAACTACCGTGCAGAGAAAATAATCCAATTCAACCCTGAACATTTTCTGAGACCTTAGCCATTTAACTTAATATGTGGAAACAGTTACCGCTCCAAATTTAAAAAATTTTATTTCATAAATATCACTCATCGATCACAAACGTAGGAAACAACAGCTGTTGTTCTTCCTCGTCACAATTTTACACAGATGAAAACATGATTCTTACAGTAAGGAAAACGGAAAAGATAATGGGTTTAAATATTACTTACTGTGATCGCACCAATTAGCCCATAAACAATCGCAATATCTCTCAGCATCAGTTTTTTGATTACCCCCATTTCCAGCAGCATTTCCACTGATTGGCTGAATATACAACACAAGAATCATCCCACAGATCATAGTCATCAAAATCTTCATCGTTGCTTACTACGTTTTTTATCGAGTGGAGCTAAAACGACTTCTGTGTGCAGGTCTGTGATCAAGCCGTTTTATAAGAGCGATCACTTTCAAACATCGCTGATCAAATAAAATCCACAATAAAGAAACAACAACAAAAAAACAGATAACACTCTATTTCCCGATTTTGGAATATATAAGTTAAAAGTAACACAACCTTTGTGTTTGTTATGAAACGCTCGTGTATTTTCAACTAACGAAACTAGAAAAGCTGTTTTCGTTTTGAGTTATTTTGCGTGTGAATGTAACAAAGTAAAATTAAGGAATATATTCGGTGATGTTATTGAGCATTGAAGAAAAGAGGAAATTTTTGGTCATGTCATTGAGAATGAGGAAATTTTGGTCTATTATGGTGTATAAAGAGCACAGAGGAAGACTGACCATCGTATATGACAAAATAGGGGGGCGGGGGTGGCTCAGTCGGTAGCGCGCCAGGCTCGTATTCTTTAGTTCCCAGGTTCGAGTCCCAGCTGGGTCAGCGTTGAGATTTATCTCCGCAAAATTCCCCGCCTTGCCCACGGTCAGTAGGGGACACCGATGGGCTTGGAAAGGCCGCCGTCCGTCGGATGGGACGTTAAGCCGTGGCCCCGTGTGCGGGAGAGCCATACCTTGTGCACGTTAAAGAACACGCTGGATGGCCTTGACGGGAGGCTACCATCTGTCTCCCAACAGCTGTTCCAGTGGGTCCCCTTCCCCAACCTTCTCTGAGCCTTCGGGGTCCATGTGACCTGGCCATTCAGCCCATGGTGTGCAAAAAAGTGCCGCTCAGAGGTAAAACAACCCAACCCAAAAATGACAAAATGGAAGCAGAGTACACATAAAATATTGTGGATTCTTTCTCAGAAAGCCTAAAACGTAGAAATATTCGTTTGTTTGATTTCATTTTTGCACGCAAAGGTTGCAAATCCTGTTGAAAATTTCCTTCAGTGCAGCTGTTGATTACACAGAAAGCCAAAGTACACTTCCTTTTAGGAAAGGTTACGTTTCTAAGGGAACACGTTACGTATCGTGAAAGAGTAACAGGTAAAAGAGGATGGAACGTATGAGGAAATTTATATGTTCCAGTTCCAAAGCGATGCAAAAGTTAATGCGTCGGATGAAATATGTCTCATGGTTGAATGATGTGTCGCTAAATTTGGAGCTCTGTAACTTTTTGATTGGTTGTTTTACCTCTGAGAGGCATTTGTTTTTGCACACGAAAGATTAAATGATCAGGTCATAAGGACCCTGAGTGCTCAGAGAAGGTTGTGGGAAGGGAACATTCTGGACAGCTGTTACGAAACAGACGGCAGCCTCCCGTCAAGACTATCCAGCATGTTCTTCAACACGCTGGAAGGAAAAATGTCTCACCTGACGCGTTCCTCAACACGCTGGATGGCGAAAAAAGTGTGATAAATTTCAGCTCCACTATATGACGTGGTATTCCTAACAGAAGTAGTCCATTTGCTGTTAATTAATATATAATCAATCATATTCTCATGTAGCCCATCGGGTAAAACCCATGTATACTTATGTATGTCGCGGTGTTTGTAACAAATGTTAGTTATTCTGAATCCATTGATTTTACTTACCTGTAGGAGACGTTTCCAATTGCCATTGCAGCTACCAATACCAAATGGGTCTATTACTCCTCCCCAAAGGTCAGAGTCAGTACCAACTTTGGTATTGAAGTCACCAAGAACAAGGATAATATCTCCTTTCTTGACAGCATCCAAAATATCGTGAAGTTATCCGTAAAACCTATCCTTCTCATCCTCATCGGCATCTTAAGTGGGGGCATAACAGCAGATAACATTCTAGTCTTTAACGCTTGTCTGATATTTTGCTGTAAGAAACCTTTCATTAATGCACTCATATCCTAGAAGAGCATCACTAGCGTGTCTGCTGAGAGGCAGACCCACGCCTCGGTGATACTTATTGTCGTCCCTCCGTGAAAAGAGAAATTTAAGATTATTTTTAAGAATCTGACCTTTATCTCTCCATCTGGTCTCTTGCAAGCCGAGAATATCTAAATTATAACGGTGGAATTCTTGTGTGAGGACATCAAGAGAAAAAGCTCTGTGCAGAGTCCTCACATTCCAACTACCTATGGAGAGAAAATGGTCAGAGGGATGTTTAAAGAAACTATGTTTATTGAGAAAGGGAATGCCGAAAATATCAAAGAGCTCCCTAATCGCAGCCATGGGGCAAATACCCGTTCCCCCACCACTAAAGGCTGAAGCCATCTACACTGGAAGACTTCCTCCAATGTAGAATTTAACGATGCCAATAGAAGCAGAGTTCAGGTGCCTGCGATGACCTCTGCTCAGAATTATCCCCCAGATGATAAACATATCCTGTGAATCTATTCACTTGGGGCTGTCAACCCACAAACAAACAGAAAACACAGCGGAAGGTTTACCCTCCACTGAAGACCATCAGTGCAGCAAAATCTGATTTCATAATCAAGCTGAGAACCATAATTCCGTTCAGATTGGTATATATGGTCTGCACCAGGACCCTATGTTTTTATTTTAAACTTTGCACACCTTCTATTGGAAACTACCGACAATTTTCTACACTTCAATATTATTCCTCCATAATATTTTTGTCTGCAGTTTTCGATTTCCTAACTTACGAATTCTTAATGTGGGGTACGCGGTAAAATTTTGGGGTGCGCTGTGAAAGCTCAAAAGTCGCTAGGTCTAGTAACGGAGTAAAAATAACCATTGTTATCCTATAACTATAGTTTTATCTATCTATACAAGGGGTACGCCAGTTACATACACATTTCCAGGGGGTACTTGAAGCATAAAAGTTTGAGAACCCCTTCTCTAACTCAGAAAGATGAGCCCTACGTATGAAAGTTCCCCCCCCCCATACCTTGTTGCGACAGCTCTCTTTTCAGCAATCCCACCCTCTCATGAGATCTAAGTTAATATGAATCCTTCTCTTAATTCTTGCCTCTCCTGGTGGCTCGCGACGCATCTTCATAACGGTTACAGATTTTTGACAGTTAATGTCCAACAATATCTGATAGTGGGGTGATCACTTTTTAACTTCAAGGAATAATTTCTTGCTCTCTCAAAGAAGGAAAAAGGTAATTTCCTTTTTAATAGATGCAGAAAACTGCTCAGGTTTAATCAAGAAAAAGAGCCCCAAAGGATGAAGTTTCATCCACCAAACTTCACAGCTGGCATACGACAGCTAGTCAGATAGAGTTCACCTGGCATCCTCCACACCCAGACTCGTCCGTCAGACTGCCAGATGGTGAGGCGTGATTCATCACTCCAGAGAACGCTGTTCCAGTGCTCGAGTCCATTGGCACCCTGCTTTACACCACAGCAACCGATGCTTGGAGTTCATCTTGTTGATTTTAGGCTTGTGTTCGGCTGTTAGAATTGGTCTATATTGACGAGATGCAGCAGATGTAGACAAGAACAGACATGTTTGGAGAAAATCATTATCCACTCTGGTTTGACCTCGTAGCTCATGAATGCATCAAGATTTTGTATGTATGTAAGGAGGGATTGTGAGAGTACGTGACACTCGAGTTGTAGCACGGGACGAGAATTTAGTGTTTTATGGTTGGGTTGTTTCACTTCTGAGCGGCACTTTTTTTGCACACCGTGGGCTAATTGGCCAGGTCACAAGGACCCCGAAGGCTCATAGAAGGTTCGGGGAGGGGGACCCACTAGAACAGCCGTTGAGAGACAGATGGTAGCCTCCCGTCAAAGCCATTCAGCGTGTATTTTAACATGCGCAGTGTATGGCTTTCCCGCACACGGACCACGGCTTAACATCCAATCCGACGGACGATGGCCTTTCCAAGCCAATCGGTATCCCCTACTGACAGTGGGCAGGACGGGGAATTTTCCGGAGATAAATCTCAACGTTGACCCAGCGAGCGGTTGGTATACAAACCCACAATCTCCTGATAACATGTCAGGTGCTCTGACCGATGTTATGGGGCTACTTAAAGTCACAGGTGTACAGAGGTCGGCCGACGTCATTGGCCATGTTGAAAGAAGCTATTCGTCATCATGTGACAGGAATTCCAGCTGAAACCCTCTTCGATGCTGTGCAGAATGTCGTGCCACGTATGACTGTAATTCTCGTGAATGACGGCCGTCACATTGAACATTGTAATCCTAGCTGCGTTGCGAATTGTGCTGCACCACTCTACAAAATACCTCACAAGTGAAGGGACATCTGTCGGTGGCAAATGTAACTATTCTAGCAATATAATTTTTCGTCATTAAAATAACTCCATGTCTTTCTGGGCATTTCTCTGAAAACCTCATCGTGCTACTGTCTATACATTTTGAATTCTTGCATCTTAAGTTTTTCTGTTATTCTTGGATCAACCGGTATTTATCAAATACACTATATGAACAAACGTATCCAGACAGTGGTTCATCCATATCCTCCCGGTAATAGGAAAGGAATTTATATCTCGTTGGTGCAACATTTGGTGCTACCACAACCCCCCAGTCTGCGGGAAATGCTTCCCACTAGATTTTGGTACGTTGCTGCTAGAATTGCCTGCCTTTCTGCCACAAGAGCATTAGCGATGCCGGTCACTGATGTCTGGCAGGTCGGGCTGGCTCGCAGTCCGAGTTCCAATTCATCCCAAAAGTGTTCCATGGTGTTGAGAACCAGGATCTGTGCAGAACAGTCAAGTTCTTCGACATCCCTCTAATGAAACAATTCCCGCATGGTCCTCGCTTTGTGGACGGGAACGTCGTCATGTTGGTAGAGGAAAGGGTCTTCACCGAACTGTTACCATCATGTTCGGAGTGCAGAATTGTCGAGAATGCCATTATAGGACCGTTCACAGGAACTATGAGGTTAGCAGTTAGTTAGTTTATACTGATTGATAGCATATTATTGTTTTGTGTGAGTTGTTAAGAAACTGTTTATGATTTATATAATATTATAACCTTAGTTAATAAATCAGTCAATTTATAGTTTATTTATTTTGAAGTCGCTGACGATTGCCAAATATCCAAATAGAATTGAAAATTCGTAAAAATACATTTATTCACACTTTGTGTTTTTGAATACGTGTGATATCAGTTATATAGTCTATTACATGGCATGGAATAATAATTCGGCTAAAGTATTCGTGATGAGACTTCAATGTTTTTGTAAGAATATATGACATAAAAATGGAGAAAAATTATATTCTCTATTATCACTTTTGTTAAGTTTGTTAGCTTTTTAGAGTTAGCAAGAGCTACCTTTGTAAACTTTAGACAAATATATAGAAGTTTAATTTTTTTCGTTTAATCGATGGAAGTTGTGATTTGCTTTTGGGGTTCGAGGAAGAGCTCTGCGGAAGCGGAGTTTAAAATAAAAAATTGTAAAGTCGTAACTGTGACCGTTCTATCAAGTTGCCACTCAATGGAAACTAATCTTCTGACAATCTAGTAAAATGCAATTTTTCAGTTACGAATTTCGACACTTAGCCAACTGAGGCATCTATTCCGGCAAGTATTTCACAGCACATTTTGTATATATAATTATTATTCCCTCTTTCTGTTATTCGATGCATCTAAGTAAAAAAAGAAGTCATCGGTATCATGGTTCGAAATTTAGAACGTTGCCCCTAAACGACAAGTTACGAACTGTTTAATGAGAGGGTGAAGTTGCCTTTCAACCAAAACCAATCTTCTCATAATTGGTTAAAAATACATTTCAATTTATAATTTGATTTGAAGATCTGGCCACCAGATTGCTTTAAAATGTTAGCATATTATTATAGTGGATAAGGTAAAAATATCTGAAATAAAATTTATCATAAATATACATGTTAACAATAAAGTTGTTGCAACCTAAAATTTATAACTTTATTTCCCATTGAATTTATCGGCTTATATAAGACGTCTAATTGATTCATGACTTTATTCTTTATTATCGATATTTATTTTTATATCATTGATACATTATTCTAATTCTTTCACTATTAGGAATATTTACTACTAAAAATTAAAAATAATAAACCTTTATAAAATAATCATAAATAATTCCGAACGTCTTCTATGGAAACTACCGCCAATTGTTTTTATCACAATATTATTTTCCTCATATTTTTCCACTGTATAATTCTTTGTTTCTCTAACTCATAATG
Organism: Ryuthela nishihirai; assembly: GCA_038380435.1. Lineage (NCBI taxonomy): Eukaryota > Metazoa > Arthropoda > Arachnida > Araneae > Heptathelidae > Ryuthela > Ryuthela nishihirai. The sequence continues at coordinate 99,590,626 of JAWZYU010000002.1, forward strand.
ACAGAACGATGAGTCTTATGTCTAAACGTTCCCTCCCGCACCTCGTGGCGGCAGCTCTCTCTTCAGCTCTCCCTCCGTTCCATGGACTCTCCGTTAATATGATTCCTCTATTAACTTTTGCTTCTCATGGTGGCTTGCGACGCATCTCCCTAACGGTCCCGAATTTTTGACAGTTAATGTCCAACATCCTCAGATTTGCGAGTGATCGCTTTATAGATTATAGCAGGGGTTCTCAACGTGGAATACGCCGTAAAATATTGTGGGGTTCGCAGTGAGAGTTCAAAAGTCGCTAGATAGTTTTATATATATATATTATTTCATTCCCTTTGCCATATTATAACTATAGAATTGTCTATCTATACAAGGGGTACGCTAGTTATATTCACATTTCCAGGGGGTACGTGAAGCATAAAAGGTTGAGAACCACTGATGTATATGTGTTATTTCATTCCCATTATTATACTATAACTATTGTTTTATCTATCTGTACAAGGGGTACGCCAGTTACATACACATTTCCAGAGGGTACGTGAAGCATAAAAGGTTGAGAACCAGTGATCTATATATATTTTATTTTATTCCCATTGTTATACTATAACTATAGTTTTATCAATGTATACAAGGGGTACGCTAGTTACATACACATTTCCATAGTAAAACTTCGATTCCATTATAAAGTTTGATAACCAGTGCTTTTATTCAAAATGACACAAAGCTGAGCCCTGTGTATAAAAGTTCCCCTCACGTACCTTGAGGCGGCAGCTCTCTTTCCAGCCCTCCCTCCTCCAATGCGCTCTATGTCATGTGAATCCCTCTCTTAATTCTTGTCTCTTCTGGTGGATCACGACGATTTTTCGTTAACGGTTACAAATTTTTTACAGTTAATGTCTAACAACCTCTGATACTGGGCTGATCACTTTTTAACTTCAAGGAATAATTTCTTGCTCTTTCAAAGAATGAGAAAGGTTATTTCCTTTTTCATAGGTGCAGAAAACTGCTCAGGTTTAATCAAGAAAAAGAGCCCCAGAGGATGAAGTTTCATCCACCAAACTTCACAGCTGGCATACGACATCAGGCAGATAGAGTTCACCTGGCATCCTCCACACCCAGACTCGTCCGTCAGACTGCCAGATGGTGAGGCGTGATTCATCACTCCAGAGAACGCTGTCCCAGTGCTCGAGTCCATTGGCACCCTGCTTTACACCACTGCAACCGATGCTTGGAGTTGATCTTGTTGATTTTAGGCTTGTGTTCGGCTGTTAGAATTGGTCTATATTGGCGAGAGGCAGAAGATGCAGAGAAGAACACACGTGTTTGGAGAAAACCATTATCCACTCTGGTTTGACCTCGTAGCTCATGAATGCATGAATATTTTGTATGTATGTATGGAGGGATTATGAGAGTACGTGACACTTGAGATGTAGCACGGGATGAGAACTATGTCACTTAGAGTTGGGTTGTTTCACCTCTGAGCGGCACTTTTTTGCACACCATGGGCTAAATGGCCAGATCAGAAGGACATCGAAGGCTCAGAGAAGGTTGGAGGAGGGGACCCACTGGAACAGCGGTTGGGAGACAGATGGTAGCTTCCCGTCAAGGCGATGCAACCTGTTCTTTAACGTGCACAGGGACATGGGGACGGGGCCAAGGTTTAACATCCCATCCGACGGACGGCGGCCTTATCAAGCCCATCGATGTCCCCTACTGACCGTGGGCAGGACGGGAAATTTTGCGGAAATAAATCACAAAGCTGACCCAGCTGGGACTCGAACCTGGGAACTACAAAATACGAGCCTGGAGCGCTACCGACTGAGCAAAACCCGCCCCTAAGTCACTTAGGAGTTCGAAATGTGAAGTTGAAATGAATGCCACAAAAGGATTAGTGATGCCGGTCACTGATGTCTGGCAGGTCGGCCTGGCTCGCAGTCGGAGTTCCAATTCATCCAAAAAGTGTTCAATGGGGTTGAGAGCAGGGCTCTGTGCAGGCCAGTCAAGTTCTTCATCAATCCCTCTCATCAAACCATTCCCTAATGTAATCGCTTTGTGGATGGGAACATCGTCATGTTGGTACAGGAAAGTTCATCTAGAGATTGTGAGAGTACAGTCGCTCAAAAAAGTATCCGAACATCACGATTGATTACAGAATTAAGAAAAAATATCTGCTAACGATTTTTTTTTTAAATTAGTGATCTGGCAACCTTCGTGAACAGTCGCTCAAAAAAATATCCGAACACTATGGTTGGGTAAAGAATTCAGAAAAATATCTGGTGAAGATTTTTTTAGAAATTCGTGATCTGGCAACCGTCGTGTCACGTTACACGACGGTAGCGAGATCGTGTCACGTGACGAACAGGTCGTCGTGTCATGTGACACGACGACCTGTACGTCAAATAGCTTTCAATTTTTCGTCAATGTAGACGTGAATTTGCAATGTACGTAACTGCGATGTTACCGGGTATAAGAATGAATGAACATGAATTACTTTATGTCGACTGAAGGTTCCATATCACGTGAAAACAAGTACTTCTAGAATTATATAACATAGATAGAATACATAGTGAAACATTTAGTAAAAATATTATAAATGAAGGGTTTTTTTATTTTTTGTAACAATATTATTATTTTATTAATAATAATTTTGTAACGAATAGTTTGTTTTGTTCTATAACGAATATATTTATTAATAAAAATTTTATAAAGGTCAATGTTTGTTCTGACGACATGGTGAACACATAAGCTCAATAATTACAAAACAGAACGAAACCTTCCAGACAAACTACGAAATTGCACGGAATGTGGAACAAAAATCCACTGCCGGTGTAATCGTGTGCGCTACTGCGTGTGCGTCACTGAAAAGGGCGCAGTTCAACTGATTTGAGGCATGCCTTTGCGCATGCGTCTAGCGCACGTAAAACGCACAAGTGTGGACATAGTCGATCCCCCTCCGCTCCATGCGCTCTCCGTAATATTAATCCCTCTCTTAACTCTTGCCTCTACTGGTGGCTCGCGACGCCTAATCATAACGGTTTCAAATTTTTGACAGTTAATGTCCAACCAACTCCGATATTGGGGTGATCGATTTATAGTTACAGGGAAAATTTCTTGCTCTCCCGAAGAGCGAAAAAGGAAATTTCGTTTTTTATAAATTCAGAAAACTGCACCGGTAGATAATTGCTATTGGAACTCAAGGAAAAATAAATATTTAGAAAAACTCAAACTGATCAAGAGTGTCGTGAAGAATAATTAGAATCGTCAATCTTGATTGCTACTACAGTTTTTATAAGAAAAGTTTATGCAATTTACGGAGTGCTCTTTAACGTTAGAATATTTTACCTGTGAAGGTCACCTTTTTCACACAATAGGCTAAATGACCAGGTCACAAGACCCCAAAGATTCATAGAAAATTTTGGGTAGGATATCCACTGGACATCTTTTAGGAGACAGATGGTAGCCTCCCGTTAGAGCTATCCAGCGTGTTCTTTAACCTTGGAATATTTTACCTCTGAAGGTCACTTTTTCCACACGATGGACTAAATGGCCAGGTCACAAGGACTCCAAAGTCACAAGGATTCCAAAGACACAGAGAATGGTGCTGAAGGATATCCACTGGACCACTTTTAGGAGACAGATGGTAGCCTCCCTTTAAGTCTATTCTGTGTGTTCTTCAACTTTGGAATATTTTACCTCTGAAGGTCACCTTTTTTCATATAAAGGGCTAAATCGCCAGGTAACAAGGACCCCAAAGGCTCAGAGATATTTGGAAGGAGGATATCCACTGGGCAGCTTTTAGGTGACAGATGGTAACATCCCTTCAAGTCTATTCAGCGTGATCTTCAACTTTGGAATATTTTACCTCTGAAGGTCATCTTTTTTCACACAATGGGCTAAATCGCCAGGTCACAAGGACCCCAAAGTCTCAGAGAAATTTAGAAGGAGGATATCCACTGGGCAGCTTTTAGGTGACAGATGGCAGCCTCCTATGAAGGCTATAAAATATGTTCTTTAGCGTTGGGGTTGTTTTACCACTTAGCGGCACTTTTTTATCCACACAATGGGCTAAATTGCCAGGTCACAAAGATTCAGGGTACAAGGATACACTATTGGAAATGATCCGCCACTATCGACCGAATGTTATCAAAATGATTTCCACGACGATTACATGAATGTAAAATATCGTAATGACTTGTGTTAGATCATCTAGTATCTAGGATATAGTCAAGGGAATAATAATTCCAATGTCACTTCTTTTCCTTAAAATTTCTGAGACGGAAATATAAACGATTTCATTTTCTGAGTTTTTATTTGTTACTAAGCTGTAGTGTAGTATATATCATTTTATACAGTTTACCAAGAGTATTTTGATAATTTCAGTCAGTACTTTGAGGATCATTTTCTTCCTTCATCAGTTTTTAAAATTTCCCTGTCTACCCCTTGAAACTGTTTTTCTGCTACATGATTATATCTTGCAGAGAAGACATTTACTAGGTGGAAATATCTTGCAAAATCTAAAGGAAATTATATTTTTGGTCAATGCTGCCACCTGTCGGACGTTTTCAAAACTTGGCATTTCAAAATTCTATTTAAATTCTAATTCTATAGAAAGTGAAATATCCAGATAAGATTTTATATGTGCTAACGAAAACAATATTCAGAGTCTCTAAAATTGATGATAACAAGAAAATAATGCAGTAGCAAAATATGTAATATTAATCTTCATTTTCTGCAATTAATTGTGATTTCTTAGTTACCCTCTTTAGATTGTTTCTCTGAAAAACAATAGACCAACCAAAAAAATTATAAATTCTACACTTCATAGGTGAAAGAGCAATTACTGTTTAACTGAATTTTAGGTAATTAGAATGAATTGGAGTTTTCAAAATTCATAATTCATTCTGGTAAGAAAGTTTTCAGTTTCAGGTAAAATAACAATTTATTTGTGTCGCAGAAAATTGTGCTTTTAAAAGAAAATCTGATATTTCTGATTAACAGGATAATTTTATACTGATTGATAGCATATTGCTGTTTTGTGTGATCAATTAAGAAATTGTTCGTGACTTGTGGAATTTCGTTGCCTTAGTTATTAAATCGGTTACTTTATAGTTTGTTTATTTATTTCGAATTCACGCTCAATTCCCAAGTATCCAAATAGAATTGAAAATCGTTAAAAACACTTTTATTCACACCTTCCTTTTTTGAATACGTTTGACAGTTACATATTCTATTACATAGGATGGAAAAATAAATCGCTTAAGTATTCGTGATGAGACTTCAATATTGTATAAAACATATATATATAATAATATTGTCGATTTTTACTTTTCTGTTAAGATTGTTAGCTTTTCACAGTTAACAAGAGCTACCTGTATGAAATTTAAACACAGATATAGAAGTTGTATTTTTTTCGTTTCATCGCTGATCGACCTGCTTTGCTTGCGGTTTCGAGTAACGTCTCTGCTAAAGCGGAGTTTCAAATAAAAATTGTAAAGTCGTAACACTGACCAAATAATCGAGTTGCCATTCTACGAAAACTAATCTTCTGGTAATCTAGTAGAATACATTTTTAGTTACAAATTTCGACTCTTAGTCAACTGAGGCATCTATTCCGGCAAGTATTTCACAGAACACTTTCCATTTTATGTAATTATTATTCAATCTTTCTATCATTCTATCCACCGAAGTTCAAAAAGTCATCAGTACCATGCTTTGAAATTTCGAATGTTGTGACAACGCTAACATTCCATCTGTTTACTCTAAAAGTTGCCGTTTAACGAACACCAATCTTCTCATAATCGGTTAAATAAACATTACAAATTATAGTTTGATTTGACGATCTGGCCACCAGACTGGTCCACCAGATAGTGAGTCATGATTCATCACTACAGAGAACGCTGTTCCAGTGCTCGAGTCTATTGGCACCCTGCTTTGCACAACTCCAACCGATGCTTGGAGTTGATCTTTTTGATTATTAGGCTTGTGTTCGGCTGTTAGAATTGGTCTATATTGACGAGATGCAGCAGACGTAGACAATAACAGACGTGTTTGGAGAAAACCATTATCCACTCTGGTTTGACCTCGTAGCTCATGAATGCATGAAGATTTTGTACGTATGTATGTAGGGATTGTGAGAGTACGTGACACTGGAGATGTAGCACGGGATGAGAACTATGTGACTTAGGGTTGGGTTGTTTCACCTCTGAGCGGCACTCTTTTGCACACCATGGGCTAAATTACCAGGTCACAAGGACCCCGAAGACTCAGAGAAGGTTGGGGGAGGGGTTGGGTTGGGTTGTTTTACCTCTGAGCGGCACTTTTTTGCACACCATGGGTTAAATGGCTAGGTCACATGGACCACGAAGGCTCAGAGAAGGTTGGGGGAGTGGACCAACTGGAACAGCTGTTGGGAGACAGATGGTAGCCTCCCGTCAAGGCCATCCAGCGTGTTCTTTAACGTGCACAGGGTATGGCTCTCCCGCACACGGGGCCACGGCTTAACGTCCAATCAGACGGACGATGGCCGTTCCAAGCCAATTGGTGTCCCCTACTGACAGTGGGCAGGGCGGGGAATTTTGCGGAGATAAATCTCAACGTTGACCCAGCTGGGCGATTGGTATATAAACACACAATCTCCTGATAACATGTCAGGTGCTCTGACAGATGTTATGGGGCTACCTAAAGTCACAGGTGTACAGAGGTCGGCCGACGTCATTGGCCATGTTGAAAGAAGTAATTCGCCATCATGTGACAGGAATTACAGCTGAAACCCTCTTCGATGCTGTGCAGAATGTCGTGTCACGTCTGACTGCCATTCTCATGAATGACGGATATCAAATTGAACATTTGTAATCCTACCTGCGTTGCGAATTGTGCTGCACCACTGTACAAACTACCTCACAAGTGAAGCGCCACCTGTCGGTGGCAAATGTAACTATTGTTGCAAAAAACTTTTCTTCATTAAAATAATTCCATGTCGTTCTATTAATTTCTGTGAAAACCGCATCGTTCTACTGTCTATACTTTTCGAATTCTTGCATTTTAACTTTTTTCTGTTATTCTTGGATCACCCGGTATTTATCAAATACACTATATGAACAAACGTATCCAGACAGCGTTCATCCATAACCTTCCGGTAATAGGAAAGGAATTAATATCTCGTTTGTACAACATTTGATGCTACCACAACCCCCCCCCCCCCCCCAATCTGCGGGAAATGCTTCCCACTAGATTTTGGTACGTTGCTGCTGAAATTGCCTGCCTTTCTGCCACAAGAGCATTAGCGATGCCGGTCACTGATGTCTGGCAGGTCGGCCTGGCTCGCAGTCCGAGTTCCAATTCTTCCCAAAAGTGTTCCATGGTCTTGAGATCCAGGATCCGTGCAGACCAGTCAAGTTCTTCGACATCCCTCTCATGAAAGCATTCCCGCATGGTCCTCGCTTTGTGGACGGGAACGTCGTCATGTTGGTAGAGGAAAGGGTCTTCACCGAACTGTTGCCATCATGTTCGGAGTGCAGAATTGTCGAGAATGCCATTATAGGACCGTTCACAGGAACTATGAGGTTAGCAGTTAATTAGTTTATACTGATTGATATCATATTAGTGTTTTGTGTGATTTTTTAAGAAATTGTTTATGATTTGTGTAATATTATTGCCGTGTTATTAATTCAGCTGATTTATAGTTTGTTGATTTATTTTGAAATCGCGGTCGATTGCCAAATATCCAAATAGAATTGAAAATTTGTAAAAATACATTTATTCACACTTTGTGTTTTTGAATACGTGTGATATCAGTTACATATTCTATTACATGGCATGGAATAATAATTCGGCTAAGGTATTCGTGACGAGACTTCAATATTCTTGTAAAAACATATGACATAGAAGTAGAAAAATAACATTCTCTCTTCTTACTTTTGTAAAGTGTTAGCTTTTTATAGTTAACAAAAGTTACCTGTGTAAAATTTAGACAAATGGATAGAAAAATTATTTTTTTCGTTTAATCTGTTATCACTGCGGTTGTCTGGTGGAATGTTTCTAGAAAGGTCTCAGCAGAAGCGGAGATTAAAATAAAAATTGCAAAGAAAAAAATATTGAGCGAGCTTGCTCAAATATTGTTGTTGTTATAGCCCATAGAGTGTTTTTCGAGGTTGCTAACGAGGTAATCGCTGCAGCCTTAGCATCATATGGGCGAATAATCAGCGTGAAATAGGAGCAAAAATCAGAAGGCCGGTTCAAAGGCATGTACACGGGCACGATTTTTGTCGTGATGGACACGGCAAGTACAGTTCCGAACACCAATCGATTGCAAGGCGTTCTGCAATTCTTCTTTAAAACGGCGTAGTGGTCACTTGCAAAAAGTGCCACTTACAAGGACATTTTGCGCCACAGTGCTCGGCGATTTTCTGCAAAACAAATTGGAAAAATTGGGAAACGTTATTTTGATTTCAAAATTAACTCCGGTAGGCAGCGTTTTTAAACCACCATTCAGATTTTTTTCGTAATTTACAAATTTTTTTTCTAGATTTCTTTGGTAAGGCTCGAGAGAGAGAATCGCAAAATTCATAATTTATCGCCCCTGTAATGAAGGTGGTTTAAATATAAAAAGTCCTGTTTCGTGGCAAAAGACAAAAGACACTTTTCCAAAATTAATTGTATTGATCATCCGGGTGTCGCTTTCAGTTATTATTTGGGCTGGAAATTCTGTCAACTGGCTAGCCAGAGCGAAGAATATCGCGGCCAGATGTCTGTAAAACAGTCCTATCGATATAAGGAGTTTGGGGACTTATACAAGTCCTCAGAGCGGCAGAATAACTTCGGTTCGCGAAATGCGGCTACGGGACTTGTATATGATTTTTCTGCCACCCTGGGTGGCTCTCGTATCGTGACCCATATCACGACTGGAAAAAAGCCTGGGACAATATTTATAATTGTGGAGCTATTTCTCAGCACAGGGACATTACGTGGTTTGCAGCTCACAATGTCCTTCCAACCCTTAAAATACTGCATCACAGAATGACCAATGTCTCCGATAAATTCGGTTCTTGTGGCAGGATCGAAGACATTGGTCACATTTTGTTTTACTGTTCTTTTCCAACAGAGGATTTGAAGGAGATATGTAAATGGATGAAAATCCAGAGCTGCACACCGCGTCAGGTACTCTTTCACGAGGACATACCTGCACAGAACAAATATTCGTATAATTTTATTTTTCCTACTGTAAAGGCATTTTTGTGGAGATGCCGATGCTATAGGCTCTTCAACAATAATTATTGGGGACACAGTACTACCCACCAAGTGATTGAAAAATTTATTATTGTTCGTAAAAGCATCGATAAAGGGTTTAAAAAGAACCCTCAATTTTGGAAACAGTGGAGTGACTTCTACTTTTTGTAGATTTTTATTTTTGTATTTCGCGTCCTGCGTGACCGGAATTCACCCCTGTGGTATTTAGTTCTTCCTATTGTCCGTGTATATATTTTTTGCATATTTTTGTGTCTTGTAGAAAATTTTGTTTATCGTGTCAAATTCGGCTTGGTACAGTCGTTCTCGCTCGTTGGCTCGGTCGAAGATGATTTGTACGAAGTCCAGCATTCTATGACTCGACGTACGGCGGCGGACTGACGTCACTGACCGCCAAGATGTCGACGCGCTACCGGGGGAGGAGCCGGCGCTTGGAAGGCTAAGCCAATGATCGTCTTAGATCTGTTAGGAGCGCCGGCCCCTCCTGTATGAACGACACTTTCGCTCTGCCGCCGTTCATGGTGGCGCAGCGAAGAGACAATGGGCGCCCTCTATCGGGCTGACCCGGATTTTGTTTCTCTGCTGATTAGAGGTGATTGTATATCTCACGTTTGAACGCTTACGTTACATTTTAGTGTTTTTTTTGTCCTTTCTAGTAATGGGTGAATGTGATTAGGATTCTTTTCTATCACTTTACCTGCCGTTTATCTTTTTCTTTTCAATCTACCTTACTTCTGTAATGTGTTACGAGTTACGAGAATGCAAAGTATAATCAAGCTGATCGATCCTGGGAGTCCCCTCTTTCGGAATCGTGAAGCAGATGGTACATAATAATGGTAAAAACTGGAGGAAGGCTATCTCTTTATAGACTGTGTTGTTTCATATTTTAATTTTCCAAACAAGTACCTTCAACTGTCTACACCTGAGAGTGAAAAAGCTTTGAATTTTTCACCAATGTATACGTGAAGTTGCAATGTACGTAACTGCGATGTTACCGGGTATAATAATGAATGAACATGACACATTTTATGTCTGCTGAAAGTTCCATATCACGTCAAAACAAGTACTAGTAGAATTATATAACATAGATAGAATATATAGTGAAACATTTAGGGAAAATATTATAAATGAAGGTTTTATTTTTATTTTTTGTAATAATATTATTATTTTATTAATAATAATCTTATAATGAATAATTTATTTTGTTTTATAACGAATATACTTATTAATAATAATTTATATATGCCAATTTTTGTTCTGACGACACGGTGAACAAAACACACAAGCTCAATAAATACAAAAACAGAACGAAACCTTCCAGACAAACTTCGAAGTTGCACGGAATGTTGAACAAAAATCCACTGCTGTTGTAAGCATGTGCGCTACTGCGTGTGCGTCACTGAAAAGGGCGCAGTTCAACTAGTTTAAGGCATGCCTTTGCGCATGCGTTTAGCGCACGTAAAACGCACAAGTGTGGACATAGTCGATCTAACTCCGTTCCTTGCACTCTCCGTAATATTAATCCCTCTCTTAACTCTTGCCTCTACTGGTGGCTCGCGACGCCTAATCATAACGGTTCCAATTTTTTGACATTTAATATCCAACCAACTCCGTTATTGGGGTGATCACTTTATACCTACAGGGAAAATTTTTTGCTCTCTCGAAGAGCGAAAAAAGAAATTTCGTTTTTTATAAATTCAGAAAACTGCACCGGTAGATAATTGCTATTGGAACTCAAGGAAAAAAAAATATTTAGAAAAACTCAAAATGATCAAGAGGGTCGTGAAGAATAATTAGAATCGTCAATCTTGATTGGTACTACAGTTTTTATAAGAACATTTTATGCAATTTACGGAGTGCTCTTTGACGTTAGAATATTTCACCTTTGAAAGTCACGTTTTTCACACAACAGGCTAAATGACCAGGTCACAAGACCCCAAAGATTCAGAGTTTTGGGTAGGATATTCACTGGACATCTTATAGGAGACAGATGGTAGTCTGCCTTCAAGTCTATTCTGTGTGTTCTTCAACTTTGGAATATTTTACCTCTGAAGGTAACCTTTTTTTCATATAATGGGCTAAATCGCCAGGTCACAAGGACCCCAAAGACTCAGAGAAAGTTGGAAGGAGGATATCCACTGGACAGCTTTTAGGTGACAGATAGCAGCCAGCCATGAAGACTACAAAAGATTTACCTCTGAGCGGCACTTTTTTCCCACACAATGGGCTAAATGGCCAGGTCACAAAGATTCAGGGTACAAGGATACTCTATTGCAAATCATCCGCCACTATCAACCGCATGTGGTCAAAATGATTTACACCTCGATTACATGAATGTAAAATATCGTAATGACTTGTTTTAGATCATCTAGTATCTAGGATATAGCATTGGGAATAATAATTCAAAGGTCACTTCCCCTCCTGAAAATTAAATCGCTAAAGTATTCGTGATGAGACTTCAATATTGTGTAAAACATATATATAAAATAATGTTCTGGATTTTTCCTTTTGTGTTAAAATTGTTAGCTTTTCAGAGTTAATAAAAGCTACCTGTATAAAATTTAAACATACGGATACAAGTTGTATTTTTTTTCGTTTAATCGCTATGGGTCAGTATCCAGTATCGTTCTTTCGAGAAACGTCTTTGCGGAAGCGGATTTTAAAATAAAAATTGTAAAATCGTAACACTGACCAATAAATCAAGTTGCCATTCAATGAAAACTAATCTTCTGATAATCTAGTAAAATACATTTTTCAGTTACAATTTTCGACTCTTAGTCAACTGAGGCATCTATTCCGGCAAGTATTTCATAGCACGCTTTCCTATGTATGTAATTATTATTCAATCTTTCTATCATTCTATGCACCTAAGTTCAAAAAGTCATCAGTACCATGCTTTGAAATTTCGAATGTTGTGACAACGCTAACGTTCGAAGTGGTTACTGTTAGGATGAAGTAGCCATTTAACGAAAACGAATCTTCTCATAATCGGTTAAAAAAACATTACAAATTATAGTTTAATTAGACGATCTGGCCACCAGACTGCTTTAAAACGTTAGTCTAATATTATAATGGATAAAGTAAAAATATCTGAAATAAAATTTATCAAAAATATACATGTTAAAAATAAAGTTGCTTGAAACCTGAAATTTGTATTGTTTACTTTTCTATTTTGCATATCGACATAATCATTCTCATCATATTCCTGAAGCAGCCATGGGCTACGGAGGTCCAACCAGACCGTGCAATTTAGTTCTCCAAGCGAGTCTGTTCTGAGCTACATCTACTGCATCCGTCCATTGCACACCAATTCTAATAAGGTCCTGTTTGACATTGTCTGCCCACCTCATCCTAGGTCTCCCCTTCTTTCTGAGGCCTTTAGGCACACTGTTCATAACCCTATTCACCAATCTATAATTATTCATATGGGCAACATGGCCAAACCAACGTAGTCTCTCTCTGCACAATATGCTGCTTAAAGGAGGTTGCAGACTCCTTTGCCTAACCTCATCATTAGTTACACAATTGAACCACCTAATACCCAAGACATTACGTAAACATTTGGAAACAAAAACATCGTTTCCTGTTATCTTGTTTACAAAGTGTCCAGGTTTCACTACCATAATTAACCCTAGAAAGAACCAAACTATTATACAGTCTAATTTTAGTCTTCAGATGTATAAGCCTATTTATCCACACTCTCCATAGATTCATAAAATTCCCGGCAGCAATCCCTATTCGTCTGTTAATCTCATGCCGCACATCACCAATATCTGTTACATAGCTTCCAAGAAAATTAAACGGTGACACCTGCTCAAGACTGCAACCACTCAGATTAATTGAATCACAGCCTGCCTGACCAATTTTCATCACTTTAGTTTTCTCTCTGTTTATATCCAAACCTACTCTACTACCAGTTTCATCAACAGCTCGAATGAAAGAGTTCATCTCATTCACATCATTTGCCAAAAGGGCTAAATCATCAGCATAATCTAAATCACCAATTTTCGTATCTCCAGTCCATTTAGGACCAAAATCTTTCCCTTGAAGTGAATTTCACATACCATAATCAATAACCAAGCTAAAGAGAAAAGGAGACAAAATACACCCTTGTCGAACACCAGAAGTAATGCTAAACCAATTGCTACAAGCCTTACCAACTATCATACACGATTCATCACTATTATAGGGAGGCTTCAATACGTTATTTAACTTGTCTGGTATACCATATGATCTCACAATCAACGACAAATTATGACGATCAACAGAGTCGAAAGCCTTTTTGAAATCAACAAAGGTAGCAACCAAATGTTTCTGAAACTCTAAACATTTCTCAAGTATCTGCCTAAGGGAAAATATATGATAAACACATCCCCTACCACTTCTGAATCCACATTGCTCATTACCCAATTGACTGTCAACCAGATTCTTAATTCTATTAAGCACAATCATGGAAAGAACTTTACCTGGAACAGAGAGTAGGCTGATACCCCTATAGTTATCAAAAGAACTGCGATCACCTTTTTTGAAAATAGGGATAACAATAGCTCTGGTAAAATACTTAGGAACCATGCCTTTATCATAAAAGATATTCAGAATTTCAGTCATCCAAGTGGTAACCGAAACATTCCCAGCTCTAAGCATTTCCGTAGTAATTTCATCTACCTCTGGGGATTTATGAAGTTTAAGTTTAGAAATATCCAAAATAACTTGACATTCTGTTATAGGGCCAACATTAAAGCCACCAATGCGTATATCGTCATTGCAAACAATGGAAGTAGAACTAACCACATTGTTTAGAACATCACTGCAATGCTCAGCCCACCTAGCCATGACAGAATCATCACCTTCTATAACCTTACCTTGTTTATCCTTCAATCCTTGTATGCCTGTCCGTTTTCTACCACACAAAACATTAACTCTCTGGTACAGCTATCTGCTGTTGTGCTGTCTAACTGCTTCCTCGGCTTTGTCAGCCAAACCATCAAGCCAAAGATTCTTATCAGCAGCTAACTGATCTTTTACACGTTTATTAAGTTCTCTGTAATGCTTTCTATTAGGACTAGTAGGGTATTGATTAAGGACATTCCTGCAGTTCTTCCTTTCCGAAATAAGCTCAAGTGCCTTATCACTCAGATAACTCTGTCTGTTCTGCTCCTTTTTTCCTAAAAGAGTACTGTTAGTATCCAAAAAAAGTAAGCATACCATGACTGTCAGAATGACTAAGTAACCTATAATGTAAGCTTTGTCTATAACTGGTCTTTCAGAGCTTCAGTATTAAAAGTAAATTTTTTAGCCTTAGCACAACACTTTTTAAGTTTGAATTGCAACACAGTTTTAAAAAGGTAATGGTCAGATCCAATATCATCTCCACTATATGACCTGGTATTCCTAATAGAACTAGCCCATTTACTCTTAATTAATATATAATCAATCATATTCTTATGCAGCCCATCAGGTGAAACCCATGCGTACTTATGTATGTCGCGGTGTTGTAACAAGTGTTAGTTATTCTGAATCCATTGAGTTTACTTACCTGTAGGAGACGTTTCCAATTGCCATTTCAGCTACCAGTACCAAAAGGGCCTATTACTATTCTCCAAAGGTCAGAGTCAGTACCAACTTTGGCATTGAAGTCACCTAGAACAAGGGAAATATCTCCTATCTTGACAGAATCCAAAATATCCTGAAGTTTTCAAATAGCTAAAATAACTTCAGATTCTGTTAGTTATTTTGGCTATTGAAAAATCTCCTTTCCGCATGTGGATTCGGCATGTGGCTATTGAAAAATCTCCCTTCCGCATAGGGATACCGATGTGTACTCTTTTCCGCATGTGGATACCGATTTCCACTGAGGATACCGATGAGGATGAGAAAGATAAAACCTATCCTTCTCATCCTCATCGATATCCTCAGTGGGGGCATAACAGCAGATAACATTCAAATCTTTAACGCTTGTCTGATATTTTGCTGTAAGAAACCTTTCATTAATGCACTCATATCCTAGAAGAGCATCACTAGCGTGTCTGCTGAGAGGCAGACCCACGCCTCGGTGATGCTTATTGTCGTCCCTCCCTGAAAAGAGAAATTTAAGATTATTTTTAAGAATCTGACCTTTATCTGTCCATCTGGTCTCTTGCAAGCCGAGAATATCTAAATTATAACGGTGGAATTCTTGTGTGAGAACATCAAGAGAAAAAGCTCTGTGCAGAGTCCTCACATTCCAACTACCTATGGAGAGAAAATGGTTAGTGGGATGTTTAAAGAAACATCCCACTAACTTCCTCCAATGTAGAATTTCACGATGCCAATAGAAGAAAAGAGTTCAGGTGCCTGCGATGACCTCTGCTCAGGATTATCCACCAGCTGATAAACATATGCTGTGAATCTATTCACTTGGGGCTGTCAATCCACAAACAAAGGGAAAACAGCGTAAATCCTATCTATGAAATCTATAAGCCCTATCTATAAGCCCTATCTATGAAAGTTCCCCCTCCCATACCTTTTGGCGTGAGCTCTCTCTTCAGCAATCCCACCATATCATGCGCTCTAAGTTAACATGAATCCTTCTCTTAATTCTTGCCTCTCCTGGTGGCTGGCGACGCATCTTCATGATGATAGATGAATGATGATCGTCATAATTTGTGGTTGATTGTGAAATCACATGGTATACCAGACAAGTTAGTTAACATAATGAAAGCGCTCTATAATGATGATAGATGCATTGGTGGCAGATTTTTGACAGTTAATGTTCAACAACATCTGATATTGGACTGATCACATTTTAACTTCAAGGAATAAATTCTTGCTCTCTAAAAGAATGAAAAAGATAATATACTTTTTCATAGATGCAGAAAACTGCTCAGGTTTAATCAAGAAAAAGAGCCCCAGAGTATGAAGTTTCATCCACCAAACTTCACAGCTGGCATACGACATCAGGCAGATAGAGTTCACCTGATATCCTCCACACCCAGACTCGTCCGTCAGACTGCCAGATGGTGAGGCGTGATTCATCACTCCAGAGAACGCTGTTCCAGTGCTCGAGTCCATTGGCACCCTGCTTTACGCAACTCCAATCGACGCTTGGCGTTCATCTTGTTGATTTTAGGCTTGTGTTTGGCTGTTAGAATTGGTCTATATTGACGAGATGCAGCAGATGTAGACAAGAATAGACAGGTTTGGAGAAAACCATTATCCAGAGTGGTTTGATCTCGTATCTCATGAATGCATGAAGATTTTGTATGTATGTATGGAGGGATTGTGAGAGTACGTGACACTGGAGATGTAGCACGGGATGTGAAGTGATTTAGGGATGGGTTGTTTCACATATGAGCGGCATTTTTTGCATACCATGGGCTAAATGGCCAGGTCACAAGGACACCGAAGGCTCAGAGAAGGTTGGGGGAGTGGACCCACTGGAACAGCTGTTGGGAGACAGATGGTAGCGTCCCATCAAAGCCATCCAACTTGTACTTTAACGAGCACAGGGATCCGATGGACGGCGGCCTCTCCAAGCCCATCGGTGTCCCCTACTGACCGTGGGGAGGGCGGGGAATTTTGCGGAGATAAATCTCAACTTTCACCCAGCTGGGCGTTTGGTGTACAAACCCACAATCTCCTGATAACATGTCAGGTGCTCTGACCGATGTTATGGGGCTACAGGTGTACAGAGGTCGGCCGACGTCATTGGCCATGTTGAAAGAAGCAATTCGCCATCACTTGACAGGAATTACAGCTGAAACCCTCTTCGATGCTCTGCAGAATGTCGTGCCACGTCTGACTGTCATTCTCGTGAATGAGGGCCGTCACATTAAATATTTGTAATCCTAGCTGCGTTGCGAATTTGTACAAACCAACCACCACCACTGTACAAACTACCTCACAAGTGAAGCGCCACTTGTCGCTGGCAAATGTAACTATTGTAGGAATATAATTTTTCGTCATTAAAAAAATGAAAACCGCATCTTGCTACTGTCTACACATTTCGAATTCTTGCATTTTAAGTTTTTCTGTTACTTTTCGATCAACATTTATTGATCAAATACACTATATGAACAAACGTATCCAGACAGTCCTTCATCCATAACCTTCCGGTAATAGGAAAGGAATTAATATCTCGTTGGTACAACATTTGGTGCAACCTCAACCCCCCAGTCTGGGGGAAATGTTTCCCACTAGATTTTGGTACGTTGCTGCTAGAATTGCCTGCCTTTCTGCCACAAGGCATTAGCGATGCTAGTCACTGATGTCTGGCAGGTCGTCCTGGCTCGCAGTCCGAGTTCCAATTCATCCCAAAAGTGTTCCATGGTGTTGAGATCCAGGATCTGTGCAGACCAGTCAAGTTCTTCGACATCCCTCTCATGAAACCATTCCCGCATGGTCCTCGCTTTGTGGACGGGAACGTCGTCATGTTGATAGAGGAAAGGGTCTTCATCGAACTGTTACCATCATGTTCGGGGTGCAGAATTGTCGAGAATGCCATTATAGGACCGTTCACAGGAACTATGAGGTTAGCAGTTAGTTTGTTTATACTGATTGATAGCATATTAGTGTTTTTTGTGATTTGTTAAGAAATTGTTTATGATTTATGTAATTTTATTGCCGTGTTATTAATTCAGTTCATTTATAGTTTGTTGATTTATTTTGAATTCGCGGTCGACTGCCAAATATCAAAATAGAATTAAAGTTTTTAAAAATACATTTATTCACACTTTGTGGTTTTGAATATGTGTGATATCAGTTATGTACTCTATTACATGGCATGGAATAATAATTCGGATAAAGTATTCCTGATGAGACTTCAATATTCTTGTAAAAACATATGACACAGAAAGGAGAAAATAATATTATCTATTGTTACTTTAGTTAAGTTTGTTAGATTTATAGAGTTAACAGAGCTACCTGTACAAACTTTAGACAAAGGGATAGAAATTTTATTTTTTTCGTTTAATCAACGGGCGTTATAATTGGATCCTTGAGTTCGAGGAAGATCTCTGCAAAAGCGGAGTTAAAATAAAAAATTGTAAAGTCGTAACTGTGACCGTTCTATCAAGTTGCCACTCAATGAAAACTAAGCTTCTAATAATCTAGTAGAATACATTTTTCAGTTACAAATTTCGACTCTTAGTCAACTGATGCATCTTTTCCGGCAAGTATTTCACAGCACAATTTCCTTTATATGTGATTATTATTCAATCTTTCTATCATTCTATGCACCTAAGTTCAAAAAGCATCAGCACCATGCTTTGAAATTTCGAATGTTGTGACAACGCTAACGTTCGAATTGCTTACTATTAGGATGAAATAGCCATTCAACAAACACCAATCTTGTCATAATCGGTTAAAAGTTATTACAAATTATAGTTTGATTTGACGATCTGGTCACCAGACTGCTTTAAAATGTTAGTCTATTATTATAATGGATAGAACAAAAATATCTGAAATAAAATTTATCATAAATATACATGTTAATAAAAAAGTTGTTCGAATCCTGAAATTTATGTTGTTTATTTTTCCATTTTGCTTATCGACAAAATCATCCTCATCATCATCCTCAATCAGCCATGGGCTACGGAGGTCCAACCAGACCGTGCAATTTAGTTCTCCAAGCAAGTCTGTCCTGAGCTACATCTACTGCATCTGGCCACTGCACACAATTTCTAACAAGGTCCTCTTTGACATTGTCTGCCCACCGCATCCTAGGTCTCCCCTTCTTTCCGAGGCCTTTAGGCACACTGTTCATAACCCTATTCACCAATCTATAATTATTCATACGGGCAACATGGCCAAACCAACGGTGTCTCACTCTGCATATTATGCTGCTTAAAGGAGTTTGCAGACACCTTTTCCTAACCTCATCATTAGTTACAAAGTTTAACCACCTAATAACCAAGATACTACGTAAGCATCTGGAATCAAAAGCATCTAGTTTCCTGTTATCTTGTTTACAAAATGTCCAAGTTTCACTACCATAACCAACCCTAGAAAGTGTAATTTTAGTCTTCAGGTGTATACACCTATTTCTCCAAACTCTCCATAGATTCTTAAAAGTCCCGACAGCAATCTATATTTGTCTGTTAATCTCATGCCGCACATCACCATTATCTGTTACATAGCTCCCAAGATAATTAAACTGTGACACCTGCTCAAGACTGCAACCATTCAGATTAACTGAATCACAGCCTGCCTGACCAATTTTTATCACTTTAGTTTTCTCTCTGTTTATAACCGAACCTACTCTACTACCAGTCTCATCAACAGCTCGAGTGAAAGAGTTCATCTCATAAACATCATTTGCCAAAAGGGCTAAATCATCAGCATAATCTAAATCAGAAATTTTCGCATCTCCAGCCCATTTA
Source organism: Ryuthela nishihirai (assembly GCA_038380435.1). NCBI lineage: Eukaryota > Metazoa > Arthropoda > Arachnida > Araneae > Heptathelidae > Ryuthela > Ryuthela nishihirai. Next base: position 99,610,218 of record JAWZYU010000002.1, read on the forward strand.
AGGTCAAATTCTTTCGTTTGAAGTGAATTTCGCATAACATAATCAATAACCAAGCTGAAGAGAAAAGAAGACAAAATGCACCCTTGTTGAACACCAGAAGTAATGCTAAACCAATTGCTACAAGCCTTACCAACTCTCATACACGACTCATTAATATTATAGAGAGCCTTCATTATGATAATTAACTTGTCTGGTATACCATATGATCTCAAAATCAACCACAAATTATGACGATCAACAGATTCGAAAGCCTTTTTGAAATCCACAAAGCTAGCAACCAAATGTTTCTGAAACTCTAAACATTTCTCAAGAATCTGCCTAATTGAAAATATTTAATCCACACATCTACCACTTCTGCATCATCACGCAATCAATCACGCATTGCTCATCACGCAATTGCCTGTCAACCAGATTCTTAATTCTATTAAGCACAATCATGGAAAGAACTCTACGTGGAACAATTTTACCAACAACACCTGATAGTGGGGTGATAGCTTTTTTAACTTCAAGGAATAATTTCTTGCTCTCTCAAAGAATGAAAAAGATAATTTCCTTTTCATAGATGCAGAAAACTGCTCAGGTTTAATGAAGAAAAAGAGCCCCAGAGGATGAAGTTTCATCCACCAAATTTCACAGCTGACATTCGTCATCAGGCAGATAGAGTTCACCTGGCATCCTCCACACCCAGACTCGTCCGTCAGACTGCCAGATGGTGAGGCGTGATTCATCACTCCAGAGAACGCTGTTCCAGTGCTCGAGTCCATTGGCACCCTGCTTTACAACACTGCAACCGACCTTTGGAGTTGATCTTGTTGATTTTAGTCTTGTGTTCGGCTGTTAGAATTGGTTTATAATGACGAGATGCAGCAGATGTAGACAAGAATAGATATGTTTGGAGAAAACCATTATCCACTCTGGTTTGACAGTCGTAGCTCATGAATGCACGAGGATTTTGGATGTATGTATGTAGGGATTGTGAGAGTACGTGACAACGTAATATGCGTGACAATTCGGGTGCATCTCAGTACTGTGACTGCATATCCCCTTGAGTGAATTACCACTGAAACCCCAATCTTCAAACTAGGATCCTGCCTGTTAGATCTTGCCTGCTTTGTTCTGCCTTACTGCTGGAGAAGTCCTCGTGAAGAGAGAAACACTGCTCGGGATTTTTAGCCTGTCTGTAGAAATAATCATTGAGGTGCAGTGAGAGATCTTTAATTATTTTAGGAACAGAGCCTAGGAATATGCCGATCATTCACTGGATTTTGTCCAAATATCTGCCAAAATATTTCAGATGGTATCTTTTGAATTTCGATGCCAAACTTATATAGAAGTCCTTACTTTTTGAGTCTTCCGCAGTAGAGACTCCTGGGAACTTCCATCGATAAGCCACACCTAACCGGGTCCCCAATCCTTTCAGCATGACCTTCAACTTTGTTCTCTTCATCGAGCCGGGCAACCACAGCCCGCTCGCCGTCTCGGCCTTAACCGTGCCGAGGCCGCGTCGGGGAACACTGGACCAGAGTCCTTCCAAAGCCAGTCAGCGGCCATCCAACGACCCCGACAAAGCCGTTAGCCTTCCGGTGCATACATCACTGCATCACCCGGACCACAGTTCTCAGAGGAATCCAAGTTCCTCCACTACGAAAGATATCTGTTGAGTCTAAACAGATTCTGTGGGACTCTTAGTTTGGCTGTTCCATCGATAAGCCCGTCAACCAGGTTAGCCAAGCCCTGTCGCGAACCTCCAAATTCTACCTCCCCATTGTGAACGGGCCGAAGCCCCCAAGTGAACAATCATCCGACCCACGATATCACTGAGACCGCATCGAAGAGCCCACAAGACGAGTGTACGAAGAGATGCACAGCTCAGTCCGCGGTACTCCCCTATATGCCCACAGAAGTCATCATCGTCATCGTCATCATCATCATCATCATCATCATCATCATCATCATCATCATCATCATCATCATCATCATCATCAAGCAGCCATGGGCTACGGAGGTCCAACCAGACCGTGCAATTTAGTTCTCCAAGTAAGTCTATCCTGAGCTACATCTACTGCATCTGGCCACTGCATACCAATTCTAACAAGGTCCTGTTTGACATTGTCTGCCCACCGCATCCTAGGTCTCCCCTTCTTTCTGAGGCCTTTAGGCACCCTGTTCATAAACCTATTCGCCAATCTATAATTATTCAGACGGGCAACATGGCCAAACCAACGGAGTCTCTCTCTGCACAATATGCTGCTTAAAGGAGGTTGCAAACTCCTTTGCCTAACCTCATCATTAGTTACAAAGTTGAACCACCTAATGCCCAAGATACTGCGTAAGCATCTGGAATCAAAAGCATCTAGTTTCCTGTTATCTTGTTTACAAAGTGTGCAAGTTTCACTACCATAACTAACCCTAGAAAGAACCAAACTATTATACAGTCTAATTTTAGACTTTAGGTGTATACGCCTATTTCTCCACACTCTATATAAAAATTAATAATTAATATCAATAAAAAATTAATTAATATTATTAATTAAATTATTAATATTGAATTAATTAATATTATTAATATTAAAATTTATTAATAATATTAAAAATTAATAATTAATATTAATATATTCCCCAACGAAGCCGGGGCTGCAACCCCCGGCTTCGTTGGGGACAAGTCAATAAGACAACTGGACCGGTTCTCCCTCAAAACCAGTCCGCCAGCCTCAACAGGCCACAAGATATCATGAACTCCAGAGTGCCAGCGATCCGAACCCAAGTTCTCAGAGGCACCATAAGCCCCCCCCCCCTTCGTCAAGGAGGTCCCACTGCGGAAAGGAGTACGTGACACTCGAAATGTAGCACGTGTTGAGATTTAATTCACATAGGAGTCGAAAGATGTAGTTGAAATGAATGCCACAAGGGATTAGCGATGCCGATCACTGATGTCTCGTCGGCCTGGCTCGCAGTCCGAGGTCCAATTCATCCCAAAGTGTTCCATGGTGTTGAGATCCAGGATCTGTGCAGACCAGTCAAGTTCTTCGACATCCCTCTCATGAAACCATTCCCGCATGGTCCTCGCTTTGTGGACGGGAACGTCGTCATGTTGGTAGAGGAAAGGGTCTTCACCGAACTGTTGTCATCATGTTCGGAGTGCAGAATTGTCGAGAATGCCATTATAGGAACTATGAGGTTAGCAGTTAGTTAGTTTATACTGATTGATAGCATATTAGTGTTTTGTGTGATTTGTTAAGAAATTCTTTATGATTTATGTAATTTTATTGCCTTGTTATTAATTCAGTTCATTTATAGTTTGTTTATTTATTTTGAATTCGCGGTCGATTGCCAAATATCCAAATAGAATTGAAAATTTGCAAAAATACATTTATTCACACTTTGTGTTTTTGAATACGTGTGATATCAGTTATATAGTATATTATATGGCTTGGAATAATAATTCGGCTAAAGTATTCGTGACGAACCTTAAATATTCTTGTAAAAACGTATGACATAGAAAGGAGAAAAATAATATTCTGCATTGTTACTTTTGTTAAGTTTGTTAGCTTTTTATAGTTAACGGAGCTACCTGTACAAACTTTAGACAAACGGATAGAAGTTTTATTTTTTTCGTTTAATCGGCTGTTCCTAACGTCTGTTCCTTGAGTTCCAGGAAGATCTCTGCGGAAGCCGAGATTAAAATAAAAAATTGTAAAGTCGTAACTGCGACCGGTCTATCAAGTTGCCACTCAATGAAAACTAATCTTCTAATAATCTAGTAGAATACATTTTTCAGTTACAATTTTCGACACTTAGTCAACTGAGGCATCTATTCCGGCAAGTATTTCACAGCACATTTCGTACATATAATTATTATTCCCTCTTTCTGTTATTCGATGCATCTAAGTTAAAAAAAAAAGTCGTCGGTATCATGATTCGAAATTTAGAACGTTGCCCCTAAACGACAATTTACGAACTGTTTAATGAGAGGGTGAAGTTGCCATTCAACCAAAACCAATCTTCTCATAATTGGTTAAAAATACATTTCAATTTATAATTTGATTTGACGATCTGGCCACCAGATTGCTTTAAAATGTTAGCATATTATTATAGTGGATAAGGTAAAAATATCTGAAATAAAATTTATCATAAATATACATGTTAAGAATAAAGTTGTTGCAACATAAAATTTGTAACTTTATTTCCCATTGAATTTATCGCCTTATATAAGACGTCTAATCGATTCATGACTTTATTCTTTATTATCGATATTTATTTTTATATTATTTATACATGACTCTAATTCTTTCACTATTAAGAACGTTTACTGCTAAAAATTAAAAATAGTAAACGTTTATAAAATAATCATAAATAATTTCGTACTTCTTCTATGGAAACTACCGCCAATTGTTTTACCGCAATATTATTTTCTTCATAATTTTCCACTGCATAATTCTTTGTTTCTCTAACTCATAATGACACAACGATGAGTCTTGTGTCTAAACGTTCCCTCACGCACCTCGTGGCGGCAGCTCTCTTTTCTGCTCTCTCTCCGTTCCATGCGCTCTCCGTTAATATGATTCCTCTCTTAAATTTTGCCTCTCCTGGTGGCTCGCGATGCATCTCCCTAACGGTCCCAAATTTTTGACAGTTAATGTCCAACATCCTCCGATTTGGGGAGTGATCGCTTTATAGGTTATATCAGGGGTTCTCAACGTGGAATACGCCGTAAAATATTTTGGGGTTCGCAGTGAGAGTTCAAAAGTCCCTAGATAGTTTTATATATACATAATTATGTTTTATTTCATTCCCATTGCCATATTGTAACTATAGATTTATCTATCTATACAACGGGTACGCCAGTTATATACACATTTCCAGGGGGTAAGTGAAGCATAAAATGTTGAGAACCACTGATCTATATATGTTTTATTTTATTCCGAATGTTATACTATAACTATAGTTTTATCTATCTATACAAGGGGTACGTCAGTTAGATATTCATTTCCATAGTAAAACTTCGATTCCATTAAAAAATTTGATAACCACTGTTCTAATTCAAAATGACACAAAGGTGAGCCCTGTGTGTAAAAGTTCCCCTCACGTACCTTGTGGCGGCAGTTCTCTTTGCAGCCCTCCCTCCTCCAATTTTCTCTAGGTCAATATGAATCCCTCTCTTAATTCTTGTCTCTTCTGGTGTCTCACGACGATTTTTCATTAACGGTTACAAATGTTTGACAATTAATGTCCAACAACCTCTTATACTGGGCTGAAAGCGTTTTAACTGCAAGGAATAATTTGTTGCTCTGTCAAAGAATGAAAAAGATCATTTCTTTTTTCAGAGATGCAGAAAACTGCCCAGGTTTAATCAAAAAAAGAGCCCCAGAGGATTAAGTTTCATCCACCAAACTTCACAGCTGACATACGATATCAGGCAGATAGAGTTCACCTGGCATCCTCCACATCCAGACTCGTCCGTCAGACTGCCAGATGGTGAGGCCTGATCCATCACTCCGGAGAACGCTGTTCCAGTGCTCGAGTCCATTGGCACCCTGCTTTACACCACTGCAACCGACGCTTGGAGTTGATCTTGTTGATTTTAGGCTTGTGTTCGGCTGTTAGAATTGGTCTATATTGACGAGATGCAGCAGATGTAGACAAGAACATACGTGTTGGGAGAAAACCAATATCCACTCTGGTTTGACCTCGTAGCTCATGAATGCATGAAGATTTTGTATGTATGTATGGAGGGATTGTGAGAGTACGTGACACTGGAGATGTAGCATGGGATCTGAATTAAGTGATTTAGGGTTGGGTTTTTCACCTCTGAGCGGCACTTTTTTGAATACCATCGGCTTAATGGCCAGGTCACAAGGACCCCGAAGGCTCAGAGAAGGTTGGGGGAGGGGACCCACTAGGACAGTCGTTGGGAAACAGATGGTTGCTTCCCGTCAAGGCCATCCAGCGTGTTCTTTAACGTGCACAGAGTATGGCTCTCCCGCACACGGACCACTGCTTAACGTCCAATCGACGGACGATGGCCTTTCCAAGTCAATCGGTGTCCCCTACTGACAGTGGGCAAGGCGGTAAATTTTGCGGAGATAAATCTCAACGCTGACCCAGCTGGGACTCGAACCTGGGAACTACAAAGTACGAGCCTGGAGCGCTACCGACTGAGCAAAACCCGCCCCTAAGTCACTTAGGAGTTCGAAATGTGAAGTTGAAATGAATGCCAGAAGAGGATTAGTGATGCCTATCACTGATGTCCGGCAGGTCGGCCTGGCTCGCAGTCGGAGTTCCAATTCATCCGAAAAGTGTTCAATGGGGTTGAGATCAGGGCTCTGTGCAGGCCAGTCAAGTTCTTCAACATCCCTCTCATCAAATCATTCCCTAATGTAATCGCTGTGGATGGGAACATCGTCAGGTTGGTACAGGAAAGTACATCTACAGATTGTGAGAGTACAGTCGCACAATAAAGTATCCGAACAATATGGTTGATTACAGAAATCAGAAAAAATATCTCGTAACGTTTCTTTTTACAAATTAGTGATCTGGCAACCTTCGTGTACAGTCGCTGCAAAAAATATCCGAACACTAAGGTTCATTACAGAGTTCAGAAAAAATATCTGCAACGATTTTTTTAGAAATTTGTGATCTGGCTACCGTCGTGTGACGTGACACGACGGTTGCCAGATCGTGTCACGTGACGCACAGATCGTTGTGTCACGTCAAATTTTATGCAATTTACGGAGTGCTTTTTAACGTTAGAATATTTCACCTTTGGACGTCACCTTTTTCATACAATAGGCTAAATGACCAGGTCACAAGACCCGAAACACAAAGAGAAAGTTGCGGGTAGGATATCTACTGGACATTTTTATAGGAGACAGATGGTAGCCTCCCGTTAAAGCTATCCAGCGTGTTCTTTAACGTTGGAATATTTTACCTCTGAAGGTCACTTTTTTCCACACGATGGACAAAATCGCCAGGTCACAAGGACCCGAAAGGCTCAGAGAAAGTTGGAAGGAGGATATCCATTGTACAGCTTTTAGGTGACAGATGGCAGCCTCCCATGAAGGCTATAAAATGTGTTCTTTAGCGTTGGGGTTGTTTTACCTCTGAGCGGCACTTTTTTTTCCACACAATGGGCTAAATGGCCAGGTCACAGAGATTCAGGGTACAAGGTTAACTCTATTGCAAATGATCCGCCACTATAGACCGCATGTTGTGAAAATGATTTCCACGCCGATTCAAAGAACGTAAAATATCGTAATGACTTGTGTTAGATCATCTAGTATCTAGGATGTAACCATGGGAATAATATTTCCAAGGTCATTTCTTTTCCTTAAAAATTATGAGACGGAAATACAAAAGATATTATTTACTGAGTGTTTATTTGTTACTAAGCTGTAGTGCAGTATATATCATTTTATACAGTTTACCAAGAGTATTTTGATATTTTTTCTCAGTACTTTGTGGTCTGTAAATGGTAGCTAGGTAGTCACTGGAAGGAGAGCTATGCACCAATCCACTGTGATGATGCATAGAACCGTCCAGGCCTAGCACCTAATGCCCGACCCCGCCTCTTCGTGGTGCGGACCGTTAGTAACTTTCAAATGAGATACTCTCTTGTGGAAGTGAACGGAAGGGGAGGGCTGCCAGATTAGTGTGACCTACTGATCTGGACAACTATGGCTACTTTTCTTATTTTTCTACCCTGCTGAGGAGTGGTCAACCACACAGGGACCTGGTACTTACCATATAAACCTACTGGACTGGACAGATATATGGCTCTGAGCTTGATTATGGATCCTGATTTTGCTGCACTGGTGGGCTTCTGTGGATGGAAAATCTTCCGCTGTGTTTTCTGTTTGTTTGTGGGTTGACAGCCCCAAGTGAATAGATTCACAGGATATGTTTATCAGCTGGTGGATAATCCTGAGCAGAAGTCATCGCAGGCACCTGAACTCTTTGCTTCTATTGGCATCGTCAAATTCTACATTGGAGGAAGTCTTCCAGTGTAGATGGCTTCAGCCTTTAGTAGTTGGGGAACGGGTCTTTGCCCCATGTCTGCGATCAGGGGCTGTTTGATATTGTCGGTATTCCCTCTCTCAATAAACATAGTTTCTTTAAACATCCCACTAACCATTTTCTCTCCATAGGTAGTTGGAATGTGAGGACTCTGCACAGAGCTTTTTCTCTTGATGTCCTCACACAAGAATTCCACCGTTATAATTTAGATATTCTCGGCTTGCAAGAGACCAGATGGACAGATAAAGGTCAGATTCTTAAACATAAGCTTAAATTTCTCTTTTCAGGGAGGGACGACAATAAGCATCACCAAGGCGTGGGTCTGCTTCTCAGTAGACACGCTAGCGATGCTCTTCTAGGATATGAGTGGATTAATGAAAGGTTACTTACAGCAAAATTTCAGACAAGCGTTAAAGACTTGAATGCTATCTGCTGTTATGCCCCCACTGAGGATGCCGATGAAGATGAGAAGGATAGGTTTTATGAACAACTTCAGGATATTTTGAATTCTGTCAAGAAAGGAGATATTACCCTTGTTCTTGGTGACTTCAATGCCAAAGTTGGTACTGACTCTGACCTATGGGGAGGAGTAATAGGCCCTTTTGGTATTGGTGGCTGCAATGGCAATGGGCAACGTCTCCTATAGGTAAGTAAACTCAATGGATTCAGAATAACTAACACTTATTACAAACACCGCGACATACATAAGTACACATGGGTTTCACCTGATGGGCTGCATAAGAATATGATTGAATACATATTAATTACCAGCAAATGGGCTAGTTCTGTTAGGAATACCAGGGCATATAGGGGAGCTGAAATTGAATTTGACCATTACTTTGTTAAAAGTGTGTTGCAGCTTAAACTTAAAAAGTGTTGCGCTAGGGTTAAAAAATTTACTTTTAATACTGAAGCTCTGAAAGATCCAGTTATAGCGAAAGCTTACCATGATAGGTTACTTAGTCATTATGACAGTCATGGTTTGCTTACTACTGAAGTTGAGGAAGAATGGGATCATTTTAAACAGGCTTTTTTGGACACTAACAGTACTCTTTTAGGAAAAAAGGAGCAGAAGAGACAGAATTATCTGAGTGATAAGGCACTTGAGCTTATTTCGGAAAGAAAGAACTGCAGGAATGTCTTTAATCAATACCCTACTAGTCCTAATAGAAAGCATTAGAGAACTTAATAAACGTGTAAAAGATCAGTTAGATAAGATAGCTGCTGATAAGAATCTTTATCTTGATGGTTTGGCTGACAAAGCCGAGGAAGCAGTTAGACAGCACAACAGCAGAGATCTGTACCAGAGAGTTAATGTTTTGTGTGGTAGAAAAGGGACAGGCATACAAGGATTGAAGGATAAACAAGGTAAGGTTATAGAAGGGGAGGATTCTGTCATGGCTAGGTGGGCTGAGCATTTCAGTGATGTTCTAAACAATGTAGTTAATTTTACTCCCTTTGTTTGCAATGATGATAGATGCATTGGTGGCTTTAATGTTGGCCCTATAACACAATCTGAAGTTATTTTGGCTGTTTCTAAACTTAAACTTCATAAATCCCCAGGGGTAGATGAAATTACTACGGAAATGCTTACAGCTGGGAATGTTTCGGTTACCACTTGGATGACTGAAATTCTGAATATCTTTTATGATAAAGGCATGGTTCCTAAGGATTCTACCAGAGCTATTGTTATCCCTATTTTCAAAAAAGGTGATCGCAGTTCTTGTGATAACTATAGGGGTATCAGTCTGCTCTCTGTTCCAGGTAAAGTTCTTTCCATGATTGTGCTTAATAGAATTAAGAATCTGGTTGACAGTCAATTGCGTGATGAGCAATGTGGATTCAGAAGTGGTAGGGGATGTGTGGATCAGATATTTTCACTTAGGCAGATTCTTGAGAAATGTTTAGAATTTCAGAAACCTTTGGTTGCTAGCTTTGTTGATTTCAAAAAGGCTTTCGACTCTGTTGATCGTCATAATTTGTGGTTAATTGTGAAATCATATGGTATACCAGACAAGTTAGTTAACATTATGAAAGCTCTCTATAATAACACTGAGTCGTGTGTGAGAGTTGGTAAGGCTTGTAGCAATTGGTTTAGCATTACTTCTGGTGTTCGACAAGGGTGCATTTTGTCTCCTTTTCTCTTTAGCTTGGTTATTGATTATGTTATGCGAAATTCACTTCAAGGGAAAGATTTTGGCCTTAAATGGGCTGGAGATGCGAAAATTTCTGATTTAGATTATGCTGATGATTTAGCCCTTTTGGCAAATGATGTTTATGAGATGAACTCTTTCACTCGAGCTGTTGATGAGACTGGTAGTAGAGTAGGTTCGGTTATAAACAGAGAGAAAACTAAAGTGATAAAAATTGGTCAGGCAGGCTGTGATTCAGTTAATCTGAATGGTTGCAGTCTTGAGCAGGTGTCACAGTTTAATTATCTTGGGAGCTATGTAACAGATAATGGTGATGTGCGGCATGATATTAACAGACGAATAGGGATTGCTGCCGGGACTTTTAAGAACCTATGGAGAGTGTGGAGAAATAGGCGTATACACCTAAAGACTAAAATTAAACTGTATAATAGTTTGGTTCTTTCTAGGGTTAGTTATGGTAGTGAAAGTTTTACACTTTGTAAACAAGATAAGAGGAAATTAGATGCTTTTGATTCCAGATGCTTACGCAGTATTTTGGGCATTAGGTGGTTCAACTTTGTAACTAATGATGAGGTTAGGCAAAGGAGTTTGCAACCTCCTTTAAGCAGCATATTGTGCAGAGAGAGACTCCGTTGGTTTGGCCATGTTGCCCGTATGAATAATTATAGATTGGCGAATAGGGTTATGAACAGTGTGCCTAAAGGCCTCAGAAAGAAGGGGAGACCTAGGATGCGGTGGGCTGACAATGTCAAACAGGACCTTGTTAGAATTGGTGTGCAGTGGCCAGATGCACTAGATGTAGCTCAGGATAGACTTGCTTGGAGAACTAAATTGCACGGTCTGGTTGGACCTCCGTAGCCCATGGCTGCTTGAGGATGATGATGATGACTTTGGGAATCATTTTCGTCCATCAGTTTATAAAATTTGCTTGCCTACCTCTTGGAAATGTTTTTCTGCTACATGAATATAGCTTGGAGAAAAGACATTGTTTACTCTGTTACTATGTGAAATTTGTTGCAAAATCGAAAGGGAAATTATTTGATTAGTTAATGTTCCCACCTGTCGGAAGTTTTGGACACTTCGAATTTAAAAAATTCTCTTTAAATTCTAATTCTATAGAAAGAGAAATATCCAGATAAGATTTAAAAAAGGACAAAAAGTAATATTCCCGATTTCTACTTTTGTGTTACAATTGTTAGCTTTTCATAATTAACAAAAGCTACCTGTGTAAAATTAAGACACAGGAATAAAAGTTTTATTTTTTTCGTATAAACCATGTCGTTCTCAGGAAAGTTCCGTATTCCAGTAAGATCTCTGCTAAAGTGGAGATTAAAATAAAAATAATTACCATTTAACCAAGTTGCCATTCTATGAAAACTAATCTTCTGATAATCTAGTAAAATACATTTTTCAGTTACAAATTTCGACTCTTAGTCGACTGAGGCATCTATTCCGGCAAGTATTTCACAACACAATTTCCTTTATATGTGATTATTATTCAATCTTTCTATCATTCTATGCACCTAATTTCAAAAATTCATCAGTACCATGCTTTGAAATTTCGAATGTTGTGACAAAGCTAACGTTCGAACTGATTACTGTTAGGATGAAGTAGCCATTTAACGAACACCAATCTAATCATAATTGTTAAAAAAATTACAAATTATTGTTTGATTCGATGATCTGGCCATCACAGTGCTTTAAAAAGTTAGTCTATTATTATACTGGATAAAGTAAAAATATCTGAAATAAAATTTATCATAAATATACATGTTTACAATAAAGTTGTTTGAAACCTGAAATTTATATTGTTTATTTTTCCATTTTGCTTATCGACATAATCATCCTCACGATATTCCTGAAGCAACCATTGGCTACGTAGGTGGAACCAGACCGTGCAATTTAGTTCTCCAAGCAAGTCTGTCCTGAGCTACATCTAGTGCATCTGGCCATTGCACACCAATTCTAACAAGATCGTGTTTGACATTGTCTGCCCACCGCATCCTAGGTCTCCATTTCTTTCTGAGGCCTTCAGGCACACTGTTCATAACCCTATTCGCCAATCTATAATTATTCATACGGGCAACATGGCCAAACCAGCGGAGTCTCTCTCTGCACAATATGCTGCTTAAAGGAGGTTGCAGACTCCTTTTCCTAACCTCATCATTAGTTACAAAGTTGAACCACCTAATGCCCAAGATACTGCGTAAACATCTGGAATCAAAAACATCTAGTTTCCTGTTATCTTGTTTACAAAATGTCCAGGTTTCACTACCATAACTAACCCTAGAAAGAACCAAACTACTATACAGTCTAATTTTAGTCTTTTGGTGTATACGCCTGTTTCTCCACACTCTCCATAAATTCTTAAAAGTCCCGGCAGCAATCCCTATTCGTCTGTTAATGTCATGCCGCACATCACCATTATCTGTTACATAGCTCCCAAGGTAATTTAACTGTGACACCTGCTCAAGGCTGCAGCCATTCAGATTAACTGAATCACAGCGATGGGAAAAGATGGAAAATGTTAAAATTCCAAACGAATAATACAAGCAAACTATTTACACTGGAAATCTGAAATTTTGGTAGTAGAGTGTTATTGTCAGAAGGTTTACAACGACAACAAGGTTTTGCCATCTTGGCCAAAAGGGAGGGTGCGAAAATAAAACATTTTTAAGAGATAAACTAAACAGTTTTTTTTTCATTCTTTTTAGTTTACAGACACTAAAAAAAATTAATGATTTAAACAATATTTGATATTTTCATCATTAACTGTAGACGTTTAAACGTCTATAAATCAATAAATGTTTTTTGTGAAAAAGGCCGGCTTTAGTTCAACAGGTTAGAATGCTCTAGCATATTTCTGGAGAGTTGAGGGATTCGAATCCAGTGTGTTGGCGAATTTCTTTTCCACAAAAATATTAATATTTACGTTTTTCGAATCCCCATCAGCTGCAATTTCCAGTGTCAGAGAGTGCTAAAGGCGGTAAATAAAAACTCTAGAAGAGACCTCTAGCGGCGGAAGAAGCTGGAAAATACCAAATATTTAAATAAATGTTGCAAACGATCTATTTTTGCTAGAAACGTAAGGGGGTATTATTTATGCTTAAGGGCGTATTTATTTATTTTTAATGTATGATGGGGGGGAATGCATATAGTAGTATTTTATTAGTAATTATAAAACATAAAAAGTATTTGTCTTTTAGTTCTTAAATTTAAATGTTTCTTTTCTCTCGCTCCTCTGAAAATAGTGGGCAGATCATTGCTGTCAGTGGAATTTCTTCCATAACAGAACTCTACACGCCGAAATTTCTACGATAAACAGATCACTTAAAACATTCTTTAAATGTTTTGCAATTTCCATATATACTGATCTCTAATGATATAAGTTAAAACTACCTTTGAAAACGCGAATTATATTTCATTAGTAACAAACTAAAAAAGAGATTTCCAATTATCTCTTAAAACAAAACAGTTCCATTCCTTACCTACCTTGGGTGCAGGGTCAACTTATGGTTCTCAATGGAATTTTCAAGACAGTTTCATTCCGCGACCAAAATTTCTAGCATAACTGCATCGTTAACAATATTCGTTTTAAATATTTGGGTTATTTCGATCCTTTTCCACCGTTAGAGGGCGCAGTTACAGCCTTTGGAAAATTCGCAAAATGCAAATTGTAATATTTCATCAATACCTGTCCAACCCAAAAGAATTTTTTAATTTATCTCTGAAAACGTACACATTTCTGTTAAAAAAATTTCCATTCACCTCCCCCTCTGGGTCTAAAGAGTCAAGTGATTATTGCCATGGTAACTTCATAACATTCATATTTCAACACCGAAATTTCAAACTTCTAACATAACTACATCGTTTGGAATATTCGTTTGATATTTTGAAATTTTCAAATTTTTCCACCGTTAGAGGGTGCACTTATAACTTTTGGGAGATTCGAAAAGTGCAAATTGTAATATATTATTAATACCTATCTAACACAAAAAAGTTTTTTTATTTATCTGTATAAACAAAAGAGATCGATGTCTACAGACGGACAGACAACAGAACGAAATTATATCTTCTTAATAAAAAAGTTCTAAAATTTACTTTTCCTTTTTTAGCCGTTTTCTAAAGTACTTCCAATCATGAACACTGAAATCTCTATCAAATATTACCCTACCCTTTCGTGAAATCCATAAGTACCGTGCAATACCATTCAGCTATGCACGCTAAACAATCCGATCAACGAAAAACATGGCGCTCTAATTTGGAATGGCCAACCTCTACCTATACACGGCCTATACTACTGACATACCTAATGCGCCATCTGTCGGTGGCAAATGTAACTATTCTGGCAATATAATATTTCGTCATTAAAAAATTCCATGTCTTTCTCTACATTTCTCTGAAAACCGCATCGTGCTACTGTCTATACATTTCGAATTGTTGCATTTTAAGTTTCTCTGTTACGTTTGGATCACCCGATATTTATCAAATACACTATGTGAACAAACATATCCAGACAGTTGTTCATCCATAACCTTCCGGTAATAGGAGAGGAATTAATATCTCGTTGTTACAATATTTGGTGGTACCAAAACCCCCCAGTCTGCGGGAAATGCTTCCCACTAGATTTTGGTACGTTGCTGCTAGAATTGTCTGCCTTTCTGCCACAAGAGCATTAGCGATGCCGATCACTGATGTCTGGCCGGTCGGCCTGGCTCGCAGTCCGAGTTCCAATTCATCCCAAAAGTGTTCCATGGTGTTGAGATCCATGATCTGTGCAGATCAGTCAAGTTCTTCGACATCCCTCTCATGAAACCAATTCCGCATGGTCCTCGCTTTGTGGACGGGAACGTCGTCATGTTGGTAGAGGAAAGGGTCTTCACCGAACTCTTGCCATCATGTTCGGAGTGCAGAATTGTCGAGAATGCCATTATACGACCGTTCACAGGAACTATGAGGTTAGCAGTTAGTTAGTTTATACTGATTGATAGCATATTAGTGTTTTGTGTGATTTCTTAAGAAATTCTTCATGATTTATGCAAATTTATTGCCGTGTTATTTATTCAGTTCATTTATAGTTTGTTTATTTATTTTGAATTCGCTGTCGATTGCCAAATATCCAAATAGAATTGAAAATTTGTAAAAATACATTTATTCACACTTTGTGTTTTTGAATACGTGTGATATCAGTTATATAGTCTATTACATGGCATGGAATAATAATTCGGCTAAAGTATCCGTGATGAGACTTCAATATTCTTGTAAAAACATATGACATAGAAAGGAGAAAAAAATACTCTCTATTGTTACTTTTGTTAAGTTTGTTATCTTTTTAGAGTTAATAAGAGCTACCTATGTAAACTTTAGACAAACGGATAGAAGAAGTTTTTTTTTCGCTTAATTGACCTTCTTCTTGTTTCATTTTGGAGTTCGAGGAAGAACTGTGCAAAACGGGAGATTGATATAAAAATTATAAATTCGTAACTGTGAACTTTCTATCCAGTTGCCACTCAGTGAAAACTAATCTTCTCAAAATCTGATCATCATTAGCATCATCCTCAAGCAGCCATGGGCTACGGAGGTCCAACCACACCGTGCAATTTAGTACTCCAAGTAAGTCTATCCTGAGCTACATCTACTGCATCTGGCCACTGCACACCAATTCTAACAAGGTCCTGTTTGACATTGTCTGCCCACCGCATCCTAGGTCTCCCCTTCTTTCTGAGGCCTTTAGGCACACTGTTCATAACCCTATTCGCCAATCTATAATTATTCATACGGGCAACATGGCCAAACCAACGGAGTCTCTCTCTGCACACTATGCTGCTTAAAGGAGGTTGCAAACTCCTTTGTGTAACCTCATCATTAGTTACAAAGTTGAACCACCTAATGCCCAAAATACTGCGTAGGCATCTGGAATCAAAAGCATCTAATTTCCTCTTATCTTGTTTACAAAGTGTCCAAGTTTTACTACCATAACTAACCCTAGAAAGAACCAAACTATTATACAGTCTAATTTTAGTCTTTAGGTGTATACGCCTATTTCTCCACACTCTCTATAGGTTCTTAAAAGTCCCGGCAGCAATCCCTATTCGTCTGTTAATCTCATGCCGCACATCACCATTATCTGTTACATAGCTCCCGAGATAATTAAACTGTAACACCTGCTCAAGACTGCAACCATTCAGATTAAATGAATCACAGTCTGCCTGACCAATTTTCATCACTTTAGTTTTCTCTCTGTTTATAACCAAACCTACTCTACTACCAGTCTCATCAACAGCTCGAATGAAAGAGTTCATCTCATAAACATCATTTGAAAAAAGGGCTAAATCATCAGCATAATCTAAATCAGAAATTTTCGCATCTCCAGCCCATTTAAGGCCAAAATCTTTCCCTTGAAGTGAATTTCGCATAACATAATCAACAACCAAACTAAAGAGAAAAGGAGACAAAATGCACCCTTGTCCAACACCAGACGTAATTCTAAACCAATTGCTACAAGACTTACCAACTCTCACACATGACTCAGTGTTATTATAGAGCGCTTTCATTATGTTAACTAACTTGTCTGGTATACCATATGATCTCACAATCAACCACAAATTATGACGATCAACAGAGTCGAATGCCTTTTTGAAATCAACAAAGCTAGCAACCAAAGGTTTCTGAAACTCTAAACGTTTCTCAAGAATCTGCCTAAGTGAAAATATCTGATCCAGACATCCCCTACCACTTCCGAATCCACATTTCTCATCACGCAATTGACTGTCAACCAGATTCTTAATTCTATTAAGCACAATCATTCAAAGAACTTTACCTGGAACAGAGAGTAGGCTGATACCCCTATAGTTATCACAAGAATTGCGATGACGTTTTTTGAAAATATAGCTCCTTTGAATAACTTGAAATTACTTGAAAATATAAAACAATAGCTCTCGTAAAATCCTTAGGAACCATGTCTTTATCATAAAAGATATTCAAATTTTCAGTCATCCAAGTGGTAACCGAAACATTCCCAGCTCTAAGCATTTCAGTAGTAATCTCATCTACTCCTGGGGATTTATGAAGTTTAAGTTTAGAAATAGCCAAAATAACTTCAGATTGTGTTATAAGGCCACCATTAAAGCCACCAATACGTCTATCATCATTGCAAACAATGGGAGTAGAACTAACCACATTGTTTAGAACATCAATGAAATGCTCAGCCCACCTAGCCATGACAGAATCCTCCCCTTCTATAACCTTACCTTGTTTATCCTTCAATCCTTGTATGCCTGTCCGTTTTCTACCACACAAAATATTAACTATCTGGTACAGCTCTCTGCTGTTGTGCTGTCTAACTGCTTCCTCGGCTTTGTCGGCCAAACCATCAAGCCAGAGATTCTTATCATCAGCTAACTGATCTTTTACACGTTTATTAAGTTCTCTGTAATGCTTTCTATTAGGACTAGTACGGTATTGATTAAGGACATTCCTGCAGTTCTTTCTTTCAGAAATAAGCTCAAGTGCCTTATCACTCAGACAATTCTGTCTCTTCTGCTCCTTTTTTCCTAAAAGAGTACTGTTAGTGTCCAAAAAATCCTGTTTAAAATGATCACATTCTTCCTCAACTTCAGTAGTAAGCATACCATGACTGTCATAATGACTAAGCAACCTATCATGATAAGCTTTGGCTATATCTGGGTTTTTCAGAGCTTCAGTATTAAAAGCAAATTTTTTAACCCTAGCACAACACTTTTTAAGTTTAAATTGGAAGACACTTTTAACCAGGTAATGGTCAGATCCAATTTTAGCTCCCCTATATGACCTGATATTCCTAACAGAAGTAGTCCATTTGCTGTTAATTAATATATAATCAATCATATTCCTATGCAGCCCATCAGGTGAAACCCATGTGTACTTATGTATGTCGCGGTGTTTGTAATAAGTGTTAGTTATTCTGAATCCATTGAGTTTACTTACCTGTAGGAGACGTTGCCCATTGCCATTGCAGCTACCAATACCAAAAGGGCCTATTACTCCTCCCCAAAGGTCAGAGTCAGTACCAACTTTGGCATTGAAGTCAGCAAGAACAGGGGTAATATCTCCTTTCTTGACAGAATTCAAAATATCCTGAAATTGTTCATAAAACCAATCCTTCTCTTCCTCATCGGCATCCTCAGTGGGGGCAAAACAGCAGATGACATTCATATCTTTAACGCTTTTCTGAAATTTTGCGGTAAGAAACCTTTCGCTGTTCCAGTGCTCGAGTCCATTGGCACCCTTCTTTACGCCACTCCAATCGATCAGGCAGATAGAGTTCACCTGGCATCCTCCACACCCAGACTCGTCCGTCAGACTGCCAGATGGTTATGCGTGATTCATCGCTCCAGAGAACGCTGTTCCAGTGCTCGAGTTCATTGGCACCCTGCTTTACACCACTGCAACCGATGCTTGGAGTTGATCTTGTTGATTTTAGGCTTGTGTTCGACTGTTAGAATTGGTCTATATTGGCGAGATGCAGAGATGTAGACAAGACTAGACATGTTTGGAGAAAACCATTATCCACTCTGGCTTGACCTCGTAGCTCATGAATGCATGAAAGTTTTGTATGTATGTATGGAGGGATTGTGAGAGTACGTGACACTCGAGATGGAGCATGCGATGAGAATTAAGTCACTTAGGGATGGGTTGTTTCACATATGAGCGGCATTTTTTGCATACCATTGGCTAAATGGGCAGGTCACAAGGACACCGAAGGCTCAGAGAAGGTTCGGGGAGTGCACCCACTGGAACAGCTGTTGGGAGACAGATAGTAGCGTCCCGTCAAAGCCATCCAGCGTGTACTTTAACGTGCACAGGGTATGGTTCTCCCGCACATGCGGCCACGGCTTAACGTCACATCCGACGGACGGCGGCTCTCCAAGCCCATCGGTGTCCCCTACTGACCGTGGGGAGGGCGGGGAATTTTGCGGAGATAAATCTCAACGTTGACCCAGCTGGGCGGTTGGTATTGATCTCTATGTTGCGATCTTGTGCAACCACGGCAATTCCCGGTTCCGCCTGACAGCACTACCTGGTTTAAGAAAAGCCATGACTATCTAGAGCCGGGGGCAAGGAATACGCCCTATAGGCGCACCTCAACCCCGGCCTCACATGGCAGCAGTCCTATAGAAGGAAAGCTGACCACCGGAAGAAACCTAACTTTAATCTATTCCCCGGTTTGCAAATGTGCAAGGATATAAAGATCCAAGCTCGATCGGCACCCGGGGTGGAGACTCTTAGTAAGACCCAGACTTTTTGGACAGCTCGTGCCTACTAGGCCGAGGGAAACCTTTCGGCAGAGCCGTCGAACTGACCACCCAAGGTCCCTGAAAGGTGAGGTCTCCGACGCCGTCACCACCCGACCGGCAATCAAGCCGGTCAGCAGCGTCTTCAACCTCGGTTGGCCTTGGCCATGTCCAACCGGCGCCCAACCCGATCGGCACAGCCTTCAGCCGGGTTGCTGGGCCCTAGGCCCCCCCACCACGACAAGGTGGTCCCCTATTGGGGGGGGGGCGGTTGGTATACAAACCCACAATCTCCTGAGAGCAGGTCAGGTGCTCTGACCGATGTTATGGGGCTACTTAAAATCACAGGTGTACAGAGGTCGGCCGACGTCATTGGCCATGGTGAAAGAAGCAATTCGCCCTCACGTGACAGGAATTACAGCTGAAACCCTCTTCGATGCTGTGCAGAGTGTCGTGCCACGTCTGACTGTCATTCTCGTGAATGACGGCCGTCACATTGAACATTTGTAATCCTAGCAGCGTTGCGAATTGTACTGCACCACTGTACAAATTATCTCACAAGTGAAGCACCACCTGTCGGTGGGAAATGTAAACTATTCTGAAAATATAATATTTCGTCATTAAAAAAATTCCATGTCTTTCTCTACATTTCTCTGAAAACCGCATCGTGCTACTGTATATACATTTCGAATTCTTGCATCTTAAGTTTTTCTGTTATTATTGGATCACCCGGTATTTATCAAATACACTATATGAACAAACGTATCCAGACAGTCTTTCATCCATAACCTTCCGGTAATGGGAAAGGAATTAATATCTCGTTGGTACAACATTTGATGCTACCACAACCCTCCCTGCGGGAAATGCTTCCCACCAGATTTTGGTACGTTGCTGCTAGAATTGCCTGCCTTTCTGCCACAAGAGCATTAGCGATGCCGGTCACTAATGTCTGGCAGGTCGGCCTGGCTCGCAGTCCGAGTTCCAATTCCTCCCAAAAGTGTTCCATGGTGTTCAGATCCAGGATCTGCGCAGACCAGTCAAGTTCTTCAACATCCCTCTCATGAAACCATTCCCGCATGGTCCTCGCTTTGTGGACGGGAACGTCGTCATGTTGGTAGAGGAAAGGGTCTTCACCGAACTGTTGCCATCATGTTCGGAGTGCAGAATTGTCGAGAATGCCATTATAGGACCGTTCACAGGAACTATGAGGTTAGCAGTTAGTTAGTTTATACTGATTGATAGCATAATAGTGTTTTGTGTGATTTGTTAAGAAATTCTTTATGATTTATGTAAATTTATTGCCGTGTTATTAATTCAGTTCATTTATAGTTTGTTTATTTGTTTTGAAATCGCTGTCGATTGCCAAATATCGAAATAGAATTGAAAATTTGTAAAAATACATTTATTCACACTTCGTGTTTTTGAATACGTGTGATATCAGTTATATAGTCTATTACATGGCATGGAATAATAATTCGCCTAAAGTATTCGTGATGAGACTTCAATATTCTTGTAAAATCATATGACATAAAAATGGAGAAAAATAATATTGTCTATTGTTACCTTTGTTAAGTTTGTTGGCTTTTTATAGTTAATAATAGTTACCTGTATAAACTTTAGACAAATATATAGAAGTCTAATTTTTTCCTTCTAATCAACGGGTGCCCGTGTTTGCTCTGAGTTCGAGGAATTTTTCTGCGGAAGCGGTGATGGAAATAAAAAATTGTGAAGTCGTAACTGTGACCGTTCTTATCAAGTTGCCACTCAATGAAAACTAATCTTCTCACAATCTAGTAAAATGCAATATTTCAGTTACGAATTTCGACACTTAGTCAACTGATGTATCTATTCCGGCAAGTATTTCACAGCACATTATCCTGTATATAATTATTATTCCCACTTTCTGTTATTCGATGCACCTGAGTTAAAAGAAAAAGTCATCGGTATCATGGTTCGAAATTTAGAAAGTTGCGCAAAACCACAATTTACGAACTGTTTAATGAGAGGGTAAAGTTGCCATTCAACCAAAACCAATCTTCTCATAATTGGTTAAAAATACATTTCGATTTATAATATTATTTGACGATCTGGCCACCAGATTGCTTTAAAATGTTAGCATATTATTATAGTGGATAAGGTAATAATATCTGAAATAAAATTTATCATAAATATACATGTTAACAATAAAGTTGTTGCAACCTAAAATTTATAACTTTATTTCCCATTGAATTTATCAGCTTATATAAGACGTCTAATTGATTCATGACTTTATTCTTTATTATCGATATTTATTTTTATATTATTGATACATGATTCTAATTCTTTTACTATTAGGAACGTTTACTGCTAAAAATTAAAAATATCAAACCTTTATAAAATAATCATAAATAATTTCGTGCGTCTTCTATGGAAACTACCGCCAATTGTATTTATCGCAATATTATTTTCTTCATAATTTCCCTGTGTATAATTCTTTGTTTCTCTAACTCATAATGACACAACGATGAGTCTTGTGTCTAAACGTTCCGTCCCGCACCTCGTGGCGGCAGCTCTCTTTTTAGCTCTCCCTCCGTTCCATGCGCTCTCCGTTAATATGATTCCTCTCTTAACTTTTGCCTCTCCTGGTGGATCGCGACGTATCTCCGTAACGGTCCCAAATTTTTAACAGTTAATGTCCAACAACCTCCGATTTTGGTGTGATCGCTTTATAGATTATAGCAGGGGTTCTCAACGTGGAATATTTTAGGGTTCGCATTCAGAGTTTAAAAGTCGCTAGACAGTGTTATATATTTATATATATGTTTTATTTTATTCCCATTGCCATATAATAAATGTAGATTTATCTATCTATACAAGGGGTGCGCCAGTTTTATTCACATTTCCAGGGTGTACGTGAAGCGTAAAAGATTGAGAACCACTCATATATATGTCTTATTTTATTCCCATTGTTATACTATAACTGTAGTTTGATTTTCTTAATTCTGTAATCAATCGTGATGTTCTGATACTTTTTTGAGCGACTGTACTCTCACAATGTCTAGATGAACTTTCCTGTACCAACATGACGATGTTCCCATCCACAAAGCGATTACATTAGGGAATGGTTTGATGAGAGGGATGTTGAAGAACTTGACTGGCCTGCACAGAGCCCTGATCTCAACCCCATTGAACACTTTTTGGATGAATTGGAACTCCGACTGCGAGCCAGGCCGACCTGCCAGACATCAGTGATCGGCATCACTAATCCTCTTGTGGCATTCATTTCAACTTCACATTTCGAAATCCTAAGTGACTTAGGGGCGGGTTTTGCTCAGTCGGTAGCGCTCCAGGCTCGTATTTTGTAGTTCCCAGGTTCGAGTCCCAGCTGGGTCAGCTTTGTGATTTATTTCCGCAAAATTCCCCGTCCTGCCCACGGTCAGTAGGGGACACCGATGGGCTTGATAAGGCCGCCGTCCGTCGGATGGGATGTTAAGCCGTGGCCCCGTCCCCATGTCCCTGTGCACGTTAAAGAACAGGTTGCATCGCCTGGACGGGAAGCTACCATCTGTCTCCCAACAGCTGTTCCAGTGGGTCCCCTCCTCCAACCTTCTCTGAGCCTTCGGTGTCCTTCTGACCTGGCCATTTAGCCCATGGTGTGCAAAAAAGTGCCGCTCAGAGGTGAAACAACCCAACCCTAAGTGACATAGTTCTCATCCCGTGCTACATCTCAAGTGTCACGTACTCTCATAATCCCTCCATACATACATACAAAATATTCATGCATTCATGAGCTACGAGGTCAAACCAGATTGGATAATGGTTTTCTCCAAACACGTGTGTTCTTCTCTGCATCTTCTGCCTCTCGCCAATATAGACCAATTCTAACAGCCGAACACAAGCCTAAAATCAACAAGATGAACTCCAAGCGTCGATTAGAGTTGTGTAAAGCAGGGTGCCAATGGACTCGAGAACTGGAACAGCGTTCTCTGGAGTGATGAATCACGCCTCACCATCTGGCAGTCTGACGGACAACTCTGGGTGTGGAGGATGCCAGGTGAACTCTATCTGCCTGACTGTCATATGCCAGCTGTGAAGTTTAATGGAAGAAACTTCATAATCTGGGGCTCGTTTTCTTGATTAAACCTGAGCAGTTTTCTGCACCTATGAAAAAGGAAATAATCTTTTTCATTCTTTGAGAGAGCAAAAAATTATTCCTTGAAGTTAAAAAGTGATCAGCCCAGTATCAGAGGTTGTTGGACATTAACTGTTAACAATTGTAACAGTTAATGAAAAATTGTAGTGAGCCGCCAGAAGAGACAAGAATTAAGAGACGGATTCATATTGACCTAGAGCGCATTGGAGGAGGGAGGGCTGGAAAGAGAGCTGCCGCCACAAGGTACGTGAGGGGAACTTTTATACACAGGGCTCAGCTTTGTTCATTTTGAATAAGAGCACTGGTTATCAAACTTTATAATGGATCGAAGTTTTACTATGGAAATGTGTATGTAACTGGCGTACCCCTTGTATACATTGATAAAACTATAGTTATAGTATAACAATGGGAATAAAATAAAATATATATAGATCACTGGTTCAAAACCTTTTATGCTTCACGTACCCTCTGGAAATGTATATGTAACTGGCGTACCCCTTGTATAGATAGATAAAACAATAGTTATACTATAATAATGGGAATGAAATAAAACATATACATCAGTGGTTCTCAATCATTTATGCTTCACGTACCCCCTGGAAATGTGAATATAACTAGCGTACCCCTTGTATAGATAGACAATTCTATAGTTATAATATGGCAATGGGAATGAAATAAAATATATATATATATAAAACTATCTAGCGACTTTTGAAGCTCACTGCTCACTAGCTCACTGCGAACCCCACAATATTTTACGGCGTATTCCACGTTGAGAACCCCTGCTCTAATCTATAAAGCGATCACTCGCAAATCTGAGGATGTTGGACATTAACTGTCAAAAATTCGGGACCGTTAGGGAGATGCGTCGCGAGCCACCATGAGAAGCAAAAGTTAATAGAGGAATCATATTAACGGAGAGTCCATGGAACGGAGGGAGAGCTGAAGAGAGAGCTGCCGCCACGAGGTGCGGGAGGGAACGTTTAGACACAAGACTCATCGTTCTGTCATTATGAGTTAGAGAAACAAAGAATTATACAGTGGAAAAATATGAGGAAAATAATATTGTGATAAAACCAATTGGCGGTAGTTTCCATAGAAGACGTTCGGAATTATTTATGATTATTTTATAAAGGTTTATTATTTTTAATTTTTAGTAGCAAATATTCCTAATAGTGAAAGAATTAGAATAATGTATCAATGATATAAAAATTAATATCGATAATAAAGAATAAAGTCATGAATCAATTAGACGTCTTATATAAGCCGATAAATTCAATGGGAAATAAAGTTATAAATTTTAGGTTGCAACAACTTTGCTGTTAACATGTATATTTATGATAAATTTTATTTCAGATATTTTTACCTTATCCACTATAATAATATGCTAACATTTTAAAGCAATCTGGTGGCCAGATCGTCAAATCAAATTATAAATTGAAATGTATTTTTAACCAATTATGAGAAGATTGGTTTTGGTTGAATGGCAACTTCACCCTCTCATTAAACAGTTCGTAACTTGTCGTTTAGGGGCAACGTTCTAAATTTCGAACCATGATACCGATGACTTTTTTTTTTAACTTAGATGCATCGAATAACAGAAAGAGGGAATAATAATTATATATACGAAATGTGCTGTGAAATACTTGCCGGAATAGATGCCTCAGTTGGCTAAGTTTCGAAATTCGTAACTGAAAAATTGCATTTTACTAGATTGTCAGAAGATTAGTTTCCATTGAGTGGCAACTTGATAGAACGGTAACAGTTACGACTTTACAATTTTTTATTTTAATCTCCGCTTCCGCAGAGATCTTCCTCGAACCCAAAGAAGCAGATATAACTACCGTCGATTAAACGAAAAAAATTAAACTTCTATATGTTTGTCTAAAGTTTATAAAGGTAGCTCTTGCTAACTCTAAAAAGCTAACAAACTTAACAAAAGTGATAATAGAGAATATAATTTTTCTCCATTTTTATGTCATATATTCTTACAAAAACATTGAAGTCTCATCACGAATACTTTAGCTGAATTATTTATTCCATGTCATGTAATAGACTATATAACTGATATCTCACGTATTCAAAAACACAAAGTGTGAATAAATGTATTTTTACAAATTTTCAATTCTATTTCGATATTTCGCAATCGACAGCGAATTCAAAACAAATAAACAAACTATAAATGAACTGAATTAATAACACGGCAATAAATTTACATAAATCATAAAGAATTTCTTAACAAATCACACAAAACACTATTATGCTATCAATCAGTATAAACTAACTAACTGCTAACCTCATAGTTCCTATGAATGGTCCTATAATGGCATTCTCGACAATTCTGCACTCCGAACATGATGGCAACAGTTCGGTGAAGTCCCTTTCCTCTACCAACATGACGACGTTCCCGTCCACAAAGCGAGGACCATGCGGGAATGGTTTCATGAGAGGGATGTTGAAGAAGTTGACTGGTCTGCGCAAATCCTGGATCTCAACACCATGGAACACATTTGGGAGGAATTGGAACTCGGACTGCGAGCCAGGCCGACCTGCCAGACATCAGTGACCGGCATCGCTAATGCTCTTGTGGCAGAAAGGCAGGCAATTCTAGCAGCAACGTACCAAAATCTAGTGGGAAGCATTTCCCGCAGCTGGGGGGTTGTGGTAGCATCAAATGTTGTACCAACGAGATATTAATTCCTTTCCTATTACCGGAAGGTTATGGATGAACGGCTGTCTGGATACGTTTGTTCATATAGTGTATTTGATCAATAAAGGGTTATCCAAAGTAAGAGAAAAAGTAAAAATGCAATAATTCGAAAAGCATAGACAGTAGCACGATGCGGTTTTCACAGAAATGCACAGAAAGGCATGGAATTTTTTTAATGACGAAAAATTATATTGTCAGAATAGTTACATTTCCCACCGACAGGTGGTGCTTCACTTGTGAGGTAGTTTGTACAGTGGTGCAGCACAATTCGCAACGCAGCTAGGATTACAAATGTTCAGTGTGACGGCCGTCTTTCACGAGAATGGCAGTCATACGTGGCACGACATTCTGCACAGCATCGAAGAGGGTTTCAGCTGTAATTCCTGTCACGTGATGGCGAATTGCTTCTTTCAACATGGCCAATGACGTCCGCCGACCTCTGTACATCTGTGACTTTAAGTAGCTCCATAACATCGGTCAGAGCACCTGACAGGTTATCAGGAGATTGTGGGTTTGTATACCAACCGCCTAGCTGGGTCAACGTTGAGATTTATCTCCGCAAAATTCCGCGCCCTGCCCACTGTCAGTAGGGGACACCGATTGACTTGGAAAGGCCATCGTACGTCGATTGGACGTTAAGCCGTGGTCCGTTTGCGGGATAGCCATACTCTGTGCACGTTAAAGAACACGCTGGATGGCCTTGACGGGAAGCAACCATCTGTTTCCCAACGACTGTCCTAGTGGGTCCCCTCCCTCAACCTTCTCTGAGCCTTCGGGGTTCTTGTGACCTGGCCATTAAGCCGATGGTGTTCAAAAAAGTGCCGCTCAGAGGTGAAACAACCCAACCCTAAATCACTTAATTCACAATCCCTCCATACAAACATACAAAATCTTAATGCATTCATGAGCTACGAGGTCAAACCAGAGTGGATAATGGTTTTCTCCAAACATGTCTATTCTTGTCTACATCTCTGCATCTCGTCAATATAGACCAATTAATAATTAAAAACCGAACACAAGCCTAATAATCAACAAGATCAACTCCAAGCATCGGTTGGAGTTGTGCAAAGCAGGGTGCCAATGGACTCGAGCACTGGAACAGCGTTCTCTGGAATGATGAATCATGACTCACTATCTCTTGGACCATTGGCACCCTGCTTTACAACACTGCAACCGACCCTTGGAGTTGATCTTGTTGATTTTAGTCTTGTGTTCGGCTGTTAGAATTGGTTTATAATGACGAGATGCAGCAGATGTAGACAAGAATAGATATGTTTGGAGAAAACCATTATCCACTCTGGTTTGACAATCGTAGCTCATGAATGCACGAGGATTTTGGATGTATGTATGTAGGGATTGTGAGAGTACGTGACAACGTAATATGCGTGACAATCCGGGTTCACCTCAGTACTGTGACTGCATATCCCGTTGAGTGAATTGCCACTGAAACCCCAATCTTCAAACTAGGATCCTGCCTGTTAGATCTTGCCTGCTTTGTTCTGCCTTACTGCTGGAGAAGTCCTCGTGAAGAGACAAACACTGCTCGGGATTTTTAGCCTGTCTGTAGAAATAATCATTGAGGTGCAGTGAGAGGAATCTTTTAATTATTTTAGGAACAGAGCCTAGGAATATGCCGATCACTCACTGGATTTTGTCCAAATATCTGCCAAAATATTTCAGATGGTATCTTTTGAATTTTGATGCCAAACTTATATAGAAGTCCTTACTTTTTGAGTCTTCCGCAGTACAAACTCCTGGGTACTTCCATCGATAAGCCACACCTAACCGGGTCCCCAATCCTTTCAGCATGACCTTCAACTTCGTTCTCTTCATCGAGCCGGGCAACCACAGCCCGCTCGCCGTCTCGGCCTTAACCGTGCCGAGGCCGCGTCGGGGAACACTGGACCAGAGTCCTTCCAAAGCAAGTCAGCGGCCATCCAACGACCCCGACAAAGCCGTTAGCCTTCCGGTGCATACATCACTGCATCACCCGGACCACAGTTCTCAGAGGAACCCAAGTTCCTCGACTACGAAAGCAATCTGTTGAACCATAACAGATTCTGTGGGTCTCTTAGTTTGGATGTTCCATCGATAAGCCCGTCAACCAGGTTAGCCAAGCCCTGTCGCGAGACTCCAACTTCTACCTCCCCATTGTGAACGGACCGAAGCCACCAGTGAACAATCATCCGACCCACGATATCACTGAGACCGCATCGAAGAGCCCACAAGACGAGTGTACGAAGAGGTGCACAGCTCAGTCCGCAGTACTCCCCTATGTGCCCATAGTCGTCGTCGTCGTCGTCGTCGTCGTCGTCATCATCATCATCATCATCATCATCATCATCATCATCATCATCATCATCATCATCATCATCATCGTCGTCGTCGTCGTCGTCGTCGTCGTCGTCGTCGTCGTCATCATCATCATCATCATCATCATCATCATCATCAAGCAGCCATGGGCTACGGAGGTCCAACCAGACCGTGCAATTTAGTTCTCCAAGTAAGTCTATCCTGAGCTACATCTACTGCATCTGGCCACTGCACACCAATTCTAACAAGGTCCTGTTTGACATTGTCTGCCCACCGCATCCTAGGTCTCCCCTTCTTTCTGAGGCCTTTAGGCACCCTGTTCATAAACCTATTCGCCAATCTATAATTATTCATACGGGCAACATGGCCAAACCAACGGAGTCTGTCTCTGCACAATATGCTGCTTAAAGGAGGTTGCAAACTCCTTTGCCTAACCTCATCATTAGTTACAAAGTTGAACCACCTAATGCCCAAGATACTGCGTAAGCATCTGGAATCAAAAGCATCTAGTTTCCTGTTATCTTGTTTACAAAGTGTCCAAGTTTCACTACCATAACTAACCCTAGAAAGAACCAAACTATTATACAGTCTAATTTTAGACTTTAGGTGCATACGCCTATTTCTCCACACTCTATATAAAAATCAATAATTAAT
The DNA here is from genome assembly GCA_038380435.1 of Ryuthela nishihirai. Classification (NCBI taxonomy): domain Eukaryota; kingdom Metazoa; phylum Arthropoda; class Arachnida; order Araneae; family Heptathelidae; genus Ryuthela; species Ryuthela nishihirai. The sequence continues at coordinate 99,639,465 of JAWZYU010000002.1, forward strand.
ATTAATAAAAAATTAATTAATATTATTAATTAAATTATTAATATTAAATTAATTAATATTATTAATATTAAAATTTATTAATATTATTAAAAATTAATAATTAATATTAATATATTCCCCAACGAAGCCGGGGCTGCAACCCCCGGCTTCGTTGGGGACAAGTCAATAAGACAACTGGACCGGTCCTCCCTCAAAACCAGTCCGCCAGCCCTCAACAGGCCACAAGATATCATGAACTCCAGAGTGCCAGCGATCCGAACCCAACTTCTAAGAGGCACCATAAGCCCCCCCCCCCCCTTCGTCAAGGAGGTCCCACTCCGGAGAGGAGTACGTGACACTCGAAATGTAGTACGGGTTGAGATTTAATTCACATAGGAGTCGAAAGATGTAGTTGAAATGAATGCCACAAGGGATTAGCGATGCCGATCACTGATGTCTCGGTCGGCCTGGCTCGCAGTCCGAGTTCCAATTCATCCCAAAGTGTTCCATGGTGTTGAGATCCAGGATCTGTGCAGACCAGTCAAGTTCTTCGACATCCCTCTCATGAAACCATTCCCGCATGGTCCTCGCTTTGTGGACGGGAACGTCGTCATGTTGGTAGAGGAAAGGGTCTTCACCGAACTGTTGCCATCATGTTCGGAGTGCAGAATTGTCGAGAATGCCATTATAGGACCGTTCACGGAACTATGAGGTTAGCAGTTAGTTAGTTTATACTGATTGATAGCATATTAGTGTTTTGTGTGATTTGTTAAGAAATTGTTTATGATTTATGTAATTTTATTGCCGTGTTATTAATTCAGTTCATTTATAGTTTGTTGATTTTAGACAAACTGATAGAAATTTAATTTTTTTCATTTAATCGACCGTCTGCTAATTGGGTTTTGGCGTTCGAGAAAGATCTCTGCGGAAGCGGAGATTGAAATAAAAAATTGTAAAGTCGTATCTGTGACCTTTCTATCAAGTTGCCACTCAATGAAAACTAACTAAAGTATTCGTGATGAGACTTCAATATTCTTGTAAAAACATATGACATAGAAAGGAGAAAAATAATATTCTCTATTGTTACTTTTGTTAAGTTTGTTAGCTTTTTATAGTTAACGGAGCTACCTGTACAAATTTTAGACAAAGGGCTAGAAGTTTAATTTTTTCGTTTACTCGGCTGCTCCTAACGTCTGTTCCTTGAGTTCCAGGAAGATCTAGGCGGAAGCGGAGATTAAAATAAAAAATTGTAAAGTCGTAACTGCGACTGGTCTATCAAGTTGCCACTCAATGAAAACTAATCTTCTAATAATCTAGTAGAATACATTTTTCAGTTACAATTTTCGACACTTAGTCAACTGAGGCATCTATTCCGGCAAGTATTTCACAGCACATTTCGTACATATAATTATTATTCCCTCTTTCTGTTATTCGATGCATCTAAGTTAAAAAAAAAGTCCTCGGTATCATGGTTCGAAATTTAGAACGTTGCCCCTAAACGACAATTTACGAACTGTTTAATGAGAGGCTGAAGTTGCCATTCAACCAAAACCAATCTTCTCATAATTGGTTAAAAATACATTTCAATTTATAATTTGATTTGACGATCTGGCCACCAGATTGCTTTAAAATGTTAGCATATTATTATAGTGGATAAGGTAAAAATATCTGAAATAAAATTTATCATAAATATACATGTTAGGAATAAAGTTGTTGCAACATAAAATTTGTAACTTTATTTCCCATTGAATTTATCGCCTTATACAAGACGTCTAATCGATTCATGACTTTATTCTTTATTACCGATATTTATTTTTATATTATTTATGCATGACTCGAATTCTTTCACTATTAAGAACGTTTACTGCTAAAAATTAAAAATAGTAAACGTTTATAAAATAATCATAAATAATTTCGTACTTCTTCTATGGAAACTATCGCCAATTGTTTTACCGCAATATTATATTCTTCATAATTTTCCACTGTATAATTCTTTGTTTCTCTAACTCATAATGACACAACGATGAGTCTTGTGTCTAAAGGTTCCCTCATGCACCTCGTGGCGGCAGCTCTCTTTTCTGTTCTCTCTCCGTTCCATGCGCTCTCCGTTAATATGATTCCTCTCTTAAATTTTGCCTCTCCTGGTGGCTCGCGATGCATCTCCCTAACGGTCCCGAATTTTTGACAGTTAATGTCCAACATCCTCCGATTTGGGGAGTGATCGCTTTATAGGTTATATCAGGGGTTCTCAACGTGGAATACGCCGTAAAATATTTTGGGGTTCGCAGTGAGAGTTCAAAAGTCGCTAGATAGTTTTATATATACATAATTATGTTTTATTTCATTCCCATTGCCATATTGTAACTATAGATTTATCTATCTATACAACGGGTGCGCCAGTTATATACACATTTCCAGGGGGTAAGTGAAGCATAAAATGTTGAGAACCACTGATCTATATATGTTTTATTTTATTCCGAATGTTATACTATAACTATAGTTTTATCTATCTATACAAGGGGTATGCCAGTTACATATTCATTTCCATAGTAAAACTTGGATTCCATTATAAAAGTTTGATAACCACTGCTCTAATTCAAAATGACACAAAGGTGAGCCCTGTGTGTAAAAGTTCCCCTCACGTACCTTGTGGCGGCAGTTCTCTTTGCAGCCCTCCCTCCTCCAATTTTCTCTAGGTCAATATGAATCCCTCTCTTAATTCTTGTCTCTTCTGGTGTCTCACGACGATTTTTCATTAACGGTTACAAATGTTTGACAATTAATGTCCAACAACCTCTTATACTGGGCTGAAAACGTTTTAACTGCAAGGAATAATTTGTTGCTCTGTCAAAGAATGAAAAAGATCATTTCTTTTTTCAGAGATGCAGAAAACTGCCCAGGTTTAATCAAAAAAAGAGCCCCAGAGGATTAAGTTTCATCCACCAAACTTCACAGCTGACATACGATATCAGGCAGATAGAGTTCACCTGGCATCCTCCACATCCAGACTCGTCCGTCAGACTGCCAGATGGTGATGCCTGATCCATCACTCCAGAGAACGCTGTTCCAGTGCTCGAGTCCATTGGCACCCTGCTTTACACCACTGCAACCGACGCTTGGAGTTGATCTTGTTGATTTTAGTCTTGTGTTCGGCTGTTAGAATTGGTCTATATTGACGAGATGCAGCAGATGTAGACAAGAACATACGTGTTGGGAGAAAACCAATATCCACTCTGGTTTGACCTCGTAGCTCATGAATGCATGAAGATTTTGTATGTATGTATGGAGGGATTATGAGAGTACGTGACACTGGAGATGTAGCACGGGATCTGAATTAAGTGATTTAGGGTTGGAATTTTCACCTCTGAGCGGCACTTTTTTGAACATCATCGGCTTAATGGCCAGGTCACAAGGACCCCGAAGGCTCAGAGAAGGTTGGGGGAGGGGACCCACTAGGACAGTCGTTGGGAAACAGATGGTTGCTTCCCGTCAAGGCCATCCAGCGTGTTCTTTAACGTGCACAGAGTATGGCTCTCCCGCACACGGACCACGGCTTAACGTCCAATCGACGGACGATGGCCTTTCCAAGCCAATCGGTGTCCCCTACTGACAGTGGGCAGGGTTGGGAATTTTGCGGAGATAAATCTCAACGCTGACCCAGCTGGGACTCGAACCTGGGAACTACAAAGTATGAGCCTGGAGCGCTACCGACTGAGCAAAACCCGCCCCTAAGTCACTTACGAGTTCGAAATGTGAAGTTGAAATGAATGCCAGAAGAGGATTAGTGATGCCTATCACTGATGTCTGGCATGTCGGCCTGGCTCACAGTCGGAGTTCCAATTCATCCGAAAAGTGTTCAATGGGGTTGAGATCAAGGCTCTGTGCAGGCCAGTCAAGTTCTTCAACATCCCTCTCATCAAATCATTCCCTAATGTAATCGCTGTGGATGGGAACATCGTCAGGTTGGTACAGGAAAGTACATCTACAGATTGTGAGAGTACAGTCGCACAATAAAGTATCCGAACAATATGGTTGATTACAGAAATCAGAAAAAATATCTCGTAACGTTTCTTTTTACAAATTAGTGATCTGGCAACCTTCGTGTACAGTCGCTGCAAAAAATATCCGAACACTAAGGTTCATTACAGAGTTCAGAAAAAATATCTGCAACGATTTTTTTAGAAATTTGTGATCTGGCTACCGTCGTGTGACGTGACACGACGGTTGCCAGATCGTGTCACGTGACGCACAGATCGTTGTGTCACGTCAAATTTTATGCAATTTACGGAGTGCTTTTTAACGTTAGAATATTTCACCTTTGGACGTCACCTTTTTCATACAATAGGCTAAATGACCAGGTCACAAGACCCGAAACACAAAGAGAAAGTTGCGGGTAGGATATCTACTGGACATTTTTATAGGAGACAGATGGTAGCCTCCCGTTAATGCTATGCAGCGTGTTCTTTAACGTTGGGATATTTTACCTCTGAAGGTCACTTTTTTCCACACGATGGACAAAATCGCCAGGTCACAAGGACCCGAAAGGCTCAGAGAAAGTTGGAAGGAGGATATCCATTGTACAGCTTTTAGGTGACAGATGGCAGCCTCCCATGAAGGCTATAAAATGTGTTCTTTAGCGTTGGGGTTGTTTTACCTCTGAGCGGCACTTTTTTTTCCACACAATGGGCTAAATGGCCAGGTCACAAAGATTCAGGGTACAAGGTTAACTCTATTGCAAATGATCCGCCACTATAGACCGCATGTTGTGAAAATGATTTCCACGCCGATTCAAAGAACGTAAAATATCGTAATGACTTGTGTTAGATCATCTAGTATCTAGGATGTAACCATGGGAATAATATTTCCAAGGTCATTTCTTTTCCTTAAAAATTATGAGACGGAAATATAAAAGATATTATTTACTGAGTGTTTATTTGTTACTAAGCTGTAGTGTAGTATATATCATTTTATACAGTTTACCAAGAGTATTTTGATATTTTTTCTCAGTACTTTGTGGTCTGTAAATGGTAGCTAGGTAGTCACTGGAAGGAGAGCTATGCACCAATCCACTGTGATGATGCATAGAACCGGCCAGGCCTAGCACCTAATGCCCGACCCCGCCTCCTCGTGGTGCGGACCGTTAGTAACTTTCAAATGAGATACTTTCTTATGGAAGTGAACGGAAGGGGAGGGCTGCCAGATTAGTGTGGCCTACTGATCTGGACAACTATGGCTACTTTTCTTTTTTTTCTACCCTGCTGAGGAGTGGTCAACCACACAGGGACCTGGTACTTACCATATAAACCTACTGGACTGGACAGATATATGGCTCTGAGCTTGATTATGGATCCTGATTTTGCTGCACTGGTGGGCTTCTGTGGAGGGAAAATCTTCCGCTGTGTCTTCTGTTTGTTTGTGGGTTGACAGCCCCAAGTGAATAGATTCACAGGATATGTTTATCAGCTGGTGGATAATCCTGAGCAGAAGTCATCGCAGGCACCTGAACTCTTTGCTTCTATTGGCATCGTCAAATTCTACATTGGAGGAAGTCTTCCAGTGTAGATGGCTTCAGCCTTTAGTAGTTGGGGAACGGGTCTTTGCCCCATGTCTGCGATCAGGGGGCTGTTTGATATTGTCGGCATTCCCTCTCTCAATAAACAGTTTCTTTAAACATCCCACTAACCATTTTCTCTCCATAGGTAGTTGGAATGTGAGGACTCTGCACAGAGCTTTTTCTCTTGATGTCCTCACACAAGAATTCCACCGTTATAATTTAGATATTCTCGGCTTGCAAGAGACCAGATGGACAGATAAAGGTCAGATTCTTAAACATAAGCTTAAATTTCTCTTTTCAGGGAGGGACGACAATAAGCATCACCAAGGCGTGGGTCTGCTTCTCAGTAGACACGCTAGCGATGCTCTTCTAGGATATGAGTGCATTATTGAAAGGTTACTTACAGCAAAATTTCAGACAAGCGTTAAAGACTTGAATGCTATCTGCTGTTATGCCCCCACTGAGGATGCCGATGAAGATGAGAAGGATAGGTTTTATGAACAACTTCAGGATATTTTGAATTCTGTCAAGAAAGGAGATATTACCCTTGTTCTTGGTGACTTCAATGCCAAAGTTGGTACTGACTCTGACCTATGGGGAGGAGTAATAGGCCCTTTTGGTATTGGTGGCTGCAATGGCAATGGGCAACGTCTCCTACAGGTAAGTAAACTCAATGGATTCAGAATAACTAACACTTATTACAAACACCGCGACATACATAAGTACACATGGGTTTCACCTGATGGGCTGCATAAGAATATGATTGAATACATATTAATTACCAGCAAATGGGCTAGTTCTGTTAGGAATACCAGGGCATATAGGGGAGCTGAAATTGAATTTGACCATTACTTTGTTAAAAGTGTGTTGCAGCTTAAACTTAAAAAGTGTTGCGCTAGGGTTAAAAAATTTACTTTAAATACTGAAGCTCTGAAAGATCCAGTTATAGCGAAAGCTTACCATGATAGGTTACTTAGTCATTATGACAGTCATGGTTTGCTTACTACTGAAGTTGAGGAAGAATGGGATCATTTTAAACAGGCTTTTTTGGACACTAACAGTACTCTTTTAGGGAAAAAGGAGCAGAAGAGACAGAATTATCTGAGTGATAAGGCACTTGAGTTTATTTCGGAAAGAAAGAACTGCAGGAATGTCTTTAATCAATACCCTACTAGTCCTAATAGAAAGCATTAGAGAACTTAATAAACGTGTAAAAGATCAGTTAGCTGCTGATAAGAATCTTTGGCTTGATGGTTTGGCTGACAAAGCCGAGGAAGCAGTTAGACAGCACAACAGCAGAGATCTGTACCAGAGAGTTAACGTTTTGTGTGGTAGAAAACGGACAGGCATACAAGGATTGAAGGATAAACAAGGTAAGGTTATAGAAGGGGAGGATTCTGTCATGGCTAGGTGGGCTGAGCATTTCAGTGATGTTCTAAACAATGTAGTTAGTTCTACTCCCTTTGTTTGCAATGATGATAGATGCATTGGTGGCTTTAATGTTGGCCCTATAACACAATCTGAAGTTATTTTGGCTGTTTCTAAACTTAAACTTCATAAATCCCCAGGGGTAGATGAAATTACTACGGAAATGCTTACAGCTGGGAATGTTTCGGTTACCACTTGGATGACTGAAATTCTGAATATCTTTTATGATAAAAGCATGGTTCCTAAGGATTTTACCAGAGCTATTGTTATCCCTATTTTCAAAAAAGGTGATCGCAGTTCTTGTGATAACTATAGGGGTATCAGTCTACTCTCTGTTCCAGGTAAAGTTCTTTCCATGATTGTGCTTAATAGAATTAAGAATCTGGTTGACAGTCAATTGCGTGATGAGCAATGTGGATTCAGAAGTAGTAGGGGATGTGTGGATCAGATATTTTCACTTAGGCAGATTCTTGAGAAATGTTTAGAGTTTCAGAAACCTTTGGTTGCTAGCTTTGTTGATTTCAAAAAGGCTTTTGACTCTGTTGATCGTCATAATTTGTGGTTGATTGTGAAATCATATGGTATACCAGACAAGTTAGTTAACATTATGAAAGCTCTCTATAATAACACTGAGTCGTGTGTGAGAGTTGGTAAGGCTTGTAGCAATTGGTTTAGCATTACTTCTGGTGTTCGACAAGGGTGCATTTTGTCTCCTTTTCTCTTTACCTTGGTTATTGATTATGTTATGCGAAATTCACTTCAAGGGAAAGATTTTGGCCTTAAATGGGCTGGAGATGCGAAAATTTCTGATTTAGATTATGCTGATGATTTAGCCCTTTTGGCAAATGATGTTTATGAGATGAACTCTTTCACTCGAGCTGTTGATGAGACTGGTAGTAGAGTAGGTTCGGTTATAAACAGAGAGAAAACTAAAGTGATAAAAATTGGTCAGGCAGGCTGTGATTCAGTTAATCTGAATGGTTGCAGTCTTGAGCAGGTGTCACAGTTTAATTATCTTGGGAGCTATGTAACAGATAATGGTGATGTGCGGCATGAGATTAACAGACGAATAGGGATTGCTGCCGGGACTTTTAAGAATCTATGGAGAGTGTGGAGAAATAGGCGTATACACCTAAAGACTAAAATTAGACTGTATAATAGTTTGGTTCTTTCTAGGGTTAGTTATGGTAGTGAAACTTGGACACTTTGTAAACAAGATAAGAGGAAATTAGATGCTTTTGATTCCAGATGCTTGCGCAGTATCTTGGGCATTAGGTGGTTCAACTTTGTAACTAATGATGAGGTTAGGCAAAGGAGTTTGCAACCTCCTTTAAGCAGCATATTGTGCAGAGAGAGACACCGTTGGTTTGGCCATGTTGCCCGTATGAGTAATTATTGATTGGCGAATAGGGTTATGAACAGTGTGCCTAAAGGCCTCAGAAAGAAGGGGAGACCTAGGATGCGGTGGGCTGACAATGTCAAACAGGACCTTGTTAGAATTGGTGTGCAGTGGCCAGATGCACTAGATGTAGCTCAGGATAGACTTGCTTGGAGAAGTAAATTGCACGGTCTGGTTGGACCTCCGTAGCCCATGGCTGCTTGAGGATGATGATGATGATTTTGGGAATCATTTTCGTCCATCAGTTTATAAAATTTGCTTGCCTACACCTTGGAAATGTTTTTCTGCTACATGAATATAGCTTGGAGAAAAGACATTGTTTACTCTGTTACTATGTGAAATTTGTTGCAAAATCGAAAGGGAAATTATTTGATTAGTTAATGTTCCCACCTGTCGGAAGTTTTGGACACTTCGAATTTAAAAAATTCTCTTTAAATTCTAATTCTATAGAAAGAGAAATATCCAGATAAGATTTAAAAAAGGACAAAAAGTAATATTCCCGATTTCTACTTTTGTGTTACAATTGTTAGCTTTTCATAATTAACAAAAGCTACCTGTGTAAAATTAAGACACAGGAATAAAAGTTTTATTTTTTTCATTTAAACAATGTCGTTCTCAGGAAAGTTCCGTATTCCAGTAAGATCTCTGCTAAAGTGGAGATTGAAATAAAAATAATTACCATTTAACCAAGTTGCCATTCTATGAAAACTAATCTTCTGATAATCTAGTAAAATACATTTTTCAGTTACAAATTTCGACTCTTAGTCGACTGAGGCATCTATTCCGGCAAGTATTTCACAGCACAATTTCCTTTATATGTGTTATTCAATCTTTCTATCATTCTATGCACCTAATTTCAAAAAGTCATCAGTACCATGCTTTGAAATTTCGAATGTTGTGACAAAGCTAACGTTCGAACTGATTACTGTTAGGATGAAGTAGCCATTTAACGAACACCAATCTAATCGTAATTGTTAAAAAAAAATTACAAATTATTGTTTGATTCGATGATCTGGCCACCACAGTGCTTTAAAAAGTTAGTCTATTATTATACTGGATAAATTAAAAATATCTGAAATAAAATTTATCATAAATATACATGTTTACAATAAAGTTGTTTGAAACCTGAAATTTATATTGTTTATTTTTCCATTTTGCTTATCGACATAATCATCCTCACGATATTCCTGAAGCAACCATTGGCTACGTAGGTGGAACCAGACCGTGCAATTTAGTTCTCCAAGCAATTCTGTCCTGAGCTACATCTAGTGCATCTGGCAATTGCACACCAATTCTAACAAGGTCGTGTTTGACATTGTCTGCCCACCGCATCGTAGGTCTTCCCCTTCTATCTGAGGCTTTTAGGCACACTGTTCATAACCCTATTCGCCAATCTATAATTATTCATACGGGCAACATGGCCAAACCAACGGAGTCTCTCTCTGCACAATACGCTGCTTAAAAGAGGTTGCAGACTCCTTTGCCTAACCTCATTTTTAGTTACAAAGTTGAACCATCTAATGACCAAGACACTGTGTAAGCATCTAGAATCAGAAGCATCTAGTCTCCTGTTATCTTGTTTACAAAGCGTCCAAGTCTGCCCACCGCATCATAGGTCTTCCCTGCTTTCTGAGACCTTTAGGCACACTGTTCATAACCCTATTCGCCAATCTATAATTATTCATACGGGCAACATGGCCAAACCAACGGAGTCTCTCTCTGCAAAATATGCTGCTTAAAGGAGGTTGCAAACTCCTTTTCCTAACCTCATCATTAGTTACAAAGTTGAACCACCTAATGCCCAAGATACTGCGTAAGCATCGGGAATCAAAAACATCTAGTTTCCTGTTGTCTTGTTTACAAAATGTCCAGGTTTCACTACCATAACTAACCCTAGAAAGAACCAAATTATTATACAGTCTAATTTTAGTCTTTAGGTGTATACGCCTATTTCTCCACACTCTCCATAGATTCTTAAAAGTCCCGGCAGCAATCCCTATTCGTCTGTTAATCTCATGCCGCACATCACCATTATCTGTTACATAGCTCCCAAGGTAATTTAACTGTGACACCTGCTCAAGGCTGCAGCCATTCAGATTAACTGAATCACAGCGATGGGAAAAGATGGAAAATGTTAAAATTCCAAACGAATAATACAAGCAAACTATTTACACTGGAAATCTGAAATTTTGGTAGTAGAGTGTTATTGTCAGAAGGTTTACAACGACAACAAGGTTTTGCCATCTTGGCCAAAAGGGAGGGTGCGAAAATAAAACATTTTTAAGAGATAAACTAAACAGTTTTTTTTCCTTCTTTTTAGTTTCACAGACACTAAAAAAAATTAATGATTTAAACAATATTTGATATTTTCATCATTAACTGTAGACGTTTAAACGTCTATAAATCAATAAATGTTTTTTGTGAAAAAGGCCGGCTTTAGTTCAACAGGTTAGAATGCTCTAGCATATTTCTGGAGAGTTGAGGGATTCGAATCCAGTGTGTTGGCGAATTTCTTTTCCACAAAAATATTAATATTTACGTTTTTCGAAACCCCATCAGCTGCAATTTCCAGTGTCAGAGAGTGCTAAAGGCGGTAAATAAAAACTCTATAGGAGACCTCTAGCGGCGGAAGAAGCTGGAAAATACCAAATATTTAAATAAATGTTGCAAACGATCTATATTTGCTAGAAACGTAAGGGGGTATTATTTATGCTTAAGGGGGTATTTATTTATTTTTAATGTATGATGGGGGGAATGCATATAGTAGTATTTTATTAGTAATTATAAAACATAAAAAGTATTTGTCTTTTAGTTCTTAAATTTAAAAAGTTTCTTTTCTCTCGCTCCTCTAAAAATAATGGGCGGATCATTGCTGTCAGTGGAATTTCTTCCATAACGGAAATCTACACGCCGAAATTTCTACGATAAACAGATCACTTGAAATATTCGTTAAAAGTTTTCCAATTTTGACATTTTGTGATCTCTAATGATATAAGTTAAAACTCCCTTTGAAAACGCGAATTATATTTCATTAGTAACAAACTAAAAAAGAGATTTCCAATTATCTCTTAAAACAAAACAGTTCCATTCCTTACCTACCTTGGGTGTAGGGTCAACTTATTGTTGTCAATGGAATTTTCAAGACTGTTTCATTCCGCGACCAAAATTTCTAGCATAACTGCATCGTTTCCAAAATTCGTTTTAAATATTTGGGTTATTTCGATCCTTTTCCACCGTTAGAAGGCGCAGTAACAGCCTTTGGAAAATTCGCAAAATGCAAATTGTAATATTTCATCAATACCTGTCCAACCCAAAAGAATTTTTAATTTATCTCTGAAAACGTACACATTTCTGTTAAAAAAATTTCCATTCACCTCCCCCTCTGGGTCTAAAGAGTCAAGTGATTATTGCCATGGTAACTTCATAACATTCATATTTCAACACCAAAATTTCAAACTTCTAACATAACTACATCGTTTGGAATATTCGTTTGATATTTTGAAATTTTCAAATTTTTCCACCGTTAGAGGGTGCACCTATAACTTTTGGGAGATTCGAAAAGTGCAAATTGTAATATATTATTAATACCTATCTAACACAAAAAAGTTTTTTTACTTATCTGTATAAACAAAAGAGATGGATGTCTACAGACGGACAGACAACAGAACGAAATTATATCTTCTTAATAAAAAAGTTCTAAAATTTACTTTTCCTTTTTTAGCCGTTTTCTAAAGTACTTCCAATCATGAACACTGAAATCTCTATCAAATATTACCCTACCCTTTTGTGGAATCCATAAGTACCGTGCAATACCATTCAGCTATGCACGCTAAACAATCCGATCAACGAAAAACATGGCGCCCTAATTTGGAATGGCCAACCTCTACCTATACAGGGCCTATACTACTGACATACCTGATGCGCCATCTGTCGGTGGCAAATGTAACTATTCTGGCAATATAATATTTCGTCATTAAAAAATTCCATGTCTTTCTCTACATTTCTCTGAAAACCGCATCGTGCTACTGTCTATACATTTCGAATTGTTGCATTTTAAGTTTCTCTGTTACTTTTGGATCACCCGATATTTATCAAATACACTATGTGAACAAACGTATCCAGACAGTCGTTCATCCATAACCTTCCGGTAATAGGAGAGGAATTAATATCTTGTTGTTACAATATTTGGTGGTACCAAAACCCCCCAGTCTGCGGGAAATGCTTCCCACTAGATTTTGGTACGTTGCTGCTAGAATTGCCTGCCTTTCGCCAATAAGAGCATTAGCAATGCCGGTCACTGATGTCTGTCAGGTCGGCCTGGCTCGCACTCCGAGTTCCAATTCATCCCAAAAGTGTTCCATGGTGTTGAGATCCATGATCTGTGCAGACCAGTCAAGTTCTTCGACATCCCTCTCATGAAACCAATTCCGCATGGTCCTCGCTTTGTGGACGGGAACGTCGTCATGTTGGTAGAGGAAAGGGTCTTCACCGAACTGTTGCCATCATGTTCGGAGTGCAGAATTGTCGAGAATGCCATTATACGACCGTTCACAGGAACTATGAGGTTAGCAGTTAGTTAGTTTATACTGATTGATAGCATATTAGTGTTTTGTGTGATTTCTTAAGAAATTCTTCATGATTTATGCAAATTTATTGCCGTGTTATTTATTCAGTTCATTTATAGTTTGTTTATTTATTTTGAATTCGCTGTCGATTGCCAAATATCCAAATAGAATTGAAAATTTGTAAAAATACATTTATTCACACTTTGTGTTTTTGAATACGTGTGATATCAGTTATATAGTCTATTACATGGCATGGAATAATAATTCGGCTAAAGTATTCGTGATGAGACTTCAATATTCTTGTAAAAACATATGACATAGAAAGGAGAAAAAAATATTCTCTATTGTTACTTTTGTTAAGTTTGTTATCTTTATAGAGTTAATAAGAGCTACCTATGTAAACTTTAGACAAACGGATAGAAGAAGTTTTTTTTCGTTTAATTGACCTTCTTCTTGTTTCATTTTGGAGTTCGAGGAAGAACTGTGCAAAAGGGGAGATTGATATAAAAAATTGTAAATTCGTAACTGTGAACTTTCTATCCAGTTGCCACTCAGTGAAAACTAATCTTCTCAAAATCTGATCATCCTCATCATCATCCTCAATCAGCCATGGGCTACGGAGGTCCAACCACACCGTGCAATTTAGTTCTCCAAGCAAGTCTATCCTGAGCTACATCCACTTCATCTGGCCACTGCACACCAATTCTAACAAGGTCCTGTTTGACATTGTCTGCCCACCGCATCCTAGGTTTCCCCCTCCTTCTGAGGCCTTTAGGCATACTGTTCATAACCCTATTCGCCAATCTATAATTATCCATACGGGCAACATGGCCAAACAGCGGAGTCTCTCTCTTCATATTATGCTCCTTAAAGGAGGTTGCAGACTCCTTTGCCTAATTTCATCATTAGTTACAAAGTTGAACCACCTAATGCCCAAGATACTGCGTAAGCATCTAGAATCAAAAGCATCTAATTTCCTCTTATCTTGTTTACAAAGTGTCCAAGTTTCATACCATAACTAACCCTAGAAAGAACCAAACTATTATACAGTCTAATTTTAGTCTTTAGGTGTATACGCCTATTTCTCCACACTCTCCATAGGTTCTTAAAAGTCCCGGCAGCAATCCCTATTCGTCTGTTAATCTCATGCCGCACATCACCATTATCTGTTACATAGCTCCCAAGATAATTAAACTGTGACACCTGCTCAAGACTGCAACCATTCAGATTAAGTGAATCACAGCCTGCCTGACCAATTTTCATCACTTTAGTTTTCTCTCAGTTTATAACCAAACCTACTCTACTACCAGTCTCATCAACTGCTCGAGTGAAAGAGTTCATCTCATAAACATCATTTGCCAAAAGGGCTAAATCATCAGCATAATCTAAATCAGAAATTTTCGCATCGCCAGCCCATTTAAGGCCAAAATCTTTCCCTTGAAGTGAATTTCGCATAACATAATCAACAACCAAACTAAAGAGAAAAGGAGACAAAATGCACCCTTGTCGAACACCAGACGTAATTCTAAACCAATTGCTACAAGACTTACCAACTCTCACACATGACTCAGTGTTATTACAGAGCGCTTTCATTATGTTAACTAACTTGTCTGGTATACCATATTATCTCACAATCAATCACAAATTATGACGATCAACAGAGTCGAATGCCTTTTTGAAATCAACAAAGCTAGCAACCAAAGGTTTCTGAAACTCTAAACGTTTCTCAAGAATCTGCCTAAGTGAAAATATCTGATCCAGACATCACCTACCACTTCCGAATCCACATTTCTCATCACGCAATTGACTGTCAACCAGATTCTTAATTCTATTAAGCACAATCATGCAAAGAACTTTACCTGGAACAGAGAGTAGGCTGATACCCCTATAGTTATCACAAGAATTGCGATGACCTTTTTTGGAAATATAGCTCCTTTGAATAACTTGAAATTACTTGAAAATATAAAACAATAGCTCTCGTAAAATCCTTAGGAACCATATCTTTATCATAAAAGATATTCAAATTTTCAGTCATCCAAGTGGTAACCGAAACATTCCCAGCTCTAAGCATTTCAGTAGTAATCTCATCTACTCCTGGGGATTTATGAAGTTTAAGTTTAGAAATAGCCAAAATAACTTCAGATTGTGTTATAGGGCCAACATTAAAGCCACCAATGCATCTATCATCATTGCAAACAATGGGAGTAGAACTAACCACATTGTTTAGAACATCAATGAAATGCTCAGCCCACCTAGCCATGACAGAATCCTCCCCTTCTATAACCTTACCTTGTTTATCCTTCAATCCTTGTATGCCTGTCCGTTTTCTACCACACAAAATATTAACTATCTGGTACAGCTCTCTGCTGTTGTGCTGTCTAACTGCTTCCTCGGCTTTGTCGGCCAAACCATTAAGCCAAAGATTCTTATCATCAGCTAACTGATCTTTTACACGTTTATTAAGTTCTCTGTAATGCTTTCTATTAGGACTAGTACGGTATTGATTAAGGACATTCCTGCAGTTCTTTCTTTCAGAAATAAGCTCAAGTGCCTTATCACTCAGACAATTCTGTCTCTTCTGCTCCTTTTTTCCTAAAAGAGTACTGTTAGTGTCCAAAAAATCCTGTTTAAAATGATCACATTCTTCCTCAACTTCAGTAGTAAGCATACCATGACTGTCATAATGACTAAGTAACCTATCATGATAAGCTTTGGCTATATCTGGGTTTTTCAGAGCTTCAGTATTAAAAGCAAATTTTTTAACCCTAGCACAACACTTTTTAAGTGTAAATTGGAAGACACTTTTAACCAGGTAATGGTCAGATCCAATTTCAGCTCCCCTATATGACCTGGTATTCCTAACAGAAGTAGTCCATTTGCTGTTAATTAATATATAATCAATCATATTCCTATGCAGCCCATCAGGTGAAACCCAGGTGTACTTATGTATGTCACGGTATTTGTAATAAGTGTTAGTTATTCTGAATCCATTGACTTTACTTACCTATACGAAACGTTGCCCATTGCCATGGCAGCTACCAATACCAAAAGGGCCTATTACTCCTCCCCAAAGGTCAGATTCAGTACCAACTTTGGCATTGAAGTCAGCAAGAATAAGGGTAATATCTCCTTTCTTGACAGAATTCAAAATATCCTGAAATTGTTCATAAAACCTATCCTTCTCATCCTCATCGGCATCCTCAGTGGGGGCAAAACAGCAGATAACATTCATGTCTTTAACGCTTGTCTGAAATTTTGTTGTAAGAAACCTTTCGCTGTTCCAGTGCTCGAGTCCATTGGCACCCTTCTTTACGCCACTCCAATCGATCAGGCAGATAGAGTTCACCTGGCATCCTCCACACCCAGACTCGTCCGTCAGACTGCCAGATGGTTATGCGTGATTCATCACTCAGAACGCTGTTCCAGTGCTCGAGTCCGTTGGCACCCTGCTTTACACCACTGCAACCGATGCTTGGAGTTGATCTTGTTGATTTTAGGCTTGTGTTCGACTGTTAGAATTGGTCTATATTGGCGAGATGCAGAGATGTAGACAAGACTAGACATGTTTGGAGAAAACCATTATCCACTCTGGTTTGACCTCGTAGCTCATGAATGCATGAAAGTTTTGTATGTATGTATGGAGGGATTGTGAGAGTACGTGACACTCGAGTTGGAACATGCGATGAGAATTAAGTCACTTAGGGATGGGTTGTTTCACATATGAGCGGCATTTTTTGCATACCATGGGCTAAATGGCCAGGTCACAAGGACACCGAAGGCTCAGAGAAGGTTCGGGGAGTGGACCCACTGGAACAGCTGTTGGGAGACAGATGGTAGCGTCCCGTCAAAGCCATCCAGCGTGTACTTTAACGTGCACAGGGTATGGTTCTCCCGCACATGCGGCCACGGCTTAACGTCACATCCGACGGACGGCGGCTCTCCAAGCCCATCGGTGTCCCCTACTGACCGTGGGGAGGGCGGGGAATTTTGCGGAGTTAAATTTTCAACATTGACCCAGCTGGGCGGTTGGTATACAAACCCATAATCTCCTAAGAGCAGGTCAGGTGCTCTGACCGATGTTATGGGGCTACTTAAAGTCACAGGTGTACAGAGGTCGGCCGACGTCATTGGCCATGTTGAAAGAAGCAATTCGCCCTCACGTGACAGGAATTACAGCTGAAACCCTCTTCGATGCTGTGCAGAGTGTCGAGCCACGTCTGACTGTCATTCTCGTGAAAGACGGCCGTCACATTGAACATTTGTAATCCTAGCAGCGTTGCGAATTGTACTGCACCACTGTACAAATTATCTCACAAGTTAAGCGCCACCTGTCGGTGGGAAATGTAACTATTCTGACAATATAATATTTCGTCATTAAAAAAATTCCATGTCTTTCTCTACATTTCTCTGAAAACCGCATCGTCCTACTGTCTATGCTTTTCGAATTATTGCATTTTAAGTTTCTCTATTACCTTTGGTTCACCCTTTATTGAT
Organism: Ryuthela nishihirai; assembly: GCA_038380435.1. NCBI lineage: Eukaryota > Metazoa > Arthropoda > Arachnida > Araneae > Heptathelidae > Ryuthela > Ryuthela nishihirai. The sequence goes on from JAWZYU010000002.1 coordinate 99,656,884, forward strand.
CAAATACATTATATGAACAAACGTATCCAGACAGTCGTTCATCCATAACCTTCCGGTAATAGGAAAGGAATTAATATCTCGTTGGTACAACATTTGATGCTACCACAACCCTCCAGTCTGCGGGAAATGCTACCCACCAGATTTTGGTACGTTGCTGCTAGAATTGCCTGCCTTTCTGCCACAAGAGCATTAGCGATGCCGGTCACTGATGTCTGGCAGGTCGGCCTGGCTCGCAGTCCGAGTTCCAATTCCTCCCAAAAGTGTTCCATTGTGTTGAGATCCAGGATCTGCGCAGACCAGTCAAGTTCTTCAACATCCCTCTCATGAAACCATTCCCGCATGGTCCTCGCTTTGTGGACGGGAACGTCGTCATGTTGGTAGAGGAAAGGGTCTTCACCGAACTGTTGCCATCATGTTCGGAGTGCAGAATTGTCGAGAATGCCATTATATAACCGTTCACAGGAACTATGAGGTTAGCAGTTAGTTAGTTTATACTGATTGATAGCATAATAGTGTTTTGTGTGATTTGTTAAGAAATTCTTTATGATTTATGTAAATTTATTGCCGTGTTATTAATTCAGTTCATTTATAGTTTGTTTATTTGTTTTGAATTCGCTGTCGATTGCCAAATATCGAAATAGAATTGAAAATTTGTAAAAATACATTTATTCACACTTCGTGTTTTTGAATACGTGTGATATCAGTTATATAGTCTATTACATGGCATGGAATAATAATTCGGCTAAAGTATTCGTGATGAGACTTCAATATTCTTGTAAAATCATATGACATAAAAATGGAGAAAAATAATATTCTCTATTGTTACCTTTGTTAAGTTTGTTGGCTTTTTATAGTTAATAATAGCTACCTGTGTAAACTTTAGACAAATATTTAGAAGTTTAATTTTTTCCTTTTAATCAACGGGTGTCCGTGTTTGCTCTGAGTTAAAGGAATTTCTCTGCGGAAGCGGAGATGGAAATAAAAAATTGTGAAGTCGTAACTGTGACCGTTCTTATCAAGTTGCCACTCAATGAAAACTAATCTTCTCACAATCTAGTAAAATGCAATATTTCAGTTACGAATTTCGACACTTAGTCAACTAATGTATCTATTCCGGCAAGTATTTCACAGCACATTATCCTGTATATAATTATTATTCCCTCTTTCTGTTATTCGATGCACCTGAGTTAAAAGAAAAAGTCATCGGTATCATGGTTCGAAATTTAGAAAGTTGCGCAAAACGACAATTTACGAACTGTTTAATGAGAGGGTGAAGTTGCCATTCAACCAAAACCAATCTTCTCATAATTGGTTAAAAATACATTTCGAATTATAATTTGATTTGACGATCTGGCCACCAGATTGCTTTAAAATGTTAGCATATTATTATAGTGGATAAGGTAATAATATCTGAAATAAAATTTATCAGAAATATACATGTTAACAATAAAGTTGTTGCAACCTAAAATTTATAACTTTATTTCCCATTGAATTTATCAGCTTATATAAGACGTCTAATTGATTCATGACTTTATTCTTTATTATCGATATTTATTTTTATATTATTGATACATGATTCTAATTCTTTTACTATTAGGAACGTTTACTCCTAAAAATTAAAAATAATAAACCTTTATAAAATAATCATAAATAATTTCGTGCGTCTTTTATGGAAACTACCGCCAATTGTATTTATCGCAATATTATTTTTTTCATAATTTCCCTGTGTATAATCCTTTGTTTCTCTAACTCATAACGACACAACGATGAGTCTTGTGTCTAAACGTTCCCTCCCGCACCTCGTGGCGGCAGCTCTCTTTTTTAGCTCTCCCTCCGTTCCATGCGCTCTCCGTTAATATGATTATTCTCTTAACTTTTGCCTCTCCTGGTGGATCGCGACGCATCTCCGTAACGGTCCCAAATTTTTAACAGTTAATGTCCAACAACCTCCGATTTTGGTGTGATCGCTTTATAGATTATAGCAGGGGTTCTCAACGTGAAATATTTTAGGGTTCGCATTCAGAGTTTAAAAGTCGCTAGACAGTGTTATATATTTATATATATGTTTTATTTTATTCCCATTGTCATATAATAAATGTAGATTTATCTATCTATACAAGGGGTGCGCCAGTTTTATTCACATTTCCAGGGTGTACGTGAAGCATAAAAGATTGAGAACCACTCATATATATGTCTTATTTTATTCCCATTGTTATATTATAACTGTAGTTTGATTTTCTTAATTCTGTAATCAATCGTGATGTTCGGATACTTTTTTGAGCGACTGTACTCTCACAATCTCTAGATGAACTTTCCTGTACCAACATGACGATGTTCCCATCCACAAAGCGATTACATTAGGGAATGGTTTGATGAGAGGGATGTTGAAGAACTTGACTGGCCTGCACAGAGCCCTGATCTCAACCCCATTGAACACTTTTTGGATGAATTGGAACTCCGACTGCGAGCCAGGCCGACCTGCCAGACATCAGTGACCGGCATCACTAATCCTCTTGTGGCATTCATTTCAACTTCACATTTCGAAATCCAAAGTGACTTAGGGGCGGGTTTTGCTCAGTCGGTAGCGCTCCAGGCTCGTATTTTGTAGTTCCCAGATTCGAGTCCCAGCTGGGTCAGCTTTGTGATTTATTTCCGCAAAATTCCCCGTCCTGCCCACGGTCAGTAGGGGACACCGATGGGCTTGATAAGGCCGCCGTCCGTCGGATGGGATGTTAAGCCGTGGCCCCGTCCCCATGTCCCTGTGCACGTTAAAGAACAGGTTGCATCGCCTGGACGGGAAGCTACCATCTGTCTCCCAACAGCTGTTCCAGTGGGTCCCCTCCTCCAACCTTCTCTGAGCCTTCGGTGTCCTTCTGACCTGGACATTTAGCCCATGGTGTGCAAAAAAGTGCCACTCAGAGGTGAAACAACCCAACCCTAAGTGACAAAGTTCTCATCCCGTGCTACATCTCAAGTGTCACGTACTCTCATAATCCCTCCATACATACATGCAAAATCTTCATGCATTCATGAGCTACGAGGTCAAACCAGATTGGATAATGGTTTTCTCCAAACACGTGTGTTCTTCTCTGCATCTTCTGCCTCTCGCCAATATAGACCAATTCTAACAGCCGAACACAAGCCTAAAATCAACAAGATGAACTCCAAGCGTCGATTAGAGTTGTGTAAAGCAGGGTGCCAATGGACTCGAGAACTGGAACAGCGTTCTCTGGAGTGATGAATCACGCCTCACCATCTGGCAGTCTGACGGACGACTCTGGGTGTGGAGGATGCCAGGTGAACTCTATCTGAGTGACTGTCGTATGCCAATGGTGAAGTTTAATGGAAGAAACTTCATAATCTGGGGCTCGTTTCCTTGATTAAACCTGAGCAGTTTTCTGCACCTATGAAAAAGGAAATAATCTTTTTCATTCTTTGAGAGAGCAAGAAATTATTCCTTGAAGTTAAAAAGTGATCAGCCCAGTATCAGAGGTTGTTGGACATTAACTGTTAACAATTGTAACAGTTAATGAAAAATTGTAGTGAGCCGCCAGAAGAGACAAGAAATAAGAGACAGATTCATATTGACCTAGAGCGCATTGGAGGAGGGAGGGCTGGAAAGAGAGCTGCCGCCTCAAGGTACGTGAGGGGAACTTTTATACACAGGGCTCAGCTTTGTTCATTTTGAATAAGAGCACTGGTTATTAAACTTTATAATGGAATCGAAGTTTTACTATGGAAATGCGTATGTAACTGGCGTACCCCTTGTATACATTGATAAAACTATAGTTATAGTATAACAATGGGAATAAAATAAAATATATATAGATCACTGGTTCTCAACCTTTTATGCTTCACGTACCCTCTGGAAATGTATATGTAACTGGCGTACCCCTTGTATAGAAAGATAAAACAATAGTTATAGTATAATAATGGGAATGAAATAAAACATATACATCAGTGGTTCTCAATCTTTTATGCTTCACGTACCCCCTGGAAATGTGAATATAACTAGCGTACCCCTTTTATAGATAGACAATTCTATAGTTATAATTTGGCAATGGGAATGAAATAAAATATATATATATATAAAACTATCTAGCGACTTTTGAACTCTCACTGCGAACCCCACAATATTTTACGGCGTATTCCACGTTGAGAACCCCTGCTATAATCTATAAAGCGATCACTCCCAAATCGGAGGACGTTGGACATTAAATGTCAAAAATTCAGGACCATTAGGGAGATGCGTCGCGAGGCACCAGGAGAGGCAAAAATTAAGAGAGGAATCATATTAACGGAGAGCGCATGGAACGGAGGGAGAGCTGAAGAGAGAGCTGCCGCCACTAGGTGCGGTAGGGAACGTTTAGACACAAGACTCATCGTTGTGTCATTATGAGTTAGAGAAACAAAGAATTATACAGAGGGAAATTATGAGGAAAATAATATTGCGATAAATACAATTGGCGGTAGTTTCTATAGAAGACGCACGAAATTATTTATGATTATTTTATAAAGGTATATTATTTTTAATTTTTAGCAGTAAACGTTCTTAATAGTGAAAGAATTAGAGTCATGTATCAATAATATAAAAATATATATCGATAATAAAGAATGATATCATGAATCAAATAGACGTCTTATATAAGGCGACAAATTCAATGGGAAATAAAGTTATAAATTTTAGGTTGCAACAACTTTATTGTTAACATGTATATTTATGATAAATTTTATTTCAGATATTTTTACCTTATCCACTATAATAATATGCTAACATTTTAAAGCAATCTGTTGGCCAGATCGTCAAATCAAATTATAAATTGAAATGTATTTTTAACCAATTATGAGAAGATTGGTTTTGGTTGAATGGCAACTTCACCCTCTCATTAAACAGTTCGTAAATTGTCGTTTTGCGCAACTTTCTAAATTTCGAACCATGATACCGATGACTTTTTCTTTTAACTCAGGTGCATCGAATAACAGAAAGAGGGAATAATAATTATATACAGGATAATGTGCTGTGAAATACTTGAGGGAATAGATACATTAGTTGACTAAGTGTCGAAATTTGTAACTGAAAAATGTATTCTACTAGATTATTAGAAGATTAGTTTTCATTGAGTGGCAACTTGATAGACCGGTCACAGTTACGACTTTACAATTTTTTATTTTAATCTCCGCTTCCGCAGAGATCTTCCTGGAACTCAAGGAACAGACGGTAGGAACCACCGATTAAACGAAAAAAATTGTACTTCTACTTGTTTGTCTAAAGTTTGAACAGGTAGCTCCGTTAACTATAAAAAGCTAACAAACTTAACAAAAGTAACAATAGAGAATATTATTTTTCTCCTTTCTATGTCATACGTTTTTACAAGAATATTGAAGTCTCGTCACGAATACTTTAGCCGAATTATTATTCCATGCCATGTAATAGACTATATAACTGATATCACACGTATTCAAAAACACAAAGTGTGAATAAATGTATTTTTGCAAATTTTCAATTCTATTTGGATATTTGGCAATCGACCGCGAATTCAAAATAAATAAACAAACTATAAATGAACTGAATTAATAACAAGGCAATAAAATTACATAAATCATAAACTATTTCTTAACAAATCACACAAAACTCTAATATGCTATCAATCAGTATAAACTAACTAACTGCTAACCTCATAGTTTCTGTGAACGGTCCTATAATGGCATTCTCGACAATTCTGCACTCCGAACATGATGGCAACAGTTCGGTGAAGACCCTTTCCTCTACCAACATGACGACGTTCCCGTCCACAAAGCGAGGACCATGCGGGAATTTTTTCATGAGAGGGATGTCGAAGAACTTGACTGGTCTGCACAGATCCTGGATCTCAACACCATGGAACACTTTTGGGATGAATTGGAACTCGGACTGCGAGCCAGGCCGACCAGCCAGACATCAGTGATCGGCATCGCTAATGCCTGGTGGCATTCATTTCAACTAAATCTTTCGACTCCTAAGTGAATTAAATCTCAACCCGTGCTACATTTCGAGTGTCACATACTCCTCTCCGGAGTGGGACCTTCTTGACGAGGGGGTGGGGTGGGGGGGCTTATGGTGCCTCTTAGAAGTTGGGTTCGGATCGCTGGCACTCTGCAGTTCATGATATCTTGTGGACTGTTGAGGGCTGGCGGACTGGTTTTGAGGGCGGGCCGGTCCAGTTGACTTATTGACTTGTCCCCAACGAAGCCGGGGGTTGCAGCCCCGGTTGAGGAGGCGTTCTAGAGTCCTGCGGACTGAATTTGTGGAACCCTGTCTTCTGTGGGCACATCGGGCAGTACCGCGGACTGAGCTGTGCACCTCTTCGTACACTCGTCTTGTGGGCTCTTCGATGCGGTCTCAGTGATATCGTGGGTCGGATGATTGTTCACTGGGGGGCTTCGGTCCGTTCACAATGGGGAGGTAGAAGTTGGAGTCTCGCGACAGGGCTTGGCTAACCTGGTTGACGGGCTTATCGATGGAACATCCAAACTAAGAGACCCACAGAATCTGTTATGGTTCAACAGATTGCTTTCGTAGTCGAGGAACTTGGGTTCCTCTGAGAACTGTGGTCTGGGTGATGCAGTGATGTATGCTCCGGAAGGCTAACGGCTTTGTCGTGGTCGTTGGATGGCCGCTGAACGGCTTTGGAAGGAATCTGGTCCAGTGTTCCCCGACGAGACCTCGGCACGGTTAAGGCCGAGACGGCGAGTGGGCTGTGGTTGCCCGGCTCGATGAATAGGACGAAGTTGAAGGTCACGCTGAAAGGTTTGGGGACCCGATTACATGTGGCTTATCAATGGAAGTACCCAGGAGTCCCTACTGCGGAAGACTCAAAAAGTAAGGACTTCTATATAAGTTTGGCATCAAAATTCAAAAGATACCATCTGAAATATTTTGGCAGATATTTGGACAAAATACTGTGAGTGATCGGCATATTCCTAGGCTCTGTTCCTAAAATAATTAAAAGATCTCTCACTGCACCTCAATGATTATTTCTACAGACAGGCTAAAAATCCCGAGCAGTGTTTCTCTCTTCACGAGGACTTCTCCAGCAGTAAGGCAGAACAAAGCAGGCAAGATCTAACAGGCAGGATCCTAGTTTGAAGATTGGGGTTTCAGTGGCAATTCACTCAAGGGGATATGCAGTCACAGTACTGCGGTGCACCGGGATTGTCACGCATATTACGTTGGCTCGTACTCTCACAATCCCTATATAGATACATATAAAATCCTCGTGCATTCATGAGCTACGAAGGTCAAACCAGAGTGGATAATGGTTTCCTCGAAACACTTCTGTTCTTGTCTACATATGCTGCATCTCGTCAATAAAGACCAATTCTAACAGCCGAACACAAGCCTAAAATCAACAAGATGAACTCCAAGCGTCGGTTGCAGTGGTGTAAAGTAGGGTGCCAATGGACTCGAGCACTGGAACAGCGTTCTCTGGAGTGATGAATCAACGATTTTTTTTTTTAATTAGTGATCTGGCAACCTTCGTGAACAGTCGCTCAAAAAAATATCCGAACACTATGGTTGGGTAAAGAATTCAGAAAAATATCTGGCGAATATTTTTTTAGAAATTCGTGATCTGGCAACCGTCGTGTCACGTTGCACGACGGTAGCGAGATCGTGTCACGTGACGAACAGGTCGTCGTGTCATGTGACACGACGACCTGTACGTCAAATAGCTTTCAATTTTTCGTCAATGTAGACGTGAATTTGCAATGTACGTAACTGCGATGTTACCGGGTATAAGAATGAATGAACATGAATTACTTTATGTCGACTGAAGGTTCCATATCACGTGAAAACAAGTACTTCTAGAATTATATAACATAGATAGAATACATAGTGAAACATTTAGTAAAAATATTATAAATGAAGGGTTTTTTTATTTTTTGTAACAATATTATTATTTTATTAATAATAATTTTGTAACGAATAGTTTGTTTTGTTCTATAACGAATATATTTATTAATAATAATTTTATAAAGGTCAATGTTTGTTCTGACGACTTGGTGAACACATAAGCTCAATAATTACAAAAACAGAACGAAACCTTCCAGACAAACTACGAAATTGCACGGAATGTGGAACAAAAATCCACTGTTGGTGTAAGCGTGTGCGCTACTGCGTGTGCGTCACTGAAAAGGGCGCAGTTCAACTGATTTGAGGCATGGCTTTGCGCATGCGTCTAGCGCACGTAAAACGCACAAGTGTGGACATAGTCGACCTCCCTCCGTTCCATGCGCTCTCCGTAATATTAATCCCTCTCTTAACTCTTGCCTCTACTGGTGGCTCGCGACGCCTAATCATAACGGTTCCAAATTTTTGACAGTTAATGTCCAACCAACTCCGATATTGGGGTGATCACTTTATAGCTACATGGAAAATTTCTTGCTCTCCCGAAGAGCGAAAAAGGAAATTTCGTTTTTTATAAATTCAGAAAACTGCACCGGTAGATAATTGCTATTGGAACTCAAGGAAAAATAAATATTTAGAAAAACTCAAAATGATCAAGAGGGTCGTGAAGAATAATTACAATCGTCAATCTTGATTTCTACTACAGTTTTTATAAGAAAAGTTTATGCAATTTACGGAGTGCTCTTTAACGTTAGAATATTTTACCTGTGAAGGTCACCTTTTTCACATAATAGGCTAAATGACCAGGTCATAAGACCCAAAGATTCATAGAAAATTTTGGGTAGGATATCCACTGGACATCTTTTAGGAGACAGATGGTAGCCTCCCGTTAGAGCTATCCAGCGTGTTCTTTAACCTTGGAATATTTTACCTCTGAAGGTCACTTTTTCCACACGATGGACTAAATGGCCAGGTCACAAGGACTCCAAAGTCACAAGGATTCCAAAGACACAGAGAATGGTGCTGAAGGATATCCACTGGACCACTTTTAGGAGACAGATGGTAGCCTCCCTTTAAGTCTATTCTGTCTGTTCTTCAACTTTGGAATATTTTACCTCTGAAGGTCACCTTTTTTCATATAAAGGGCTAAATCGCCAGGTAAGAAGGACCCCAAAGGCTCAGAGATATTTGGAAGGAGGATATCCACTGGGCAGCTTTTAGGTGACAGATGGTAGCATCCCTTCAAGTCTATTCAGCGTGATCTTCAACTTTGGAATATTTTACCTCTGAAGGTCATCTTTTTTCACATAATGGGCTAAATCGCCAGGTCACAAGGACCGCAAAGTCTCAGAGAAATTTGAAAGGAGGATATCCACTGGGCAGCTTTTAGGTGACAGATGGCAGCCTCCTATGAAGGCTATAAAATGTGTTCTTTAGCGTTGGGGTTGTTTTACCACTTAGCGGCACTTTTTTATCCACACAATGGGCTAAATTGCCAGGACACAAAGATTCAGGGTACAAGGATACACTATTGGAAATGATCCGCCACTATCGACCGAATGTTATCAAAATGATTTCCACGCCGATTACATGAATGTAAAATATCGTAATGACTTGTGTTAGATCATCTAGTATCTAGAATATAGTCAAGGGAATAATAATTCCAATGTCACTTCTTTTCCTTAAAATTTCTGAGACGGAAATATAAACGATTTCATTTTCTGAGTTTTTATTTGTTACTAAGCTGTAGTGTAGTATATATCATTTTATACAGTTTACCAAGAGTATTTTGATAATTTCAGTCAGTACTTTGAGGATCATTTTCTTCCTTCATCAGTTTTTAAAATTTGCCTGTCTACCCCTTGAAACTGTTTTTCTGCTACATGATTATATCTTGCAGAGAAAACATTTACTAGGTGGAAATATCTTGCAAAATCTAAAGGAAATTATATTTTTGGTCAATGCTGCCACCTGTCGCACGTTTTCAAAACTAAGCATTTCAAAATTCTATTTAAATTCTAATTCTATAGAAAGTGAAATATCCAGATAAGATTTTATATGTGCTAACGAAAACAATATTCAGAGTCTCTAAAATTGATTATAACAAGAAAATAATGCAGTAGCAAAATATGTAATATTAATCTTCATTTTCTGCAATTAATTGTGATTTCTTAGTTACCCTCTTTAGATTGTTTCTCTGAAAAACAATAGACCAACCAAAAAAATTATAAATTCTACACTTCATAGGTGAAAGAGCAATTACTGTTTAACTGAATTTTAGGTAATTAGAATGAATTGGAGTTTTCAAAATTCATAATTCATTCTGGTAAGAAAGTTTTTAGTTTCAGGTAAAATAACAATTTATTTGTGTCGCAGAAAATTGTGCTTTTAAAAGAAAATCTGATATTTCTGATTAACAGGATAATTTTATACTGATTGATAGCATATTGGTGTTTTGTGTGATCAGTTAAGAAATTGTTCGTGACTTGTGGAATTTCGTTCCCTTAGTTATTAAATCGGTTACTTTATAGTTTGTTTATTTATTTCGAATTCACGCTCGATTCCCAAGTATCCAAATAGAATTGAAAATCATTAAAAACACTTTTATTCACACCTTCCTTTTTTGAATACGTTTGACAGTTACATATTCTATTACATAGGATGGAAAAATAAATCGCTTAAGTATTCGCGATGAGACTTCAATATTGTGTAAAACATATATATATAATAATATTCTCGATTTTTACTTTTGTGTTAAGATTGTTAGCTTTTCACAGTTAATAAGAGCTACTTGTATGAAATTTAAACACAGATATAGAAGGAGTATTTTTTTCGTTTGATCGCTGAATGACCTGCTTTGCTTGCGGTTTCGAGTAACGTCTCTGCTAAAGCGGAGTTTAAAATAAAAATTGTAAAGTCGTAACACTGACCAAATAATCAAGTTGCCATTCTACGAAAACTAATCTTCTGGTAATCTAGTAGAATACATTTTTAGTTACAAATTTCGACTCTTAGTCAACTGAGGCATCTATTCCGGCAAGTATTTCACAGAACACTTTCCATTTTATGTAATTATTATTCAATCTTTCTATCATTCTATCCACCGAAGTTCAAAAAGTCATCAGTACCATGCTTTGAAATTTCGAATGTTGTGACAACGCTAACATTCCATCTGTTTACTCTAAAAGTTGCCGTTTAACGAACACCAATCTTCTCATAATCGGTTAAATAAACATTACAAATTATAGTTTGATTTGACGATCTGGCCACCAGACTGGTCCACCAGATAGTGAGTCATGATTCATCATTCCAGAGAACGCTGTTCCAGTGCTCGAGTCCATTCACACCCTGCTTTGCACAACTCCACCCGATGCTTGGAGTTGATCTTGTTGATTATTAGGCTTGTGTTCGGCTGTTAGAATTGGTCTATATTGACGAGATGCAGCAGATGCAGACAAGAACAGACGTGTTTGGAGAAAACCATTATCCACTCTGGTTTGACCTCGTAGCTCATGAATGCATGAAGATTTTGTATGTATGTATGGAGGGATTGTGAGAGTACGTGACACTGGAGATGTAGCACGGGATGAGAACTATGTCACTTAGGGTTGGGTTGTTTCACCTCTGAGCGGCACTCTTTTGCACACCATGGGCTAAATTACCAGGGCACAAGGACCCCGAAGACTCAGAGAAGGTTGGGGGAGGGGTTGGGTTGGGTTGTTTTACCTCTGAGCGGCACTTTTTTGCACACCATGGGTTAAATGGCTAGGTCACATGGACCAGGAAGGCTCAGAGAAGGTTGGGGGAGTGGACCAACTGGAACAGCTGTTGGGAGACAGATGGTAGCCTCCCGTCAAGGCCATCCAGGGTGTTCTTTAACGTGCACAGGGTATGGCTCTCTCGCACACGGGGCCACGGCTTAACGTCCAATCAGACGGACGATGGCCGTTCCAAGCCAATTGGTGTCCCCTACTGACAGTGGGCAGGGTGGGGAATTTTGCGGAGATAAATCTCAACGTTGACCCAGCTGGGCGATTGGTATATAAACCCACAATCTCCTGATAACATGTCAGGTGCTCTGACAGATGTTATGGGGCTACCTAAAGTCACAGGTGTACAGAGGTCGGCCGACGTCATTGGCCATGTTGAAAGAAGTAATTCGCCATCATGTGACAGGAATTACAGCTGAAACCCTCTTCGATGCTGTGCAGAATGTCGTGTCACGTCTGACTGCCATTCTCATGAATGACGGCTATCAAATTGAACATTTGTAATCCTACCTGCGTTGCGAATTGTGCTGCACCACTGTACAAACTACCTCACAAGTGAAGCGCCACCTGTCGGTGGCAAATGTAACTATTGTTGCAAAAAACTTTTCTTCATTAAAATAATTCCATGTCGTTCTATTAATTTCTGTGAAAACCGCATCGTTCTACTGTCTATACTTTTCGAATTCTTGCATTTTAACTTTTTTCTGTTATTCTTGGATCACCTGGTATTTATCAAATACACAATATGAACAAACGTATCCAGACAGTCGTTCATCCATAACCTTCCGGTAATAGGAAAGGAATTAATATCTCGTTTGTACAACATTTGATGCTACCACAACCCCCCCCCAGTCTGCGGGAAATGCTTCCCACTAGATTTTGGTACGTTGCTGCTGAAATTGATTGCCTTTCTGCCACAAGAGCATTAGCGATGCCGGTCACTGATGTCTGGCAGGTCGGCCTGGCTCGCAGTCCGAGTTCCAATTCTTCCCAAAAGTGTTCCATGGTGTTGAGATCCAGGATCCGTGCAGACCAGTCAAGTTCTTCGACATCCCTCTCATGAAAGCATTCCCGCATGGTCCTCGCTTTGTGGACGGGAACGTCGTCATGTTGGTAGAGGAAAGGGTCTTCACCGAACTGTTGCCATCATGTTCGGAGTGCAGAATTGTCGAGAATGCCATTATAGGACCGTTCACAGGAACTATGAAGTTAGCAGTTAATTAGTTTATACTGATTGATATCATATTAGTGTTTTGTGTGATTTTTTAAGAAATTGTTTATGATTTGTGTAATATTATTGCCGTGTTATTAATTCAGCTGATTTATAGTTTGTTGATTTATTTTGAAATCGCGGTCGATTGCCAAATATCTAAATAGAATTGAAAATTTGTAAAAATACATTTATTCACACTTTGTGTTTTTGAATACGTGTGATATCAGTTATATATTCTATTACATGGCATGGAATAATAATTCGGCTAAGGTATTCGTGACGAGACTTCAATATTCTTGTAAAAACATATGACATAGAAGTAGAAAAATAATATTCTCTATTCTTACTTTTGTAAAGTGTTAGCTTTTTATAGTTAACAAAAGTTACCTGTGTAAAATTTAGACAAATGGATAGAAAAATTATTTTTTTCGTTTAATCTGTTATCACTGCGGGTGTCTGGTGGAATGTTTCTAGAAAGGTCTCAGCAGAAGCGGAGATTAAAATAAAAATTGCAAAGAAAAAATATTGAGCGAGCTTGCTCAAATATTGTTGTTGTTATAGCCCATAGAGTGTTTTTCGAGGTTGCTAACGAGGTCATCGCTGCAGCCTTAGCATCATATGGGCGAATAATCAGCGTGAAATAGGAGCAAAAATCAGAAGGCCGGTTCAAAGGCATGTACACGGGCACGATTTTTGTCGTGATGGACACGGCAAGTACAGTTCCGAACACCAATCGATTGCAAGGCGTTCTGCAATTCTTCTTTAAAACGGCGTAGTGGTCACTTGCAAAAAGTGCCACTTACAAGGACATTTTGCGCCACAGTGCTCGGCGATTTTCTGCAAAACAAATTGGAAAAATTGGGAAACGTTATTTTGATTTCAAAATTAACTCCGGTAGGCAGCGTTTTTAAACCACCATTCAGATTTTTTTCGTAATTTACAAATTTTTTTTCTAGATTTCTTTGGCAAGGCTCGAGAGAGAGAATCGCAAAATTCATAATTTATCGCCCCTTTAATGAAGGTGGTTTAAATATAAAAAGTCCTGTTTCGTGGCAAAAGACAAAAGACACTTTTCCAAAATTAATTGTATTGATCATCCGGGTGTCGCTTTCAGTTATTATTTGGGCTGGAAATTCTGTCAACTGGCTAGCCAGAGCGAAGAATATCGCGGCCAAATGTCTGTAAAACAGTCCTATCGATATAAGGAGTTTGGGGACTTATACAAGTCCTCAGAGCGGCAGAATAACTTCGGTTCGCGAAATGCGGCTACGGGACTTGTATATGATTTTTCTGCCACCCTGGGTGGCTCTCGTATCGTGACCCATATCACGACTGGAAAAAAGCCACGGAGAATATTTATCATTGTGGAGCTATTTCTCGGCACAGGGACATTACGTGGTTTGCAGCTCACAATGTCCTTCCGACCCTTAATATTCGGCATCACAGAATGATCAATGTCTCCGATACACACGGTTCTTGTGGCAGGATCGAAGACATTGGTCACATTTTGTTTTACTGTCCTTTTCCAACAGAGGTTTGAAGGAGATATGTAAATGGATGAAAATCCAGAGCTGCACACCGCGTCAGGTACTCTTTCACGAGGACATACCTGCACAGAACAAATATTCGTATAATTTTATTTTTGCTACTGTAAAGGCATTTTTGTGGATATGCCGATGCTATAGGCTCTTCAACAATAATTATTGGGGACCCAGTACTACCCACCAAGCGATTGAAAAATTTATTATTGTTCGTAAGAACATCGATAGAGGGTTTAAAAAGAACCCTCTATTTTGGAAACAGTGGCGTGATTTCCACTTTTTGTAAATTTTTATTTTTGTATTTGGCGTCCTGCGTGCCCGGAATTCACCCCTGTGGTATTTAGTTCTTCCTATTGTCCGTGTATATATTTTTTGTATATTTTTGTGTCTTGTAGAAAATTTTGTTTATCGTGTCAAATTCGGCTTGGTACAGTCGTTCTCGCTCGTTGGCTCGGTCGAAGACGATTTGTACGAAGTCCAGCATTCTATGACTCGGCGGACGGCGGCGGACTGACGTCACTGACGCCAAGATGTCGACGCGCGACGGGGGTTAAACATAAATCTCATCATTCATATCTGGACCACTCTGTACCATATTCCAGTGGAATTAGGATCATCTGGTCCATACGCAAGCGTCGTCAGAGGATGCTGGATGGGAATGTAAGACAGAAGCTAACGTAGCGTAGCACAGTGTACATACAATCTGGCGAAGGCGTTTGGCCGCAGGCCGCCTATAGATGAAGGAGAAATGGCAACAGGGATGTGAAAAGATTACTCAGGGCCAATGAAATAGGGAAGGAGAAGAGAGTGTCCAAAATCAGAGGATATTCATCTCACAAGAGGAGTGGGAGGGTGAGCAAATGGGTTAGGGGGAAGAGGGGGCAGGTGGGGTAAGGTGTAGGAAATAAGCATAGAACAAAAAAGTTCAGTAAAGGGTGTCAGCACTAAAAAAATTTTTTTTTTTGGTTAAAGAGAAAAAAAAAATTTTTTATTAATCTAAAAATTCAAATTTTTTGACCTCCTCAGGCAGGGGCTTGCCCAATGGGTGAGATATGGTGAAGAGGGAGGGGGGAGGAGGTATCAGTCCCAAAGTATTGAGGGATATATCAGAAAAAAATGGATGAGAAAGGGAAATTAACATTTGGGAAGTTGACATAACCACGTGCACTGTAGTGCAGTGAAAACCAGGCGAAGGGGTAGGGTAAAGCAAGGCCAGACAAAGGATCATGCAAAATTCATTAAGAAAAGTTGCTAAATGAATTTGAAAGTGGGGATTAGGATAAAGGTGGGTAATGTGTCTGTAAATTGGAGGTGAGGCAGTGAGGTGTGTTAGTGGTGGAGTATGAATAAAATGAATAAAAAATTAAGCAGGGGCAATATGTGGGTATACTGTGGAAGGGATCAGTGATCAGACAATGGGTAAATCTGTAAAAATGATAATATTACATCAGGTATTAAGTATATTATTTTTTTTTTGAAGAATTATATATATTTTAACATATATATATATATTTTTGAATTTGTATAAATATGAAAAGTTAGCAATTCAGGTGTCCAAAGAGCATCTTTTTTGTCCTTAAATGGATCTTTTTTGTCCAATGGATCTTTTTGGCTCCTGGATCTTTATGTTTGTCGGGGGAGTAGTCGGCGCTTGGACCGCTAAGCCAATGATCGTCTTAGATCTGTTAGGAGCGCCGGCCCCTCCTGTATGATCGACACTTTCGCTCTGCCGCCGTTCATGGTGGCGCAGCGAAGAGAAAATGGGCGCCCTCTATCGGGCTAACCCGGATTTTGTTTCTTTGCTGTTTGGAGGTGATTGTATATCTCACGTTTGAATGCTTACGTTACGTTTTAGTGTTTTTTTTTTGTCCTTTCTAGTAATGGGTGAATGTGATTAGGATTCTTTTCTATCACTTTTCCTATCGTTTCTCTTCTCCTTTTCAATCTTCCTTACTTCTGTAATGTGTTGATTGGATGTCTCGATGTTTATATGTGAAGTATGAAATAACCGTCGAAAGACGTTACGTTCTATACGTTACGTTTGGAAACGGTTGAAGTTACGAGAATGCAAAGTATAGTGAAGCTGATCGATTCTGTGATTCCCTTCTTTCGGAATCGTGAAACAGATGGTACATACTAATGGAAAAAACTGGAGCAATGCTATCTCTCTATAGACTGTGTTGTTTCAGATTTTAATTTTCCAAACAAGTACCTCGTGGGGGTAGCTCTCTTTTCAGCCTCCATGCGCTTTCTGGTAATATTAATCCCTCTCTTGCCTCTTGCCTCTACTGGTGTCTCGCGACGCATCTTCATAATGGTTCCAAATCTTTGAATGTCAATATCCAACAACCTCCTATATTGAGGTGATCTTTTATAACTTCAAGGAATAATTTCTTGTTCTCTCGAAGATCGAAAAAGGATTTTTCATTTTCTTATAAAGTAAAAAGTAATATGGTACTCTACCAGTATAGAGTAAGCCGTCCCATGGCCGAGTGGTTAGCGCGCTTGGCTACTGATCTAAGGGACCTCGGTTCAAGCTCTGGGTAAGGTATGGCTGTTGGTGTTGTTTTTCTGCTGAGGTCCTACCATCTTCTCAGACCTTCTACTATGGCAGACGTCGGCAACCTTTTTTGGCTGCGGGTCAAAATCAACCAAAATGTGACTATTAAGAAGACAGTTCGGTCAATGGGTATTTTCATTTTAAAACAGTCCGTTAGTGAAAAATAAGATAAATTTTATTGAGAAAACTATTACAATATGCTTTTAAACGCAAAAAAATATAATTTTAATTATTTTAAAAACAAATATAATTGTCAAGTTTTAGTTCATTAATAATTTATGAGCTTTATTTATAAGCTTTCTCTTCGTTATCAATGGCTCTCCTGATGCTGAATTTGTGACGTCAATTTAGTCAAGTCTGGTTTATACTTAGTCACTTTAAGACGAATACAAGCATCCGAATTTTCGGTAGTTAATCTGTTCCTGTTCTTACTTAAAATAAATTTCATGTGTGAAAATATTTGTTCACATTTATAAGTAGAACCGAAAGCCGACAAAACGGCAAAGCCAATTTCTTTCAAAGATGAAAACTTTGTAGGATGTGATGCCCAACACGATGATATCATGAGAAGCTGATTATCTTCCGTGTTTTCTAATTCTTTCCGCAATGTCTTGAATTTGTCCGTCCACAACGTTGAACTTTTAAAATCAATCATTTCTAAACTTAAATTGTCAATTTTAAAATATTCAAAATACTGCAAATCTATAACATTTTCCCATATTTCTCGTGCTTTATTATAAATGTAAACATTTCGCCGTGCTTCTTAAAACTTTGAAATCTACTTTCAAATTCACTTTTAATCTTCAAAATACAACTTTCGAACATAGTTAGATTGCTTTCATCGATATTTTTTTCTCATGTTAGCTTTTCAGTAAGGGAAAGAAAAGAAATATTTTAGTTTTTATGTACGTTTCAAAAAATATTAATCTCGAACAAAAACTCTTCCATTCCTCGCACATTTTCAAAATTGTGTGGTTATTTCCTTGGAGTCGTACGTTGAAATCATTACAATAGTTCATTATGTCTGTTAAGAACAAAAGTCTTAAAAACCATTGTTTATCATTGAGCTCGAGATCATTTTCACCGATTTCGTAAAGAAATATTTGTATATCATCTAAACACTCTACAAATCTATTAAAAAATTTGTCTCGACTTAACCATCGTACTTCAGCACGTAACAGTAAATCTCCATATTTCGATTCAATTTCCTCCAAAAAAAGCTTTGAAGCGCCTGTGTGTTAATCCAGATCGTGCTACTATTATGTTTACGATCTTAACAACCTTTTCCATTGCATCCTTAAGTTGTTGCGTAGATGCCTTTGCAAATAAAATTTCTTCATGTATGATACAATGGAACGATAAAAGTGGGCGGCCAAGTTCATTTTCCATTAGTTTCACAAATCCAACATTTTTTCATCTCATAGCCGGAGCACCATCAGTTGTTATGGAAAACAATTTACTTTTTATATCCAATATTTTCCCATTTTTGAAATTTGTAAACTCTTGTACTTGACTGAAAATATCAATGCCTTTGGTCGTGTCATTCATTGAAGCAAGAACGCATAGTTCTTCATTGACGTTCGAACTATTTATTGATGCAAATCTAATAATAATTGCCAGCCTAGCCATACTATTTACATCGGTACTTTCATCAAGTGATTAACGTCACTAGATAACAAATCATTTTTGACCTGTGCGTCAATATTTTTTGCCATATCTTCAATGCGACGCTGAACTGTTCTGGCCGACAATGGCATTTCATTAATTCTCTCAATTATTTGTTTTTTATTTGCGAAGTCATTGAATAAATGTTCGGAAAATTTATGAATGCGTTTTTCAAAAATTCGCCGTCTGTAAACGGTTTTCCGTTGGTACCAATACTAAGAGCTGCAATGAAGCTGGCAGATGTAGCGTAATTGTGGCTGATAACAAATCTCTTTAAAAATTTATTTTACCATAATTTAATACACGTTTAGCAATGTATTCATATTTTTCATCATTTGGCATTTCACTCACATCTTTATGTTTTGAAGAAAAGTGTCGCTCAATATTTTAAGTCCTGGAGGTAATTATATCTGTACATAAAGTACATATCAATTTGTAACCATTTTTCATACATCCATACTTTTCAGTCCAGACATTTTGAAGTAATCTCTTTTTTGCTTTTTGTTTGTCCATGGTAATAAAAATAATAATTATTTCACTTAGGTAACTGTTCTCGCGCTTCTGAACTACTGTTTTATTCACGTTAAAGACGAAGTAAACGTAGACAAGAATAGATGCGTGATCAGTAGGTGGGCAGGGCTCCTATTGGTCGGCTGCAGGTGGCACGCAGACAGAGAGCCCAGCCGACCAATAGGAGCCCTGATCACACATCTACTCTTGTTTACAACTACTTCGTCTTTAACGTGAATAAACAGATGAGATTCGTTCGGACAATGTCGCTGTATTCCGCCTATGTTCATTTCTGCAACTTTGTAATCACACCAAATTGTTAATCTTATTATTTATACTTTCTCAAAGTGTTTGTTTCATGTTTATGTTTTATAATTTATCTTTATATATTATTCTTTATTTGCGGAACTCAAGTGGGTCACTTGAAATTATCAAATGGGTCACTTGGTGACCCGCGGGTCATAGGTTGCCGATGCCTGTACTATGGCATATAAACTGACAGGTTCCTGTCAGACCTCTGTGGCAAGCAGCTGCTTGAGGGGGTATTTATTTTTTTTTTTATAAGTTCAGAAAACTGCTCGGGCGGATAATTGCCACTGTAACTCAAGGAAAAAATATATGTAAAAAACTCCAAATGATGAAGTTCGTTGTGAAGAATAATTATGTATAATTGGCAATCTTGATGCTACTGCTTTTGCTTTTTTTTACAAGAGTACCAATATTTTTACAAAATTATTTATATTATTATAATAATTATCATGTGGGAGGGGGATCCAGGGCAAAGAACGTATAAAGGAAAAGAAGTTCAGCTTTGACAAAGCGTAAGTGGCGACCTCAAGTGGTGTTTCGATTCGTATCGTGCATTCTTTTAAGCTGGGAAGCAAACAATAAGGGGCAAAGGAATTATGCATCAAAAAATGTATATATTAAAAAAGGAAAAAAGAGTAACTGCACTTTGTATTTGAAAAAAATAATATCATGATTTTAATAAAGGTTTATTTTCTCCATTGGAATTATTTTTCGTTGAGCCAACAGTTATAAATTGAACGGATAGAGAAGATTTGAAATTAGCCTGAAGTTAGTTTATAGAATAAATTATTACAATTAGAAGCTTTCTTGGTTGCATAGAAACAGGAAAGAAAATTGATATTAATATACTCTGCAAGGATATCAATCGGAAATTATTACATAGGAAAAGCGAAGAGAATGGAAGTTGATAAATGATTTATATATAATAAATAAATAACATGTAATTGCAAAAGCGTCCGTCCCCTGTAATGTTCGTTTCACCTCTACGCCAAATGCACGATACTCGATTTTACCTTAATCTCTATGGAAGCTGAACTTCTTCTCCCTCTACATTCTTTGATCCAGGGCAATGAATTCGTTGACCTTTTTAGCGAAATCAGCACTCTTGCATGAAAAATTCCTCTACTCCTACATGGGAAATACACACCTCAAGAAGTTAATCAAGAAAAAATTAAACGAGACATTTCAACATCATTTTGAGGTATTAACATCTTTGAGATTCAATCATCGAAGCATTATTCAGAATGGAATTTCTCCTTTTTGAAACTTCGTATGGCAAGAAGGAATATTATCTGTATCACCAGGCTCAGAACGGGCTCAACTTTATTAAACGATTCCTCATTCAAAAGGAAAGAAGTAAATTATCTGAATTGTGTTCATTGCAATGTGAAAGAAACAGTATCACATGTGCTTGTTAATTGTGAAGAATATTATAATCAAAGGAGAGAATTAATAAACAGTCTAAAAAGAAATCATGTTACTGAATTGAGTCTTAAAAGTTTATTAGGACAAGAAGAACCTTCTGTAAGAAGATTTTACTGTCAAGAAACTTTCAAATTTCTACATAATTGTAATCTTTTTGAAAGAATTTAAAGGAACTTTGAACTAAGATGAGGTCTTGCTTTTAGGCAATTGCTCCATTCTTGATGATCTGGAAGATAGGGACGAAAAGCCCTGAGTTTCCAGTAGTCTAGAGATATTTTGACTGACTCACTGACTGACTGATAGTTATATATACTTATAATAATAATTATTTTTTAAATATTTTACAATAATGTTTTTACCGAAAAACCCCGAGACACTAATTTTCATGTATCTAGCGCTCGTAGATCATGGGGTGACATCTACGTGACTTCTATTTAACTCTGGGAAAGAGGTTGGACGTCAAATTTTGGATTTTACCCGAGATCTACGACCAGGATTACCCCTACGTGCAAATTTCAGAGCTCTGCCATTTCTGCTTAATAATAGTAAGAATTAGAGTGATGCCCTGTCAGTCAATGAGTCACTCCCAGTCGACTGTATACAAGATACTAGTTGAACTGCATCCGGAACTGTCCGAGGCTCACTTTTAATCTGTGTATTCTTATTTTCCTTTGCGCTAAAGGTTTAGTTTTGCGAGCGAGCAACTAGTTATTCTATGGTATGCAGATGACTTGGATCCTGGATATCAGAGTCTCACTCAGGAGGAGATTGTTCAAGGTGTTGTAGTCCCATTATACCGTTCCTCCACAGACAGTGTTGTCCCCCCCCCTGTATGGCGACACACCCGATGGGTGTGGTCGTTACGTCACTTCCGGTGGACGATGACGTCACCGAAAAGTCTCATCGAATTTTGCGGGACTCGCCGCACGTGACATCTTGAAAATATAGTGAACTTCATCGATCACGACAACCGGAAGGGACGTAATCAACTACTATGCATGCTGAATGTGACGTCACAGAGATTTGCACTTTCTGTGGTGGAAATGGTTTAATGGAACTATACTAATGGTGTTTCTTCTTCTGTTTTGGAAGAACAAGACGCTGATGAAGAGAAGGAAAAGGAGACAACAATCAAGCCTAAACTTGCAACATACCTTTCGCAGAATTTCGTTAAAATTTTCATCGATGAAATTAGATCTTCCCTGTCTTTGAAAGTAGGAGAAGAATAATTTCCTCTATTTGTAAAACGAAAGGATTAAGATTCATAACTTATGCTCATCTTTCTCCTAAACGTTTTGAAACTATAAAAAAATAGGTAGTTAAAATTTAAATAATTATCATTGAAACAAGAAATATATTGATCTGATTTAATTTAGGATTTGAAGTGGAAATTATTATTTTACTAGTTAAACCCACACCAATGGTTTGGCGCGAAATGTATTGATAACACTTCCAATCGATTAGTTCATTCGGTGTCCACCCTATACAGTTCTCTAAAAAAGACATTTATTTTCAAACTAGTACATTACTAAACAAATATGCTGTGTATTAAAATATATATAATACATATCTTTGTGAATTCTTTTGAAGTCTGAATTGAACAGCATCGATAACGAAGTATTGTCACATTGATTAGCAATGATACTGCAATTGCCGTAGTCCGGATTTGTCATGGTTGTTTGTTCCACACGATGGACTAAATAGCCAGATCACATGGACTCCGAAGACTCAGAGAATGTTGGAGAATGAAATCCATTGGACATCTTTTAGGAGACAGAGGGTAGCCTCCCATTAAAGCTATCTAGCGTGTTCTTAAACGTTGGAATATTTTACCTCCGAAGGTCGCCTTTTTTCACACAATAGGCTACATCGCCAGGTCTCAAAAATCCCAATCCATTTCCACTTCGATTCAAAGAATGTAAAATATCGTAATGACTTGTGTTACATCATCTAGTATCTACGATATAGCGAGGGGATTAATAATTCCAAGGTCCCATCCCCTCCTTCAAAATTCTGAGTCGGAAATACAAACGATTTCATTTTCTGAGCTTTTATTAGTTACTAAGCTGTAGTGT
The DNA here is from genome assembly GCA_038380435.1 of Ryuthela nishihirai. Lineage (NCBI taxonomy): Eukaryota > Metazoa > Arthropoda > Arachnida > Araneae > Heptathelidae > Ryuthela > Ryuthela nishihirai. The sequence continues at coordinate 99,679,837 of JAWZYU010000002.1, forward strand.
AGTATATAACATTTTATACAGTTTACCAAGAGTATTTTGATATTTTTACTAAGTACTTTAGGGATCATTTTCTTCCATCATCAGTTTATAAAATTTGCTTGCCTTGAAACTGTTTTTCTGCTACATGATTATAGCTTGCAGAGAAGACATTGTGTATTCTGTTGCTATGCGGAAATTTTTGGCGAAATCGAAAGGGAATTTATTTGATTGCTTAATACTACCACCTGTCAGACGTTTTGGACACTTCGCATTTAAAAATTCTATTTAAATTCTAATTCTATAGGAAGGGAAATATCCAGATAAGATATTATATTTGCTAACGAAAACATTATTCAGAGTCTCTAAAATTGATTATAACAAGAAAATAATGTAGTAGCAAAATATGTAATATTAATCTTCATTTTCTGCAATTAATTGTGATTTCTTAGGTACCCTCTTTAGATTGTTTCTCTAAAAAATAGTAGGCCTTGCAGCAAAATTATAAATTCTAAACTTCATAGGTGAAAGAGCAATTACTGTTTAACTGAATTTTAGGTAATTAGAATGATTCGGAGTTTTCAAAATTCATAATTCATTCTGGTAAGGAAGTTTTCAGTTTCAATTAAAATAGCAATTTTTTTCTATCGCAGAAAAATGTGCTTTTAAAAGAAAATCTGATATTTGTGATTAACAGGATAATTTTATACTGATTGAGAGCATATTGGTGTTTTGTGTGATCAGTTAAGAAATTGTTCATGACTTGTGCAATTTCGTTGCCTTAGTTATTAAATCGGTTACTTTATAGTTTATTTATTTATTTGGAATTCACGCTCGATTCCCAAATATCCAAATAGAATTGAAACTCCGTAAAAACACTTTTATTCACACCTTGGTTTTTTTGAATAAGTTTGACAGTTATATATTCTATTATATAGCATGGAAAAATAAATCGCTAAAGTATTCGTGATGAGACTTCAATATTGTGTAAAACATATATATAAAATAATACCCTCGATTTTTACTTTTGTGCTAAGATTGTTAGCTTTTCATAGTTAATAAAAGCTACCTGTATAAAATTTAAATATACGGATAGAAGTTATATTTTTTTCGTTTAATCGATGTAACTTTTCTCTGCTGCTTGTGGTTTCGAGAAACGTCTCTGCTAAAGCGGAGATAAAGATAAAAATTGTAAAGTCGTAACACTGATCATTTAATCAAGTCGCCATTTTATTAAAACTAATCTTCTGATAATCTAGTAGAATACATTTTTCAGTTACAAATTTGGACTCTTAGTCAACTGAGGCATCTATTCCGGCAAGTATTTCACAGAACACTTTCCTTTATACGTAATTATTATTCAATCTTACTATCATTTTATGCACCTAAGTTCAAAAATTCATCGATACCATGGTTCGAAATTTCGAATGTTGTGACAACGCTAACGTTCGAACTGTTTACGGTTAGGATGAAGTACTCATTCAACAAACACCAATATTCTCATAATCGATTAAATAAACATTACAAATTATAGTTGGATTTGACGATCTGGCCACCAGACTGCTTTAAAAAGTTAGTCTATTATTATAATGGATGAAGTAAAATTATCTGAAAAAAAATTATCATTAATATACATGTTAACAATAAAGTTGTTTGAAACCTGAAATCTATATTGTTTATTTTTCCATTTTGTTTATCGATTTAATCATCCTTACGATATTCCTAAAAAAGCTATTGGCTACGGAGGTCGAACCAGACCGTGCAATTTAGTTCTCTAAGCAAGTCTATCCTGAGCTACATCTACTGCATCTGGCCACTGCACACCAATTCTAACAAGGTCCTGTTTGACATTGTCTGCCCACCGCATCCTAAGTCTCCCCCTCTTTCTAAAGCCTTTAGGCACACTGTTCATAACCTTATTCGCCAATCTATAATTATCCATACCGGCAACATGGCCAAACCAGCGGAGTCTTTCTGTTCATATTATGCTGCTTGAAGGAGGTTGCAGACTCCTTTGCCTAATCTCATCATTAGTTACAAAGTTCAACCACCAAATAACCAAAATACTACGTAAGAATCTAGAATCAAAAGCATCTAGTTTCCTGTTACCTTGTTTACACAGCGTCCAAGTTTCACTGCCATAACTAACCCTAGAAAGAACCAAACTATTATACAGTCTAATTTTAGTCTTCAGGTGTATACGCCTATTTCTCCACACTCTCCATAAATTCTTAAAAGTCCCGGCAGCAATCCCTATTCGTCTGTTAATCTCATGCTGCACATCACCATTATCTGTTACATAGCTCCCAAGATAATTAAACTGTGACACCTGCTCAAGACTGCAACCATTCAGATTTAACTGAATCACAGCCTGCCTGACCAATTTTCATCACTTTAGTTTTCTCTCTCTTTATAACCAAATTTACTCTACTACCAGTCTCATCAACAGATCGAATGAAAGAGTTCATCTCATCAACATCGTTTGCCAAAATGGCAAAATCATCAGAATAATCTAAATCAAATATTTTCGTATCTTCAGTCCATTTAAGGCCAAAATCGTTCCCTTAAAGTGAATTTCACATAACATAATCAATAACCAAGCTAAAGAGAAAAGGAGACAAATTTCACACAATGGGCTAAATGGCCAGGTCACAAGGACCCCGAAACAGAACAGCTGTTAGGATACAGACGGTAACCTCCCATCGATACCAACCAGCGGCTTCTTTAACGTGCACAGGGTATGATTCTCCCGCACATGGAAACAAGGCTTAACGTCACAACCGACGGGTTTTTATTATAGGAATAAACCACTGTTGCAACATTAATGTTAAAATTTAGAACTGATAGAATGATCTAAACAACAAAGATTTCTATTCACACTCATATGCAATTAAATTTAAGTGCTATAAATTGACCTCCAAGTTGATGATTAATACAATATCAGAATATAATGTTAAAGCTTTCAATTGCATCTAATTTGCGCTCTGAATTATAAATAGTACAAAAAAATACTGCACCTATAGCAGCTGTTTCACATGGAGGTCTGACTGGATCCTGCCAGAATAATAAACCTTACATAAGATCTTTGGGTTGCGTTGTTTTACCTCTGAGCGGCACTTTTTTGCACACCAGGGGGCTAAATGGCCAAGTCACATGGACCCCGAAGGCTCAGAGAAGGTTGGGGGAGGGGACCCACTGGAGGAGATGTTGGGAGACAGATGGTAGCCTCCCGTCAAGGCCATCCAGCGTGTCCTTTAACGTTGGGTTGTTTTACCTCTGGCGGCACTTTTTTGCACGCAATGGGATAAGTGGCCAGGTCACAAAGACCCCGAAGGCTCAGAGAAGGTTGGGGTAGGGGATCCAGTGGAACAGCTGTTGGGAGATAGATGGTAGCCTCCCGTCAAGGCCATCCAGCGTGTTCTTTAACGTTGGGTTGTTTTACCTCTGAGCTGCACTTTTTTGCAGGCAATGGGATAAGTGTCCAGGTCACAAAGACCCCGAAGGCTCAGAGAAGGTTGGAGGAGGGCACCCACTGGTACAGCTGTTGGGAGACAGATGGTAGCCTCCCGTCAAGTCCATCCAGCGTGTTCTTTAAATGCACAGGGTATGGCTCTCCCACACACGGGGCCACGACTAAACGTCCCTTCCGACGGTCGGCGGCCTTTCCAAGCCCATCGGTGTCCCCTACTGACCGTGGGCAGCGAGTTTTGCGGAAATAAATCTCAATACTGACCCAACTGGGACTCGAAACTGGGAACTACAGATTACGAGCTGGGCGCGCTACCGACTGAGCCACTCCCTCCTCATGGTGTATAGAAGGGGGAACCGTGCTAAATCATAATAAAAAAATGCATTTCCATTTGAGTATTACATTTTTTCCCCTTACGTTTTAGGGGTCTTTGAATAATTTCTTGAAAAATGCGTAAATTATGCATAAGTTTAAATTTCTATAGCCTTTGTTTCATTCAATACTATTTTTCTCAGAGACAGTTTGCGGCATGAATATTATTTCGCTCCTACACTAAGTTGGGTTATTTTACATGTTAACGAAACTTTTTTCCACATAATTGGCTAAATGACAGGTCACAAGGAGTCCGAAGATTCAGGAAAGTTTGTGGGAGGGAACCCACTGGAACAATTGTTGGGAAACAGATGATAGCCTCCCTTCAAGGCCATCCAGCGTGTTCTTTAACGTCATGTTGTTTTAACTCTGAACATCACTTTTTTGCACACCATGGGCTAAATGGCCAGGTCACAAGGACCCGGAAAGCTCACGGTTGGGGGAGGGGACCCACTGGAACAGCTGTTGGGAGACTGATGATAGCCTCCCTTCAAGGCCATCCAGTGTGTTCTTTAACGTCGTTTTGTTTTAACTCTGAACAGCACTTTTTTGCACACCATGGGCTAAATGGCCAGGTCACAAGGACTCCGAAGGCTCAGAGAAGGTTGCGGGAGGGGACCCACTGGAACAGCTGTTGGGAGACAGATGGTAGCCTCCCGTCAAAGCCATCCAGCGTGTTCTTTAACGTTAGGTTGTTTTACCTCTGAGCGACACTTTTTTGCACATCATGGGCTAAATGGCCAAATCACAAGAACCTCGAAGGCTCAGAGAAGGTTGGGGGAGGAGACCCACTGGAACAGCTGTTGGGAGACAGATGGTAGTCTCCCGTCAAGGCCATTCAGAGTATTCTTTAAGGTCACAGGTTATGGCTCTCCCGTACACGGGGCCACTGCTTAACGCCCGATCCGATGAACGCTTCTTTTCTGCTGTAGATAAGTCTTTGAATGTAAGCGATTATATTCCTGTCTAGATATACTTGTTCAACTTTAATGTGAGCATTATTTTGCAATAAATTTGTAATCCACAATTTCTACTGTTCCAGCGTTTAAATATGTTTTGGACTTCTGGAGAAACAAGAACAGCAAAAATTTAAATTTGGTTCATATTATCCTTTTAGAAAATTAGCACATTTTATAGCCTTTATTGATTATATCCCATAGTTAATATAGCTACCAGTAGATAAATTATCTCAAATATTTTGTATGATGTCAATACTTCCAGTAAACTATTTTTCTCAGTTTCTGATTCCCTGGAAATATATCTGTTCAGAAGGAAAATCCATTTTAAATTCGTGCGAACAAAATTCCCATACAATTACATGACATGAAGTTCCTACCAGACATGTCTGGGGGAAAGACTATTCTCTCCCCCAGAAAGACTAGTCTTTCCCCCAATGAATTCCTACCAGACATGTCTGAAGGGGAAGACTATTTAATCTTCCTCTCGAGACATGTCTGTTCTGAGCTACAGCTGCTGCAATAGGCCACTGAAGGTCAATTTTAGCAAGGTCCTGTTTGATATTGTCTGTCCATCGCATCCTAGATCTTCCCCTTTTCCTGAAGCCTCTACGTACATTATACCTAATCATGTTTGCCAATCTGTAGCTCTGCATACGGCCAACACAGCCAAACCAAATGGGCGGGGTAGCTCAGTCGGTTGCGCGCCAGGCTCGCAATCTGTAGTTCCCAGGTTCGAGTCCCAGCTGTTTCAGCGTTGAGATTTATCTCCGAAAAAATTCCCCGCCTTGCCCACGGTCAGTAGGGGACACCGATGGGTTTGAAAAGGGCGCCGTCCGTCGGATGGGACGTTAAGCCGTGGCCCAGTGTGCGGGAGAGCCATACCCTGTGCACGTTAAAGAACACGCCGGATGGCCTTGACGGGAGGCTACCATCTGTCACCCAACAGCTATTCCAGTGGGTCCCCTCCCCCAACCTTCTCAGAGCCTTCGGGGTCCATGTGACCTGGCCATTTAGCCCATGGTGTGCAAAAAAGTGCCGCTCAGAGGTAAAACAACCCAACCCAGCTTGGGAACCAGGGATAACCCAAGGCCACCTAGAAGACAAGGCCATGACAGCGATACTGTGACGTCATCCCTCCAGGGAGAACAGGCGAATGAACCGAGCTGTATAAAGGCTTGTTTGTTGCATTAGCTTTAACGGAGATATCTCATTCCCCTGTTCCCCCTCCGTCCATGACGTCACAGTATCGCTGTCATGGCCTTGTCTTCTAGGAGGCCTTGATTTTGGTCGGGAGATATGAGCTGGCCACTCCATGCGCATAATGGTCTCCTCTTGAAGGTATTGTTCCACTGGTCGAGTTCTGTGTGGACGAGTGTTGTCGCCTTATAAGATGAATGTTCAATCGGATTTAGGCAAGGCCACCTAGAAGACAAGGTTATGACAGCGATACTGTGACGTCATCCCTCCAGGGAGAACAGGCGAATGAACTGCGCTGTATAAAAGCTTGTTTGTTGCGTTGGCTTTAACGGAGATACCTTATTCGCCTGTTCTCCCTCCATCCATGACGTCACAGTATCGCTGTCATGGCTTTGTCTACTAGGTGGCCTTGGATCCCCCCTCCCCATGAATATTCGATCGCCTTATACAAAATGTACACACTTGTTGCGTTGGCTTTAACGGAGATACCTCATTCGCCTGTTCTCCCTCCATCCGTGACGTCAGAGTATCGCTGTCATGACCTTGTCTTCTAGGTGGCCTTCCCCCCCCCCATCAATATTCGATCGCCTTATACAAAATGTACACACTTGAATTAATAACATGGAGAAAAATTGGTTTTTTGTCATGAGTGAGATTCAAATTCACATCTCCAAATAACAGGCCAGGTATGCTAATCATTACACCATCAACTCTAACCTTTTCTACTTCTGCTACTGCGATATATAAACTTTCCAATATTTCCTATCTAACTTTTTCTCGCCCTTCCCACGGTCAGTAGAGGACACCGATAGGCTTGAAAAGTCCGCCGTCCGCCGGATGGGACGTTAAGCCGAGTCTCCTTGTATGGGACGGCCATACCCACTGCACATTAAAGAACACGCTGGATTGCCTTGACGGGAGGCTACCATCTGTCTCCCAACAGCTGTTCCAGTGGGTCCCCTCCCTTAATATTCTCTGAGCCTTCGGGGTCCTTGTGACCTGGCCATTTAGCCCATGGTTTGCAAAAATGTGCCACTCAGAGGTAAAACAACCCAACGTTAAAGAACACGCTGGATGGCCTTGACGGGAGGCTACCATCTATCTCCCAACAGCTGTTCCACTGGGTCACCTCCCCCAACCTTCTCTGAGACTTCGGGATCCTTGTGACCTGGCTATTTAACCCATGGTTTGCAAAAAAGTGCCGCTCAGAGGGAAAACAACCCAACGTTAAAGAACACGCTGGATGGCCTTGACGGGAGGATACCATCTGTCTCCCAGCAGCTGTTCCAGTGGGTCCACTCCCCCAACATTCTCTGAGCCTTCGGGGTTCTTGTGACCCGGCCATTTAGTCCATGGTGTGTAAAAAAGTACCTCTCAGAGGTAAAACAATCCAACGTTAAAGAACACGCTGGATGGCCTTGACGAGAGACTACCACATGTCTCCCAACAGCTATTCTAGTGGGTCCCCTCCCCCAACCTTCTCTGAGCCTTCGGGGTTCTTGTGACCTGGCCATTTAGCTCATGGTGTTCAAAAAAGTGCCGCTCAGAGGTAAAACAACCCAACGTTAAAGAACACATTGGATGGCCTTGACGGGAGACAACCATCTGTCTCCCAACAGCTGTTCCAGTGGGTCCCCTCCCGCAACCTTCTCTGAGCCTTCGGGGTCCTTGTGACCTGGCCATTTAGCTCATGGTGTGCAAAAAATCTGCCCCTCAGAGGTAAAACAATCCAATCCAATCCTATTTAACTCTCATAGTGCCGCCATCTATCGAGAAGTTGATGACTCTATTGTGTCTTAGAGAAGGAAAGTTATTACTTGTCAGTCACGCTCACTGCGTTATATCAATAATTTAATGGTAAGCTATCGCAGGAAATATCCTGTAGACATGAAACACATGAAATAATAAGCTGAAAAGAAATAATCAAATCAAAACAAAAAAAAAATTTTTTTCTAAAAATATACCAAGTCACACAAGCTGAAGAAGGAGCTTTAGACATTAATATTGTAATGGTTAGCATACCTGGCTGGTCACTGGAAGACTTGGGTTCGAATCCCACTCCGGGCAAACCAAACTTTTTCAGCTTATTATTTCATCTGTTCCGTGTCTACAGGATATTTCCTGTGATATTTTATCACTGAAATATCCGAACTTGTCTATCTGCTTTGAAAATCCAAACCAGTTGTCTTTGCATATTTTAATTTTGGCCGCAGGGTATATGTCGGATACTGCAAATAGATTTAAAAAAACACAAAATAAAATTCTGACTTCATAGATAATATAGAATATCATATTAATCATTTCATTTTAATGTTTCATTTCTTTCGCTCCAGTGCAATATTCTGAATTTTCTTATCAGTATAACATGTTCATCATTATACATAATCATTATACATAATCATTTTCATCATTATACATAATCATTATACATAATCATTTTCATCATTATACATAATCATTATACATAATCATTTTCATCATTATACTTGCAACATAATATTTCAAAATCCCTGTTGGATTTTGAAATATTTCTTCAAAAATTCCTAAATTATGCTAAAGTTTATTATTTTCATTTTGCCTTTATTGCTTTCAGTAGTATTTCTCTCTGGGGGGGGGACTTCTTTGTGTACCCCTGCTCTCTTAGATAAGATTTTGAATAGAAGTGATCATATTCCTTTGTAAATGTTTTCCTAATTTAAATTCAATGTGAGTTTTGATTGAAATAAATTTGTAATTAAAAATTTGTATTTTTCCAGTATTTTAATATCATTTGGACTGAGGAAACAAGAGAAACAAAAAATTAATTTTAATTCATTTTTTTAATTAACATATTTTATATCCCTTATTGATAATATTGAAACAATTAACCCAGCTTCCACTAGATAGATTATTTAAAATATTACATATAATATTGAAACCCTCAATAGACTCAATATCGAATTTTTCTAATTGATTCTGGAAAAGTTTCTGCTCAAACGGAAACTAATATTTTCCATACGTACCTACAAAATTTTCATATAATGACAGGCTTTGGAGCTTCTACCAGATTGTTTAATCTTCCTCTCAGACTTGTCTGTTCTGAGCTACAGCTGCTGCATAAGGCCACTGTACGCCAATTATACCAAGGTCCTTTTGATATTGTCTGCCAATCGTATCCTAGGTCTACCCTTAATTCTTCAAGTTTCTACGCACACTGTACATAATCTTGTTTCCCAATATCTAGTTGTGCAGATGTATACAGACGGACAGACAACAAAGCGAAATTATAAATCTTTCTAAAAACAAGTTCTAAAATTTACTTTTCTTTTTTAGCCGTTTTCTAAAGTACTTCCAATCATGAACACTGAAATCTCTATCAAATATTACCCTACCCTTTCGTGGAATCCATAAGTACCGTGCAATACCATTCAGCTACGCACGCTAAACAATCCGATCAACGAAACAACATGGCGCCCAAATTTGAAATGGCCAACCTCTATCTATACAGGGCCTCTACTACTGACACATCTGGGGGCGGGGGGTGGCTCAGTCGGTAGCGTGCCAGGCTCGTAATCTGTAGTTCCCAGGTTCGAGTCCCAGCTGTGTCAGCGTTGAGATTTATCTCCGCAAAGCACGGGATGAGATTTAAGTCACTTACGAGTTCGAAAGATGAAGTTGAAACCAATGCCACGAGGCATTAGCGATGCCGGTCACTGATGTCTGGCAGGTCGGCCTGGCTCGCAGTCCGAGTTCCAATTCATCCCAAAAGTGTTCCATGGTGTTGAGATCCAGGATCTGGGCAGACCAGTCAAGTTCTTCAACATCCCTCTCATGAAACCATTCCCGCATGGTCCTCGTTTTGTGGACGGGAACGTCGTCATGTTAGTAGAGGAAAGTGTCTTCACCGAACTGTTGCCATCATGTTCGGAGTGCAGAATTGTCGAGAATGCCATTATAGGACCGTTCACAGGAACTATGAGGTTAGCAGTTAGTTAGTTTATACTGATTGATAGCATATTAGTGTTTTGTGTGATTTGTTAACAAATTGTTTATGATTTATGTAATTTTATTGCCGTGATATTAATTCAGTTCATTTACAGTTTGTTGATTTATTTTGAATTCGCTGTCAATTGCCAAATATCCAAATAGAATTGAAAATTTGTAAAAATACATTTATTCACAGTTTGTGTTTTTGAATACGTGTGATATCAGTTATATAGTCTATTACATGGCATGGAATAATAATTCGGCTAAAGTATTCGTGATGAGACTTCAATATTCTTGTAAAAGCATTATGACATATAAAGGAGAAAAATAATATTCTCTATTGTTACTTTTGTTAAGTTTTAGCTTTTTAGAGCTAACAAGAGCAACCTGTACAAACTTTAGACAAACGGATAGAAGACTAATTTTTTTCGCTTAATCGATTGTTATTCTGATCCTTTTCTGGTGTTCGAGGAAGATCTCTGCGGAAGCGGAGATTAAAATAAAAAATTGTAAAGTCGTAACTGTGACCGTTCTTATCAAGTTGCCACTCAATGAAAACTAATTTTCTGACAATCTAGTAAAATGCAATATTTCAGTTACGAATTTCGACACTTAGCCAGCTGAGGCATCTATTTCCGGCAAGTATTTCACAACACATTTTTCTATATATAATTATTATTCCCTCTTTCTGTTATTCGATGCACCTAAGTCAAAAATAAATCATCGGTACCATGCTTTAAAATTTAGATCGTTGCGCAAAACGACAATTTACGAACTGTTTAATGAGAGGGTGAAGTTTCCATTCAACCAAAACCAATCTTCTCACAATCGGTTAAAAATACATTTCAATTTATAATTTGATTTGACGATCTGGCCACCAGATTGCTGTAAAATGTTAGCATATTATTATAGTGGATAAGGTAAAAATATCTGAAATAAAATTTATCATAAATATACATGTTAACAATAAAGTTGTTGCAGCCTAAAATTTATAACTTTATTTCCCATTGAATTTATCGGCTTATATAAGACGTCTAATTGATTCATGAATTTATTCTTTATTATCGATATTTATTTTTATATTATTGATAGACTCTAATTCTTTCACTGTTAGGAACGTTTACTGCTAAAAATTAAAAATAATAAACCTTTATAAAATAATCATAAAAAATTACGAACGTCCTCTATTGAAACTACCGCCAATTGTTTTTATCGCAATATTATTTTCCTCATAATTTTAGACTGTTTAATTTTTTGTTTCTCTAACTCATAATGACACAACGATGAGTCTTGTGTCTAAACGTTCCCTCCCGCACCTCTTGGCGACAGCTTTCTTTTCAGCTCTCCCTCCGTTCCATGCGCTCTCCGTTAATATGATTCCTCTCTTAACTTTTGCCTCTCCTGGTGGCTCGCGACGCATCTCCCTAACGGTCCCGAATTTTTGACAGTTAATGTCCAACATCCTCCGATTTGGGAGTGATCACTTTATAGATTATAGTAGGGGCTCTCAACGTGGAATACGCCGTAAAATTTTTTGGGGTTCGCAATGAGAGTTCAAAAGTCGCTAGATAGATTTATATATATATATATGTTTTATTTCATTCCCATTGCCATATTATAACTATAGATTTACCTATCTATACAACGGATACGCCAGTTATATACACATTTCCAGGGGGTAAGTGAAGCATAAAAGATTGAGAACCACTGATCTATATGTGGTATTTTATTCCCATTGTTATACTATAACTATAGTTTTATCTATGTATACTAGGGGTACGCCAGTTACATACACATTTCCATACTAAAACTTCGATTCCATTATAAAAGTTTGATAACCACTGCTCTAATTCAAAATGACACAAAGTTGAGCCCTGTGTATAAAAGTTACCCTCACGTACCTTGTGGCGGCAGGTCTCTTTTCAGCCCTCCCTCCTCCAATGCGCTCTAGGTCAATATGAATCCCTCCCTTAATTCTTGTCTCTTCTGGTGGCTTGCGACGCATCCCCATAACGGTTACATATTTTTGACAGTTAGTGTCCAACTATCTCTGATAATGGGGTGATCACTTTTTAATTTCAAGGAATAATTTCTTGCTCTCTCAAAGAATGAAAAAGATAATTTCCTTTTTCATAGATGCAGAAAACTGCTCAGGTTTAATCAAGAAAAAGAGCCCCAGATGATGAAGTTTCATCCACCAAACTTCACAGCTGGCATACGACAGTCAGGCAGATAGAGTTCACCTGGCATCCTCCACACCCAGACTCGTCCGTCAGACTGCCAGATGATGAGGCGTGATTCATCACTCCAAAGAACGCTGTTCCAGTGCTCGAGTCCATTGGCACCCTGCTTTACACAACTCCAATCGACGCTTGGAGTTGATCATGTCGATTTTAGGCTTGTGTTCGGCTGTTAGAATTGGTCTATATTGACGAAATGCAGCAGATGCAGACAAGAACAGACGTGTTTGGAGAAAACGATTATCCACTCTGGTTTGACCTTCGTAGCTCATGAATGCACGAGGATTTTGTATGTATATATGTAGGGATTGTGAGAGTACGTGACAACGTAATATACGTGACAATCCCGGTGCACCGCAGTACTGTGACTGCATATCCCCTTGAGTGAATTGCCACTGAAACCCCAATCTTCAAACTAGGATCCTGCCTGTTAGATCTTGCCTGCTTTGTTCTGCCTTACTGCTGGAGATGTCCTCGTGAAGAGAGAAACACTGCTCGCGATTTTTAGCCTGTCTGTAGAAATAATCATTGAGGTGCAGTGAGAGCTATCTTTTAATTATTTTAGGAACAGAGCCTAGGAATATGCCGATCACTCACTGGATTTTGTCCAAATATCTGCCAAAATATTTCAGATGGTATCTTTTGAATTTTGATGCCAAACTTATATAGAAGTCCTTACTTTTTGAGTCTTCCGCAGTAGGGACTCCTGGGTACTTCCATCGATAAGCTGCACGTAATCGGGTCCCCAATCCTTTCAGCGTGACCTTCAACTTCGTCCTCTTCATCGAGCCGGGCAACCACAGCCCACTCGCCGTCTCGGCCTTAAACGTGCCGAGGCGCATCGGGGAACACTGGACCAGAGTCCTTCCAAAGCCGATCAGCGGCCATCCAACGACCCCGACAAAGCCGTTAGCCTTCTGGAGCATACATCACTGCATCACCCGGACCACAGTTCTCAGAGGAACCCAAGTTCCTCCACTACGAAAGCTATCTCTTGAGCCATAACAGATTCTGTGGGACTCTTAGTTTGGCTGTTCCATCGATAAGCCCGTCAACCAGGAAGCCCTGTCGCGAGACTCCAACTTCTACCTCCCCATTGTGAACGGGCCGAAGCCCCCCAGTGAACAATCATCCTACCCACGATATCACTGAGACCGCATCGAAGAGCCTACAAGACGAGTGTACGAAGAGGTGCACAGCTCAGTCCGCGGTACTGCCCGATGTGCCCACAGAAGACAGGGTTCCCCAAATTCACTCCGCAAGACTCTAGAACGCCTCCTCAACCGGGACTGCAACCCCCGGCTTCATTGGGGACAAGTCAATAAGCCAACTGGACCGGCCCGCCCTCAAAACCAGTCCGCCAACCCTCAACAGTCCACAAGATATCATGAACTGTAGAGTGCCAGCGATCCGAACCCAACTTCTCAGAGGCACCATAAGCCCCCCACCCCCCTCGTCTAGGAGGTCCCACTCCGGAGAGGAGTATGTGACACTCGAAATGTAGCACGGGTTGAGATTTAATTCACTTAGGAGTCGAAAGATGTAGTTGAAATGAATGCCACAAGGCATTAGCGATGCCGATCACTGATGTCTGGCAGGTCGGCCTGGCTCGCAGTCCGAGTTCCAATTCATCCCAAGAGTGTTCCATGGTGTTGAGATCCAGGATCTGTGCAGACCAGTCAAGTTCTTCGACATCCCTCTCATGAAACCATTCCCGCATGGTCCTCGCTTTGTGGACGGGAACGTCGTCATGTTAGTAGAGGAAAGGGTCTTCACCGAACTGTTGCCATCATGTTCGGAGTGCAGAATTGTCGAGAATGCCATTATAGGACCGTTCACAGGAACTATGAGGTTAGCAGTTAGTTAGTTTATACTGATTGATAGCATATTAGTGTTTTCTGTGATTTGTTAACAAATTGTTTATGATTTATGTAATTTTATTGCCGTGTTATTAATTCAGTTCATTTATAGTTTGTTTATTTATTTTGAATTCGTGGTCGATTGCCAAATATCGAAATAGAATTGAAAATTTTTAAAAATACATTTATTCACAGTTTGTGTTTTTGAATACGTGTGATATCAGTTATATAGTCTATTACATGGCATGGAATAATAATTCGGCTAAAGTATTCGTGACGAGACTTCAATATTGTTGTAAAAACATATGACATAGAAAGGAGAAAAATAATATTCTCTATTGTTACTCTTGTTAAGTTTGTTTACTTTTTAGAGTTAACAAGAGCTACCTGTACAAACTTTAGACAAACTGATAGAAGTTTCATTTTTTTCCTTTAATCGATGTGTGTCGAATTCCGCTCGTCGAGTTCCAGGAAGTTCTCTGCAAAAGCGGAGATTAAAATAAAAAATTGTAAAGTCGTAACTGTGACCGTTCTTATCAAGTTGCCACTCAATGAAAACTAATCTTCTGACAATCTAGTAAAATGCAATATTTCAGTTACGAATTTCGACACTTAGTCAACTGAGGCATCTATTTCCGGCAAGTATTTCACAACACATTTTCCTATGTATAATTATTATTCCCTCTTTCTGTTATTCGATGCACCTAAGTCAAAAATAAATCATCGGTACCATGCTTTAAAATTTAGATCGTTGCGCAAAACGACAATTTACGAACTGTTTAATGAGAGGGTGAAGTTGCCATTCAACCAAAACCAATCTTCTCACAATCGGTTAAAAATACATTTCAATTTATAATTTGATTTGACGATCTGGCCACCAGATTGCTTTAAAATGTTAACATATTATTATAGTGGATAAGGTAAAAATATCTGAAATAAAATTTATCATAAATATACATGTTAACAATAAAGTTGTTGCAGCCTAAAATTTATAACTTTATTTCCCATTGAATTTATCGGCTTATATAAGACGTCTAATTGATTCATGAATTTATTCTTTATTATCGATATTTATTTTTATATTATTGATAGACTCTAATTCTTTCACTGTTAGGAACGTTTACTGCTAAAAATTAAAAATAATAAACCTTTATAAAATAATCATAAAAAATTACGAACGTCCTCTATTGAAACTACCGCCAATTGTTTTTATCGCAATATTATTTTCCTCATAATTTTAGACTGTTTAATTTTTTGTTTCTCTAACTCATAATGACACAACGATGAGTCTTGTGTCTAAACGTTCCCTCCCGCACCTCTTGGCGACAGCTTTCTTTTCAGCTCTCCCTCCGTTCCATGCGCTCTCCGTTAATATGATTCCTCTCTTAACTTTTGCCTCTCCTGGTGGCTCGCGACGCATCTCCCTAACGGTCCCGAATTTTTGACAGTTAATGTCCAACATCCTCCGATTTGGGAGTGATCGCTTTATAGATTATAGTAGGGGCTCTCAACGTGGAATACGCCGTAAAATATTTTGGGGTTCGCAGTGAGAGTTCAAAAGTCGCTAGATAGATTTATATATATATATGTTTTATTTCATTCCCATTGCCATATTTTAACTATAGTTTTATCTATCTATACAAAGGGTACGCCAGTTACATACACATTTCCAGGGGGTACGTGAAGCATAAAAGTGGAGAACCACTGATATATATGTCAAATTTTATTCCCATTGTTAGCCTATAACTATAGTTTTATCTATGTATACAAGGGGTACGCCAGTTACATGCACATTTCCATAGTAAAACTTCGATTCCATTATAAAAGTTTGATAAACAGTGCTCTAATTCAAAATGACACAAAGCTGAGCCCTGTGTATAAAAGTTCCCCTCATGTACCTTGTTGCGGCAGCTCTCTTTTCAGCCCTCCCTCCTCCAATGCGATCTAGGTCAATGTGAACCCCTCTCTTAATTCTTGCCTCTCCTGGTGGCTCGCGACGCATCTTCATAACGGTTGCATATTTTTGACAGTTAATGTCCAACAACCTCTGATACTGGGCTGATCACATTTTAACTTCAAGGAATAAATTCTTGCTCTCTCAAAGAATGAAAAAGATAATTTCCTTTTTCATTGATGCAGAATACTGTCCAAGAAAAAGAGCCCCAGATGATGAAGTTTCATCCACCAAACTTCACAGCTGGCATACGACAGTCAGGCAGATAGAGTTCACCTGGCATCCTCCACACCCAGACTCGTCCGTCAGACTGCCAGATGGTGAGGCGTGATTCATCGCTCCAGAGAACGCTGTTCCAGTGTCGAGTCCATTGGCACCCTGCTTTACACCACTGCAACCGACGCTTGGAGTTCATCTTGTTGATTTTAGGCTTGTGTTCGGCTGTTAGAATTGGTCTATATTGACGAGATGCAGCAGATGCAGACAAGAACAGACGTGTTTGGAGAAAATCATTATCCACTCTGGTTTGACCTCGTAGCTCATGAATGCATGAAGATTTTGTATGTATGTATGGAGGGATTGTGAGAGTACGTGACACTCGAGATGTAGCAGTGGATGAAAATTAAGTCACTTAATGTTGGGTTGTTTCACCTCTGAGCGGCACTTTTTTGCACACCATGGGCTAAATGGCCAGGTTACAAGGACCCGAAGACTCAGAGAAATTTGGGTTAAAGGACCCACTGGAACAGCTGTTGGGGGACAGATGGTAGCCTCCCGTCAAGGCCATCCAGAGTGTTCTTTAACATACATAGGGTATGGCTCTCCGGCACATGGGGCCACGGATTAACGTCCCATCCGACTGACGGCGGCCTTTCCAAGCCCATCGGTGTCCCCTACTGACCGTGGGCAGGGCGGGGAATTTTGCGGAGATAGATCTCAACGCTGACCCAGCTGGGACTCGAACATGGGAACTACAAAATACGAGCCTGGAGCGCTACCGACTGAGCAAAACCCGCCCCTAAGTCACTTAGGAGTTCGAAAGATGAATTTGAAATGAATGCCACAAGAGGATTAGTGATGCCGATCACTGATATCTGGCAGGTCGGCCTGGCTCGCAGTCGGAGTTCCAATTCATTAAGCCCCGTCCCATCCAGATAGTGTTCAATGTGGTTGAGATCAGGGCTCTGTGCAGGCCAGTCAAGTTCTTCAACATCCCTCTCATCAAACCATTCCCTAATGTAATCGCTTTTTGGATGGGAACATCGTCATGTAGGTACAGGAAAGTAGATCTAGAGATTGTGAGAGTACAGTTGCACAATAAAGTATCCGAACACTATAGTTGATTAGAGAAATGAGAAAAAATATCTCGTAACGAAATTATTAGAGAAATAAGATTATGATTAGAGAAATAAGAAAAAATATCACGTACAAATTAGTGATCTGTCAACCTTCGTGTACAGTCGCTCCAAAAAATATCCGAACACTATGGTTGATTACAGAATTCAGAAAAAATATCCGCAACGATTATTTTAGAAATTTGTGATCTGGCAACCGTCGTGTGACGTGACACGACGGCTGCCAGATCGTGTCACGTGACGCAAAGGTCGTCGTGTCACGTCAAATTTTATGCAATTTACAGAGTGTTTTTTAACGTTAAAATATTTTACCTCTGAAGGTCACCTTTTTTTACACAATAGGCTAAATGACCAGGTCAGAAGACCCCAAAGACTCAGAGAAATATGCGGGTAGGATATCCACTGCACATTTTTATAGGAGACAGATGGTAGCCACCCGTTAAAGCTATCCAACGTGTTCTTTAACGTTGGAATATTTTACCTCTGAAGGTCACTTTTTTCCATTCGATGGCCTAAATGGCCAGGTCACAAGGACTCCGAAGGCTCAGGGAATGTTGGTGAAGGATATCCACTGGACATCTTTTAGGAGACAAATGATAGCCTCCCTTCAAATCTATTCCGCGTGTTCTTTAACTTTGGAATATTTTACCTCTGAAGGTCATCTTTTTCCACACAATGGGCTAAATCGCCAGGTCACAAGGACCCCAAAGGCTCAGAAAATGTTGGTAGGAGGATATCCACAGGATAGCTTTTAGGTGACAGATGGTTGCCTCCCATGAAGGCTATAAAATGTGTTCTTTAGCGTTGCAGTTGTTTAACCTTTGAGCGGTAATTTTTTTCTCACACAATGGGCTAAATGGCCAGGTCACAAAGATTCAGTCTACAAGGATACTCTATTGCAAATGATCCGCCACTATCGACCGCATGTTTTCAAAATGATTTCCACGTCGATTCAAAGAATGTAAAATATCGTAATGACTTGTGTTAGATCATCTAGTATCTAGGATATAGCGAGGGGAATAATAATTCTAAGGTCACTTCCCCTCCCTGAAAATTTTGAGTCGGAAATACAAACGATTTCATTTTCTGAGTTTTTATTTGTTACTAAGCTGTAGTGTAGTATATATCATTTTATACAGTTTACCAAGAGTATTTTGATATTTTTACTCAAACCTTTGAGGATAATTTTCTTCCATCATCAGTTTATAAAATTTGGTTGCCTACCCCTTGTAAATGTTTTTCTGCTACATGATTATAGCTTGCTGAAAAGACATTGTGTATTCTGTTACTATGTGGAAATTTTTTTCAAAATGGAAAGGAAAATTATATTTTTGGTCAATGCTGCCATCTGTCGGACGTTTTGGAAACGTCGCATTTAAAAATTATATTTAAATTCTATTTGTATAGAAAGTGAAATATCCAGATAAGATTTTATATGTGCTAACGAAAACATTATTTAGAGTCTCTAAAATTGATTATAACAAGAAGACAATGCAGTAGCAAAATATGTAATACTAATCTTCATTTTCTGCAATTAATTGTGATTTCTTAGTTACCATCTTGAGATTATTTGTCTGAAAAATAGTAGACCTTGCAGCAAAATTATAAATTCTAAACTTCATAGGTGAAAGAGCAATTACTGTTTAACTGAATTTTAGGTAATTAAAATCAATTGGAGTTTTCAAAAATCATAATTCATTCTGGTAAGAAAGTTCTCAATTTCAAGTAAAATAGCAATTTATTTGTATCGCAGAAAAATGTGCTTTTAAAAGAAAATCTGATATTTGTGATTAACAGGATAATTTTATACTGATTGATAGCATATTGGTGTTTTGTGTGATCAGTTAAGAAATTGTTTATGACTTATGCAAATTCGTTGCCTTAGTTATTAAATCGGTTGCTTTATATTTCGTTTATTTATTTCGAATTCACGCTCGATTGCCAAATATCCAAATATAATTTGAAATATGTAAAAATACTTTTATTCCCAATTTACGTTTTTAAATATGTTTTACAGTTATATATCCTATTACATATCATGGAAAAATAAATCGCTAAAGTATTCGTGATGAGACTTCAATATTGTTGTGAAACGTATTACATAAAAAAGGAGAAAAATAATATTCTCGATTTTTACTTTGTGTTAAGATTGTTAGCTTTTCATAGTTAATAAAAGCTACCTGTATAAAATTTAAACATAAGGATAGAAGTTTTATTTTTTTCGTTTAATTGTAGGATGCTAAAAATTCTATACTTTCGTTTCGAGAAACGTCTCTGCTAAAGCGAAGATTAAAATAAAAATTGTAAAGTCATTACACTGATCATTTAATCAAGTTGCCATTCAATAAAAACTAATCTCATGATAATCTACTAAACTACATTTTTCAGTTACAAATTTCGACTCTTAGTCAACTGTGGCATCAATTCCGGCAAGTATTTCACAGCACACTTTCCTTTATATGTAATTATTATTCAATCTTTCTATCATTCTATGCACCTAAGTTCAAAACGTCATCAGTACCATGCTTTGAAATTTCGAATGTTGTGACAACGCTAACGTTCGAACTGTTTATTGTTAGAATGAAGTAGCCGTTTAACGAACACCAATCTTCTCACAATCGGTTAAAAAAACATTAGAAATTATTATTTGATTTGACGATCTGGCCACCACACTGCTTTAAAAAGTTAGTCTATTATTATACTGGATAAAGTAAAAATATCTGAAATAAAATTTATCATAAATATACGTGTTAAAAATAAAGTTGTTAGTAACCTGAAATTTACACCGTTTATTTTTTCCGTTATGTTTATCGACTTAATACATGGCTCTAATTCTTTCTCTATTAGGAATATTTAAAATAATAATAATAAAAATAAATATCCCCTCAAGCAGCTGCTTGCCACAGAGGTCTGACAGAGCTTGTCAGTTTATATGCCAGAGTAGAAGGTATGTGATAATGGCAGGACCTCAGCAGAAAAACGACACGAACATCCATGCCTTACCCGGGGCTCGAACCCAGGTCCCATAGATCAGTAGCCAAGTACGACCTTTATAACATAATCATAACTAACTTTTATGTTAAATTTCGTACACCGTTTTACTGGAAGCTACCGCCAATTTTTTTTTCCTATAATTTTATTTTCTCATAATTTTGTTTGTATAATTTTCGCTTCTCTAACTGATAGCGACACGATGAGTCTTGTGTGTAAACGTTCCTTAAAACTCTTCGGTAATATTATATCTCTCTTTACTCTTGCCTCTCCCTTTGTAATTAGGAAAAACTCTCGAAAGCAAATTACATATAAAATCAGCTTCACTTGAGTTTTTCTTAATCCCTTGTGCCGTCGAACTAAGATTCAGACACTCAGCTGTCGGGCATAAGGTTAAACTAATTTAATGTGATCAGCGAGACAGCCTCAGCAAAACATAATGTTCTCTGCCAGCTGTCCCTCAAAAACACACATCTTTCAAACAACTTTCATTCTTTCACACAACATTCACTGCTCCACACGGATTATTCCCAAGTCTTATTAGACGGCGTCCGTCCCCCTTCCCAGCATGCACAATTGAGATGCCTGTGGGGTTTCAAGAGAAAGACAAATACAAACCTTTCGCCATAAATAAAAATAAATACCCCCTCAAGCAGCTGCTTGCCACAGAGGTCTGACAGGAGCCTGTCAGTTTATATGCCACAGCAGAAGATCTGAGAGGATGGCAGGACCTCAGCAGAAAACAACACGAACATCCATGCCTTACCCGGGACTCGAACCCAGGTCCCGTAGATCAGTAGCCAAGCGCGCTAACCACTCGGCCACCAAAGAAAAACATAAAACATTTAGCACCCTTGAGGGGAGAGGGGTCCAAATCAGGGTTCCTGCCATTGCGCAGGAAATTAAGTTTCGGCCGCATAAAGAAAGGAAGGAAGGCTCCCGCCCCCCTTTTCCTTTCCGAAAATCCAGACAACGACCCCGTTCAGTTCAAGTCACACTGGGTCTTGTGACCACATTTATTCTTGAAAAATAATTATAGGGTGATCGCGGAGATGCGTAAAAAGTGATGAGCATGAGACATCGGATGATAATTAAATTAAAGGGATTTATTCCTGTGTGAGGAAGGAATCAGAATCAAAGAAAGTGGAAGAGAGAAAGGAGGAAGGATAAAAAAAGAGACGAGGCTCTCCTCGTCTCTTTTTTTATCCTTCCTCCTTTCTTTCTTCCACTTTCTTTGGGGGAGTCAGTAGCAGCTAAGGGGGAGTCAGTAGCGGCTAAGTGGAGTCAGTAGCGGCTAAGGGGAGTCAGTAGCAGCTAAGAGGGCGTCAGTAGCAGCTAAGGGGGAGTCAGTAGCAGCTAACGGGGAGTCAGTAGCAGCAAAGGGGAGTCAGTAGCAGCTAATGGGGAGTCAGTAGCAGCAAAGGGGAGTCAGTAGCAGCTAAGAGGGAGTCAGTAGCAGCTAAGGGGAGTCAGTAGCAGCAAGGGGGAGTCAGTAACAGCTAAGGGGAGTCAGTAGCAGCAAGGGGAGTCAATAGCAGCTAAGGGGAAGTCAATAGCAGCTAAGGGGAGTCAGTAGAAGCTAAGCGGGAGTCAGTAGCAGCTAAGGGGGAGTCAGTAGCAGCTAAGGGAGTCAGTAGCAGCTAAGGGGGAGTCAGTAGCAGCTAGGGGGAGTCAGTAGCAGCTAGGGGGAGTCAGTAGCAGCTAGGGGGAGTCAGTAGCAGCTAAGGGGAGTCAGTAGCAGCAAGGGGAGTCAATAGCAGCTAAGGGGGAGTCAGTAGCAGATAAGGGGGAGTCAGTAGCAGCTAGGGGGAGTCAGTACCAGCAATGGGAGTCAGTAGCAGCTAAGGGGAGTCAGTAGCAGCTAAGGGGGAGTCAGTAGCAGCAACAGCGCTCGTCTCGACTCTGCGTGTCTAAGGTCAGTTGGCAGCCTGCCTCGCCCAGGAATGCTGAGCCTAAGGGCGGGTCCGGCTGAAGGTTACGGTAACATGGCTTTCAATGGCGAGATTTGACCTTCTGCTTGTAAGTGATGACCATTGCATAGAAGACTAGGAATGGGGAAAGGGGGGGGGGGGGTTGAAAAGAAAGGGAGAAGAGAAGGAAGACCTGAAGGCTGGAAATGAAACAATGCATACGTTCAAATACAAAGTACAACTACAACTAGGTTAATATACTCTAACATTAAATATTTACATATTTATATTTGATTTTAGTTTTATATAACATTGTATTGAAATAACTAGTATCTGAACAGTTAAATTTTAGCAATAGTTCAGAAAAATACATTTCAGGATTATTTATTCGATTTTACTTTAGTATTTACCATAATGGTAGTATTGATTAAAAAACATTCTGTCATCAAATGTTATAAATAAGTTACAATAATTTTAAAATAACCTCTTAAGAATTAAACTTTTGATTTGAACAATGAATTGAATCTAATGGTGATTAGGGAATTGCCAAATAATTACCAAGATTTTACAAATAAGATTCTCTTTTTAGTCACTCCAACAAAGTTAGCCCATGGTCGCCACAAGTACAGTCGCTCAAAAAAGTATCCGAACACTAGAGTTGATTACAGAATTCAGAAAAAATATCTGGCAACGATTTTTTTAGAAATTAGTGATCTGGCAACCTTCGTGTCACGTGATTACAGAATTCAGAAAAAATATCTGGAGCGTGTACAGCAACTGTACACGCTCCAGTTACCATTCACAGCAAACTGGAGCGTGTGCAGTTACTGCACACGTTCCAGTTTGCTGTGAACGGTAACTGCACACGCTCAATATTTCCGTGAGTGAGCCCACACGATCCAGGTCTTTGTGAGCTCACATGATCCAATGTGCTGTGAACATTAACCGCAACCGCTCCAGTTTGCTGTGAACGGTAACTGCACACGCTCCATATTCATTGCATTATATATTCATACACATTATATATATTAAAAAATATCCGAACACTATGGTTGATTACAGAATTCAGAAAAAATATCTGGCAACGATTTTTTTAGAAATTAGAGATCTGGCAACCTTCGTGTCACGTGACACGAAGGTTGCCAGATCCCTAATTTCTAAAAAATCGTTGCAGATATCGTTTCTGAATTCTATAATCAACCATAGTGTTCAGATATTTGTTTGAGCGACTGTACACGAAGGTTGCCAGATCACTAATTTCTAAAAAAAAATCGTTGCCAGATATTTTTTCTGAATTCTGTAATCAAACATAGTGTTCTGATATTTTTTTGAACGACTGTACACGAAGGTTGCCAGATCACTAATTTCTAAAAAAATCGTTGCCAGATATTTTTTCTGAATTCTGTAATCAACTATAGTGTTCGGATACTTTTTTGAGCGACTGTACATGGCATGCTTTGCTATTAATCTCTTCTTATCCAGCTGCAACCGTTCGCGAATTTCACATTTTGTTTTCCATAGCAAAATTTTCCATAGCAAAATTTTGCCTCTCCAAAATTTTCTCTGCCTGGCCCTCCAGAGTTGGTGTTTAATCTCGGTCAGGCAGATATCCATAACAGAATGTTAGTCACTGGAAGGAGAGCTATGCACCAATCCCCTGTGATGATGCATAGAACCGGCCAGGCCTAGCACCTAATGTCCAACCCCGCCTTCTCGTGGTGCGGACCGTTAGTAACTTTCAAAAGAGATACTCGCTTGTGGAAGTGAACGGAAGGGGAGGGCTGCCAGATTAGTGTGGCCTACTGATCTGGACAACTATGGCTACTTTTCTTTTTTTCTATCCTGCTGATGAGTGGTCAACTACACAGGGTCCTGGTGCTGACCATATAAACCTATTGGACTGGACAGATATATGGCTCTGAGCTTGATTATGGATCCTGATTTTGCTGCACTGGTGGGCTTCTGTGGAGGGAAAATCTTCCGCTGTGTTTTCTGTTTGTTTGTGGGTTGACAGCCCCAAGTGAATAGATTCACAGGATATGTTTATCAGCTGGTGGATAATCCTGAGCAGAAGTCATCGCAGGCACCTGAACTCTTTGCTTCTATTGGCATCGTCAAATTCTACCTTTGAGGAAGCTTTCCAGTGTAGATGGCTTCAGCCTTTAGTGGTGGGGGAACAGGTCTTTGCCCCATGTCTGCGATTAGGGGGCTGTTTGATATTTTCGGCATTCCCTCTCTCAATAAACATAGTTTCTTTAAACATCCCACTAACCATTTTCTCTCCATAGGTAGTTGGAATGTGAGGACTCTGCACAGAGCTTTTTCTCTTGATGTCCTCACACAAGAATTCCACCGTTATAATTTAGATATTCTCGGCTTGCAAGAGACCAGATGGACAGATAAAGGTCAGATTCTTAAAAATAATCTTAAATTTCTCTTTTCAGGGAGGGACGACAATAAGCATCACCAAGGCGTGGGTCTGCTTCTCAGCAGACACGCTAGCGATGCTCTTCTAGGATATGAGTGCATTAATGAAAGGTTTCTTACAGCAAAATTTCAGACAAGCGTTAAAGACTTGAATGTTATCTGCTGTTATGCCCCCACTGAGGATGCCGATGAGGATGAGAAGGATAGGTTTTATGAACAACTTCAGGATATTTTGAATTCTGTCAAGAAAGGAGATATTACCCTTGTTCTTGGTGACTTCAATGCCAAAGTTGGTACCGACTCTGACCTTTGGGGAGGAGTAATAGGCCCTTTTGGTACTGGTAGCTGCAATGGCAATGGGCATCATCTCCTACAGGTAAGTAAACTCAATGGATTCGGAATAACTAACACTTATTACAAACACCGCGACATACATAAGTACACATGGGTTTCACCTGATGGGCTGCATAAGAATGATTGATTACATATTAATTAACAGCAAATGGGCTAGTTCTGTTAGGAATACCAGGGCATATAGGGGAGCTGAAATTGGATCTGACCATTACCTTGTTAAAAGTGTGTTGCAACTTAAACTTAAAAAGTGTTGTGCTAGGGTTAAAAAATTTACTTTTAATACTGAAGCTCTGAAAGATCCAGTTATAGCCAAAGCTTACCATGATAGGTTACTTAGTCATTATGACAGTCATGGTTTGCTTACTACTGAAGTTGAGGAAGAATGGGATCATTTTAAACAGGCTTTTTTGGACACTAACAGTACTCTTTTAGGAAAAAAGGAGCAGAAGAGGCAAAATTATCTGAGTGATAAGGCACTTGAGCTTATTTCGGAAAGAAAGAACTGCAGGAATGCCCTTAATCAATAACCTACTAGTCCTAATAGAAAGCATTACAGAGACATTAATAAACTTGTAAAGGATCAGTTAGCTGCTGATAAGAATCTTTGGCTTGATGGTTTGGCTGACAAAGCCGAGGAAGCAGTTAGACAGCACAACAGCAGAGAGCTGTACCAGATAGTTAATGTTTTGTGTGGTAGAAAACGGACAGGCATACAAGGATTGAAGGATAAACAAGGTAAGGTTATAGAAGGGGAGGATTCTGTCATGGCTAGGTGGGCTGAGCATTTCAGTGATGTTCTAAACAATGTAGTTAGTTCTACTCCCATTGTTTGCAATGATGATAGATGCATTGGTGGCTTTAACGTTGGCCCTATAACACAATCTGAAGTTCTTTTGGCTGTTTCTAAACTTAAACTTCATAAATTCCCAGGGGTAGCTGAAATTACTACGGAAATGCTTAGAGCTGGGAATGTTTCGGTTACCACTTGGATGACTGAAATTCTGAATATCTTTTATGATATAGGCATGGTTCCTAAGGATTTTACCAGAGCTATTGTTATCCCTATTTTCAAAAAAGGTGATCGCAGTTCTTGTGATGACTATAGGGGTATCAGCCTACTCTCTGTTCCAGGTAAAGTTCTTTCCATGATTGTGCTTAATAGAATTAAAAATCTGGTTGACAGTCAATTGCGTGATGAGCAATGTGGATTCAGAAGTGGTAGGGGATGTGTGGATCAGATATTTTCACTTAGGCAGATTCTTGAGAAATGTTTAGAGTTTTAGAAACCTTTGGTTGCTAGCTTTGTTGATTTCAAAAAGGCTTTCGACTCTGTTGATCGTCATAATTTGTGGTTGATTGTGAAATCATATGGTATACCAGACAAGTTAGTTAACATTATGAAAGCTCTCTATAATAACACTGAGTCGTGTGTGAGAGTTGGTTCGGCTTGTAGCAATTGGTTTAGCATTACTTCTGGTGTTCGACAAGGGTGCATTTTGTCTCCTATTCTCTTTAGCTTGGTTATTGATTATGGTATGCGAAATTCACTTCAAGGGAAAGATTTTGGCCTTAAATGGGCTGGAGATACGAAAATTTCTGATTTAGATTATGCTGATGATTTAGCCCTTTTGGCAAATGATGTTGATGAGATGAACTCTTTCATTCGAGCTGTTGATGAGACTGGTAGTAGAGTAGGTTTGGTTATAAACAGAGAGAAAACTAAAGTGCTGAAAATTGGTCAGGCAGGCTGTGATTCAGTTAATCTGAATGGTTGCAGTCTTGAGCAGGTGTCACAGTTTAATTATCTTGGGAGCTATGTAACAGATAATGGTGATGTGCGGCATGAGATTAACAGACGAATAGGGATTGCTGCCGGGACTTTTAAGAACCTATGGAGAGTGTGGAGAAATAGGCGTATACACCTAAAGACTAAAATTAGACTGTATAATAGTTTGGTTCTTTCTAGGGTTAGTTATGGTAGTGAAACTTGGACACTTTGTAAACAGGATAACAGGAAACTAGATGCTTTTGATTCCAGATGCTTACGCAGTATCTTGGGCATTAGGTGGTTCAACTTTGTAACTAATGATGAGATTAGGCAAAGGAGTTTGCAACCTCCTTTAAGCAGCATATTGTGCAGAGAGAGACTCCGTTAGTTTGGCCATGTTGCCTGTATGAATAAATATAGATTGGCGAATAGGGTTATGAACATTGTGCCTAAAGGCCTCAGAAAGAAGGGGAGACCTAGGATGCGGTGGGCAGACAATGTCAAACAGGACCTTGTTAGAATTGGTATGCAGTGGCCAGATGCAGTAGATGTAGCTCAGGATAGACTTGCTTGGAGAACTAAATTGCACGGTCTGGTTGGACCTCCGTAGCCCATGGCTGCTTGAGGATGATGATGATGATGATGATTGCCAGCGAATAATGTAATAATACTGTCCGCTGACATTCCTTGTTTGAAATTTTGTTTGAAATTCCACGTTTGAAATTTTAGCCATAATTCTTGCGCGAATTTGCAGTCATAGAATAAATGTTTCGTGGTTTCCATACAAGCGCAACGTTAAGAACCAGAAAGAAGAATCATGAACTTTATAGATTTTCATTTTTTATGGCAATTTCAAAACTTAAGACTCTTTAAGCTGAAGCCAAGTTTAGGTTAATCTTTTAGGAATCGCAAGGCAAAATCTCATTTATTCTTATAGCCAAAAAGATGTACATCTTGAAAAGATAGATAGACGACAAATCAAAATCGGTAATTAAATCAGTAGCCTTAAAATCAGTAAATTAAAATCAGTAGCCTCTGAGATGCAAACCAAAAACATCAACATCAGAAACATCATCTCAGGAGCATCAACATCAGAAACATCATCTCAGGAGCATCAACATCAGAAACATCATATCAGTAACATCAACATCAGAAACATCATCTCAGCAACATCAACATCAGAAACATCATCTCAGGAGCATCAACATCAGAAACATCATCTCAGGAACATCAACATCAGAAACATCGACATCAGAAACATCATCTCAGGAACATCAACATCAGAACATCATCTCAGGAACATCAACATCAGTAACATCAACATCAGAAACATCATCTCAGGAACATCAACATCAGAAACATCATCTCAGTAACATCAACATCAGAAACATCATCTCAGGAACATCAACATAAGAAACATCATCTCAGGAACATCAACATCAGAAACATCATCTCAGGAACATCAACATCAGAAACATCATCTCAGGAACATCGACATCAGAAACATCATCTCAGGAACATCAACATCAGAAACATCATCTCAGGAACATCGACATCAGAAACATCATCTCAGGAACATCAACATCAGAAACATCATCTCCGGTACATCAACAACAGAAACATCATCTCAGGAACATCAACATCAGAAAATAATCTCAGGAACATCAACATCAGAAACATCATCTCAGGAACATCAACATCAGAAACATCATCTCAGGAACATCAATATCAGAAACATCATCTCAGCAACATCAACATCAGAAACATCATCTCAGGAACATCAACATCAGAAACATCATCTCAGGAATATCAACATCAGAAACATCATCTCAGGAACATCAACATCAGAAACATCATCTCAGGAACATCAACATCAGAAACTTCATCTCAAGAACATCAACATCATAAACATCATCTCAGGAACATCGACATCAGAAACATCATCTCAGGAACATCAACATCATAAACATCATCTCAGGAACATCGACATCAGAAACATCATCTCAGGAACATCAACGTCAGAAACATCATCTCAGGAACATCAACATCAGAAACATCATCTCAGGAACATCAACATCAGAAAAATCATCTCAGGAACATCAACATCAATCTCGGTAGTCTTGCCCAATCGATAAAAGATACACTTCCACCGTGGCTCGTCGTTTCCCCTTCCTGCGATTTTTCAGGCCTTTACACCTCACTGCGTGTACTGGCAACACATTCACATCCACCGTGATGACCACAAGGACTTCTTGTCTGTCTTCACAGATAGCTGGAAACCTCGTCCGTAGTATCGGCCATGGTCTACTGCGATACCACCACCATTCTCTTCAGTTCAGCGTCTGATCACGTCGTCATGAGGGGCAATGACTAACAGCCTTTCACTGCGACCACTTCCCGCAACCTTCTCTCAGCTCTCAGGGTCCTTGTGACCTGGTCGTTTCTCACCATTTTGGTCGTTCACCCATTTGGTGCCAAAATGTGCTGCTGAGACGTGAAAAAAACCAACTCATATCTTGTGCACGTGTAAGAACATGCTACGTGCAAGAACATGACTTTGATATGCTGCTATCACCTTTCTCCTAGCAGTTGTTGAGTGGGTCCGTTTTTCCCAACACTCTCTCAGCCCTCGGAGTCCCGTTGCCATGACATTTAGTCCTTTGTGTAAATTGTTCATTTCCGTTGTTTTTATATTTTTTTGTTTCCACAACTCGAACGCATCTATTATCACATATCCCAAAAAAGTTAAAAGTAAACGGAAACACAAATACTGTACTTGTAATAATTTAATTTAACTTTCGACAGGTAGCGTTGAAAAGAAAAAATATATATATATTAAAAATACCAGAAATAAGAATCATGAACTTTACTAATTTGCATTGTTTATGGTAATTTCAAAACTGAAGCCTCTTTAAGCTGAAGCCAAGTTTAAGCTAATTTTTTTGGAATCACAAAGAAAAATCTCATTTTTCCTTACCGCCAAAAAGATGTATATCTTGAAAAGATTGATCAGTAACTGCTTTTTGAAATAAAGGTATTATAAAAATTGAGATTTAGTTTAACATTCTTCCATTTAATAACATTAGTTTACAATAGGACTGGATCAAGGAAAAGAGAAATGGGTGGTGTTGGGAGGGACGAAATAATCCATCAATCGAGCGGAAAAATGGTAAGAGAGGGAGGGTGTTTTGGGTTGGGTTGTTTCACCTCTGAGCGGCACTTATTTGCACACCATTCGCTAAATGGCCAGGTCACAAGGACCCCTAAGGCTCAGAGATGGTTTGTGCAGGGGATCCATTGGAACAGCTGTTGGGAGACAGATGGTAGCTTCCCGTCAAGGCCATCCAGCGTGTTCTTTAATGTTGGCTTGTTTTACCTATGAGCGGCACTTTTTTGCGCAAAATGGACTAAATGGCAAGGTCACAAGGAACCCGAAGGCTCAGAGAAGTTTGCGGGAGGGGACCCACTGGAACAGCTGTTGGGAGACAGATGGTAGCCTCCCGTCAAGACCATTCAGCGTGTTCTTTAATGTTGGATTGTTTTACCTTTGAGCGGCACTTTTTCCACACCATGGGCTAAATGACCTGGTCACAAAGACCCCGAAAGCTCAGAGATGTTTGGGGGAGGGGACCTACTGTAACAGCTGTTCGGAGACAGATGGTAGCCTCCTGTCAAGGCCATCCAGTGTGTTCTTTAAGATTGGGTTGTTTTACCTATGAGCGGCACGTTTTTGCACAAAATGGGCTAAATGGCAAGGTCACAAGCAACCCGAAGGCTCAGAGAAGTTTGCGGAAGGGGACCCACTGGAACAGCTGTTGGGAGACAGATGGTAGCCTCCCGTCAAGACCATTCAGCGTGTTCTTTAATGTTGGATTGTTTTACCTCTGAGCGCCAATTTTTTGCACACCATGGACTAAATGGCCCAGGTCACACGGACCCCGAATGCTCAGAGAAGTTTGGGGGAGGGACCCACTGGAACAGCTGTTGGGAGACAGATGGTAGCCTCCCGTCAAGGCCATCCAGCGTGTTCTTTAACGTTCGGTTCTTTTACCTCGAAGCGGCACTTTTTTACACATCATGGGCTAAATGGCCAGATCATATGGACCCCGCAGGCTCAGAAATGGTTGGAGAGGGGACCCACTAGAACAGCTATTGGGAAACAAATGGTGGCCTCCCGTCAAGGTCATCCAGTGTGTGTTCTTTAACGTTGGGTTGTTTTACCTCTGAGTAGCACTTTTTTGTACACCATGGGCTAAATGACCAGGTCACATGGACCCTAAGGCTCAGAGAAGGTTGAGGGAGGGGACCCACTGGAATAGCTGTTGGGAAACAGATGGTAGCCTCCCGTCAAATTCATTCAGCGTGTTCTTTATCGTGCACAGGGTATGGCTCTCCCGCACATGGGACGACGGCTGAACGTCCCATCCGACGAACGGCGGCCTTTGCAAGCCAGTCGTGTCCCCTACTGACTGTGGGCAGGGCGGGTAATTTTGCGGAGATAAAACTCAACGCTGACCCAGCTGGGACTCGAACGTGAGAACTACAGATTACAAGCTTGGCACGCTACCCACTGAGCCACCCCGCCCCTTCTCTATTCAGGAGAGCCATACCCTGGGCACGTTAAAAAACATACTGGTTGGATTTGACGGGAAGCTGACATAGGTCTCCTAACACTTTTCCAGTGAGTCCCCTCCTCACAAACTTCTCTGAGCCCTAGGGGGCCTTGTGACCTGGCTATTTAGCCATTTGTGCATGAAAACGTGCTGCTCATAGGTAAAAGCAAGGAACCTCCCTTTAATACTTTCCAGTGTGTTCTTTAACGTGCACAGAGTAGTACTTTACTGCACACAAGGGCTACGACTTAACGTCCCATCCGACAGGCAGGGCAAGGAGTTTCCCTGAGCAGTCTGCTAAAGGTGGCGCTGCAGGCAGCGATATTGAGTCGTCCGTGTCTACCAATTAGTCATTCTGTGACGTTTAACACCTCTGCTGCTGATGCAGCACAATTTTATGCATTTCTTAAATATTAGTTTCTACCTGAACAGAAACTTTTCTAGAAGCAAACAACTTTTCAACATTTACAAATATCAAATTTATTAACACACTATATAATAATTTAAATAATCTTTCTACCGGTAAGTATTGAACATTGGTTGTTTTACCTCTGTGCTGCACTTTTTTGCACACCATGGGGTAAACGGCCAGGTCAAATGGACCCCGAAGACTCAGAGAAGGTTGGGGGAGGGAACCCACTAGAGCAGATGTTGGGAGACAGATGGTAGAATCCCGTCAAGGCCATCCAGCGTGTTGTTTAACGTTGGTTTGTTTTACCTCTGAGCGGCACTTTTTTGCGCACCATGGGCTAAATGGCCAGGTCACATGGACCCCTAAGTCTCAGAGAAGGTTGGGGGAAGGGACCCACTGGAACAGCTGTTGGGAGACAGATGGTAGCCTCCCGTCAAGGCCATCCAACGTGTTCTTTAAAGTTTGGTTGTTTTACCTCTGAGTGGCACTTTTTTGCACACCATGGGTTAAACGGCCAGATCACTAGGACCCTGAAGGCTCAGAGAAGGTTGGAGGAGGGGACCCACTGGAACAGCTGTTGGGAGACAGATGGTAGCCTCCCGTCAAGGCCATCCAGCGTGTTCTTTAACGTTGGGTTGTTTTACCTCTGAGCGGCAAATTTTTGCACACCATGGGCTAAATGGCCAGGTCACCAGAACCCCGAAGGCTCAGAGAATGTTGGAGGAGGGGACCCACTGGAACAGCTGTTGGGAGACAGATGATAGCCTCCCGTCAAGGCCATCCAGCGTGTTCTTTAACGTTGGGTTGTTTTACCTCTGAGCGGCAATTTTTTGCACACCATGGGCTAAATGGCCAGGTCACCAGAACCCCGAAGGCTCAGAGAATGTTGGAGGAGGGGACCCACTGGAACAGCTGTTGGGAGACAGATGGTAGCCTTCCGTCAAGGCCATCCAGCGTGTTCTTTAACGTTGGGTTGTTTTACCTCTAAGCGGCACTTTTTTGCACACCATGGGCTAAATGGCCAGGTTAGAAGGACCCATAAGGGTCAGAGAAGGTTGGTGGAAGGGACCCACTGGAACAGCTGTTGAGAGAGAGATGGTAGCCTTCCGTCAAGGCCATCCAGTGTGTTCTTTAACGTGCACAAGGTATGGCTCTCCCGCACATGGGGCCATGGCTTAACGTCCCATCCGACGGACGGCGGCTTTCCAAGCCATCGGTGTCCCCTACTGACCATGGGCAGGGCGTGGAATTTTGCGGAGATAAATCTCATCGTTGACGCAGCTGGGACTCGAACCTGGGAACTACAGATTACGATCCTCGCGGGCTACCGATTCAGCCCCCCAACATACACACACATCCGACAGGCAGGGCAAGGAGTTTTGCTGAGATAAATTTCAAAGCTAGCCCAAGTGGCACATTGGGAATTAGTGGAAAAATCGGAATTCCTGCAGGCTGTTAAAGGTGGCGCTGCATGCAACGATATTGAGTCATTCGTTTCTAGCAACTAGTCATTTTGTTTCTTCCTGAATAGAAACTTTTCAAAAAGCACCTAATATAATATTTTAAATAATCCTTCTACCGGTAGGTATTTAACACGCAATGTCTCATATATACGTAGTATAACCAGTGATTGACTGACGTTAAGCCGTCAGCCCATAGGTAAGAGAGCCTACCCTGTGCACGATAAAGAATACACTGGATAGCCCAGAAGCGTGGCTGACATCTGTCTTCTACCAACTGTCCACCGAGTTCCTTCCCCTAAACTTCACTCAGTCTTAAGGGGTCTTTGCGACAAGAGTATTTAGGCTACTGTTTGGAATAATGCTCTAGGCTTCATTAAGGATCCTGAATTTGCAGCACTGATGGTCTTCTGTGGAGGGAAAATCTTACGCTGTGTTTTCTGTTTGTTTGTGGGTTGACAGCCCCAAGTGAATAGATTCACGGGATATGTTTATCAGCTGGTGGATAATCCTGAGCAGAGGTCATCGCAGGCACCTGAACTCTTTGCTTCTATTGGCATCGTCAAATT